>OY998179.1:36440032-36973912 GCA_963921935.1 Galeruca laticollis | reverse complement strand
GCTGTGGTTTTTCATTTGATTGTTGTCTCATCATTACTAAATCCCTATTTAGACAAGTTTCGTCTCTCTGATCTGCGAAATTTCTTGTTAAAACATCTCTTAACTCGTTCCAAGTAGATACATTTTGTATATTTACGACTAATTCAGCATTACCAGTTAATTTAGATATTAGACAATTCAATAAATACACATTTTGGAAACAATTTGGTGTGTCTATTCTGTAAAATGAATCAATTAATGATTTACAGACACTTAGATATCTAAAGGAATAAATCTCACTCAATTGTCAATTTTTTAGAATTTTCAATAACTTGTATTATATTGTGGAATTAACTAGAGACCTTGAGTTTCATTTAAAAACACTAATACTTAGATATCTGTTCAAATCATTTGGATTGCCATCGAAATCTAGCACACATTTTAGATATTCTGGTCTAAATTCAGCCATGATTAAATTATTATTAATTGAACTTTGATTTAAAATTAGTAAGTCAGTTGAATGATCTAATTTTAAACATTGAAGAATGTTTGTTAATTGGTTAACTTCAGACATAAAAATTAATTGTACTTACAGTAATAATAGAAGAAATATTTCAAGCATTCCTATAGAGATATACTCCGGTTCGGCAATTTTTGTCTTCCTTAGATAAATATCTCTGCAAAATTGGACTATTGTCGTTCCAATTCCCGTTGATGGACTTCTTCGTGCTTGGGATCGTTTCGGTGTGTGATACACTGGATTTCCTGGCGTTCTAGGAGCCACTCTAAACTTCCACTTGCACAAAACAACTGAGTCTGTAGATTCCGATACTCAGTCAATCGTTAAAACGAAAATTAACGCGTTCGATACATATTAATTCTGAATATCCTACTGACTGCGCCACTTTCAAATTACTAACGGTTTTTAAAAACGTTTATTTTACAAAATGATAATTCTAAAAACTACGACAAACAATGTGAAATCTAGTAACTGACTAACTTTACCTACAACAAGTAATTTTATATATATAATATTTACGCTGATTACGGGGTTTGCATCTTACACCGTGGAACAGCAACTCATCGGTTTCCATATGAATCGTTGATATAATTCACGAGTGCTTTTTTGTCAAAAGCCGGCCAGGAAATGATATCGTTTTCCCTCTAAAATGGAGGGATTTGTTGACAGTCAGTGATGCCAACCAATAGTTGAGTAGATAAATATGGCCTCTGATTTGATAGTTAAAATTTGAGATTGAAAAGAAGAATGAAGTGGGGTTGGTTGAATATTGCATTGATAAGAAGGAAGAAGAGGAAATCATGTATTCTAAACAGTAAGAGGTTAGTTTAACAATAAAACCTATACGGTGGAGGACATTGGTAACTCATTACAGCCAAAAAGACAAAAAAGCAATTGAAGAATGTAAAAATAATAATATTAATATTGTAATATAGTAATTATTAAAGTAGAATAATAAGTATGTAATATATATATATATATATATATATATATATAATAAAGTGATAATGGGTGGAAATATGCTAGCTATCTGCAAAAAGGGTAGTGTCAACTGGGGGAACGTGATTATCATTTGTGAAAGGAAGGTTAGAGTTGAAATCTAAGGACAACAAAAAGAAATAAATCTCACTCAAGTGGTCTGTGTCAGTTTTTATGTTAATGACATTATTAAATGGTGAAATAAAAGCCATTTCCAAAAATGATCTCTTTATCTTGTTATACTCTATCGCCAACACCTTTACAGCTTCAACATTCATACGATGGTCAAGAGAATGAACATGATTTGCCAAAGCGCAACGTTCTGGACGTAATCTACAATCACTCTTATGTGAAACAATTTGGCTAGAAAGTGATCTTGAAGTCTGACCAATATATTGCTTATCACAATCCCCACATGGAACGCTATACACAACATTAGTAAGAGAAGTTAACGGACATTTTCTTTAAATCTAGTAAAAATTGATCTAATTGTTAGAGTTGTCTTGTTAGCAATTTTGAAATCACCATATTCCCAAAACAATCTGGCAAGTGTCGGAGTAATGTCTTTAATGTATGGAAAGGAAGCGAAAATTGGAGGAGCAGGGGTCGTAACAGCGCCAACATGGTAATTTCAAAATTGCTAACAAGACAACTCTGAAAAACATTTAAGAAGCAAAAGAACTAAGAAGAAGCCCTGGATGACATCAGAAATTCTAGATCTTATGGAAGAAATGAGAAAGAGCAAAGGCAACAAAGATTAGTACAGGACACTAAATAAAGCAGTACAGAGAAAAACTAAGGAACCAAAGGAAGAATACCTAGCAGCTCAATGTGAGGAAATAGAAGAACTAGAAAAGAAATTTAAGAGCTTTCATATGCACAAAAAGATAGAGGAAATGGCTGGATGTAACAGGGTCAAGGCAGCTAGTAATAATATCAAGGATACAAATGGGCGTATAATAACTGACGTGGGGGACAAACTTAAAGGTGGAAAGCATTACTGCCGGAACTGTTCGATGATGAAAGACCTCCAAAATGGGTCTTAGAATCAAGCAATGTGCACTTAAAAATATTAAGATGAGAAATAGTTTATGCCCTGGAAACTATGAAACCCGGTAAGGCTGCTGGTCCTGATCGGATACCCATAGAGCTTATTAAATTTTTGACGATTATGTGGTTGATATTCTTCTGGATCTCTCTTAACCCATTTACGATAAGGGAGAAATTCCTAAACAGTGGCTATCATCCACTTTTGTGCTCATACCACAGAAACCGAATCCTAGAGAATGCTCAGATTACCGAACCATCATACTTATGAGCCACACCTTGAAGTTGTTCTCAAAGATCATTCATACAAGAGTTTACAGAAGACTAGAGGAAGACATAAGCAACACACAATTTGGATTCCTCGATGGACTTGGAACACGACGGGCGCTTTTTGGGATTAACGTTTTTTTCCAGCGCTGTCTCGATATAAACCAAGAGGTGTATGCATGTTATATCGATTTCGAGAAAGCGTTTGATACGATGAAACATGACAAGTTACATCAGCTGCTCGTCAGCAAAAACATTGACTCCGACGACGTTAGAATAATTAGTAATCAATATTGGGGCCAAAAAGCTAATATAATGGTATAAAACCAACCAACAGAAGAAATGGAGATTCGTCGTGGTGTTAAACAAGGTTGCATCCTATCACCGCTTCTATTCAACCTCTATAACGAAGCTATTTCTGGGGAAACCCTAGAAGATGGGTTAGTGGGAATACTTATAAATGGAGAATTAATTAATAATATGAGGTATGCTGATGGCACCGTCTTGTTAACAAGCAACCTTGGAGACACCTTTTAGAAAAACTAAATAATGGATGTAATGAATACGGGCTAAAAATTAATTTTAAGAAAGTAAATGGTAGTCACACAATTCCCTCAAGATCTGAACCATGCGAATTTGATGGTGGCAAACACCACGATAGAGAATGTGTCGACATATGAATATCTAGGAACCTGGATAGAGCAATCGGGTGACCAAACAAGAGAAATAACAACAATGATAGAGACAGCCAGATTAACATTTGCAAAGTTGAAGTGATTTACGAGTCGAAATATTAACATGGGACATGAAGATGCTGCGTTGTTACGTTTTTTCCACTCTCTTATATGGGTTTGAAGCATGGGCCTTCAAGAAAAACCACATCGATAAACTACAAGCATTCGAAATGTGGTATTACCGTACAATGTGGCGCATTCCCTGGACCGATAGAATTACTAATGCCGAAGTGCTGAACCGGGCGCAAAAGGAGTGTGAAATCATTAACACCGTGAAAAAAAGAAAGCTTCAATACCTGGGTCATATAATTAGAGGACAGAAATACACACTTCTCCAACTGATAGTTCCGGGAAAGATTGGTGGGAAGCGGAGCGTTTGAAGGCGCCGTGTGTCCTGGCTAAAGAACCTGAGGGATTGGTTTAACTGTAGCAATGTTCAACTGTTCAGAGCTGCAGTGAAGGTCCGGATTGCTGTGATGATAGCAAACCTCCGATAGGAGATGCACTGTGAGAAGAAGATGAATGAACTGAGGTTATATACAATTCACATTTGTTTCATAAGGAAATATTGGATGATAATAGAAAACCGGATGAATTATGTATATGGAAATATAACTACAAACTAGAAAATTGTTTTAAAAATCTCTTACATACTAATATTATACAGGGAATCTTTCGGGCAGGTAAGTGAATTTTTCTTAATTAATCTTTATCATAAGCCTTAGTTTAATGTTTAAATGTTGTCTTTGAATTGTTTATTGTGGCTTTTTTAATTATTTATTTTATTTATGAAATGATCAATTTATTGTAATGTTTGTCTTTTGGTCTCATAGAAATAATTTCACTGACCTTTTATTTCGAAAATGAGAAATCTCAAAATTGCCGCACCTTAGCGTTCTTTGTTCACTGCTATCTATTACTGAAATTGTCTTTATTTCTTCTGAATCTTGGTTCATGATCGGGAAACTAACTTGAAAATTTTATTGAGTGTTCATTTGCGAATTACTTTTATAACTTGAGCAAGATTGTTATATTTTGTTAAATTTTTCGTAGAGGCCAGCCACATGGAGTTCCTCGTTCTTCATCATCCCACATCCCCTATCATCTTATACACTTCATTTAACGTTTCGGCTGATTTTTTAGCCTTTTTCAAAAACAAGTTATTGGGAACAAAAACTTTTTTATGTACACAAACAGCGAATCAATCATGAAGTCGCTGTTTGTGTACGTGAAGTTATTTTATGAATTAATTTTAAATGTGACGTTCCCACTATGTGGATAAAAAAGTTTTTGTTCCCAATAACTTGTTTTTGAAATATGCTAAAAAATCAGCCGAAACGTTGAAGTGTTTTGGATGAATTATATTATGTAATCTGATGAAAGTTTATAATAAGGACCGAATCCCAAGAAATTACCAAATATATATATATATATATATATATATATATATATATAATATATTCTTTGATTTATTAATTAAATTTGCCCCACTTTTGGGTGAAAAATTATTATATATCGATATTTTAATAATTATATTATGATTTTATCTATATGGATTTTTAATTTGTAGATGTCACAATTTATGATTGTAACTACACTCTTGTGAATATGCCTTTACCGCTGAATATAACCTATTGAAATTTTTGACAGCAGTTGTCAAATTAATATGCCCGGCTCAGATGAATATTAAATTTTATATTGTGAAATATAAATCAATACACAATCGACTTACTCACTCTCATCTCAGGGAGGGATCAAAGATTTCAAATAATAATTCACATTTATAAATTTTCAAAGAATTTTCCAAATTACGTATTACGCTATTCCAAATCTAGAGGAACTGTTTGTTCAATATACTACGAGACAATTAAATTATCTTATGACATAAATGATTTTACTGTCAGGAAATTAACCAAATGTCACTTATTATATCAAAATTTCTATAGCCTGAAAATTATCAAATACAATGAGAAATGAATATGAAATGAGTACCAAAGAGTGATTGGAATTCAAATTTATATAATATATTATCAAATAACAAATTACAAGAAATTAGAACTTTTCAAAAATATTATAAACGCAGAAACAAAGATAGAATTTTCTATCAACCTTAAAATTAAAACAACCTATAATTATAAATCTACGCGCTAAATAATTTATCAAAGTTCAAAATGTTTGATTATATACTTGATGTATATCAATGTCAAAATACGCAAATTTCCGTTTAAATTGTCAATTCCAAAATTATCTTCGCTTGACGTTGAATTTTATTTGAGTAACGTTACTGTAATTTCAATCCAATTTATGACCATAAGATGCATCTAATTTTGAAGTATTTTTGATACAGGCCTATTAATTCTCGAGAAATAATGTAAATAAACTGGACAGGACTCGCCAACTCGGTACTGGCTAACTCGTTCGTATTCCAAACCGTGTTCAGAATTCAGGAACAACTTTCTAGATTAATAATTTAGAAATCGGAAAATCACCCGCACTTTATCGATGCAATTCGTTGCGAATTATACACGCACTGGCTTTACAATGCAGGATTTGATGAACTGATAATATTCATATAAATTACTATGATATTTTTAAATAAATTTGAGGCAACACTTATTTCGATATTGCCTCGTGGGGATATCAAAATCAACTCACTCAACTTTCTATATGAATAAATCTCCTCTCCTTTGGTTACCAAAAAATTGCTTTTTTTTTAAAAATATAAATTTACGTTTTCCTATAACAAAGAGAGACTTTCATTCTTTTAATATAATTGCAATTTTGCTACCAGAGACATCTGTATTCTTGTTTTCAAATCGTTATAAAGTATATTCTGTATTAATGTCATCCGAAATTGAAATGTCAAAATTTATTTGTATATTGAAACTTTAAAATTATTGATAATACTAGTATTACATCCAAATATGCACATTTTTCCTTATTTCAATATTTTCCTTAGAATTTAGATAGAGGATATGTATATATATATATATATATATATGTATATATATATATATATATATATATATGTATATATATATATATATATGTATATATATATATATATATATATATATATATATATATATTATATGAAGTATTTTTTATAATGAGTTTTCATTATTTGTAATATATGTCAACGAAAATATTGATTGTTTTTAATTAGGGATATTGTTGTACGAGGTAGGAGCCCAATGTATAATAGATTTTTCGATTTTATAGCAATTCCAATTTGGTTGGAGATCGAATCGTCAATATATCCTCATGCCACATTATAAGAGCGGCCGCCACCATATTCCAACTACTCTGAATGTACGTGCAATTTTTGTTCCTTTTACTCTAAATTTTGAAATATCTACGTTATTTTTGAATGAATATATAGACCACAGTGTAGACCGGTTTAGATAAACTTGAAAATAAGCAAACGATAAATTTTCTGAAAATAGTTTAATGTTGTTTATTCCCCGCCAGTTCATAAATGTGCTGTATTATTTTTGATATTTCTCTTCCGAAACATGTAACAAATTTCTGATAGCATTTTGAGCCTTGTCGAATTCGGAATTCGACATATCGAAAGATAACTTTAGATCTTGGTTCATAATTCCTAAAATAATGTGTAACTAATGAATTAATTTGTTTATAATTTATAATGAATAAATTAAAATAAATAATCAAATAAATAGCTTACTTACTGAATTTGTAATATAAATTAACTATAATGATAATTTTGAATTGTGAAAAGAGTTTTGACAGGTCATAACTCTGTTTGACATTCACGTGGGTAAAAGTGCCATCGCGTGTACTTTTACCACTCAAAATTATGACTTTTCCAACTAATATTAAAGGAGTTAAGAAAAGGCCTGCTTTGCATATAGAAATTTGTGTGGAAACGCGTGTCTTGCATAGTGGTTGTAGAAAATAATTCTGTAACTGTATCTTACGGTGGACAAATATATCTTCATGTTTCCATAATTCAAGCTCACACTGTATATTTACCTGGTTATCACAGATAATAATATTGCCACTAGCAACAGGTTTACCATTGTTAGGCTATCTGTAAATGAATAAATATACTCGTTAAAAGGAAATCAGTTTCAATGGTTAAATCCTATTGAATAGATAAGATTAAACTAATAAATAATTATTATTGTTTTTATTATTTATTCAAATAATATTAGAAAGAACAAACGTATATGCTTAATAATGACGCCCCATTCTACGACTGACTTTCGCAAACGCTTCTTGAAAACCCACAAATTCTACAAAACGCTACGCTGAAAAGTCACTATTGTTTGATATGTGTAACTTTGTAATTGTCGTGGGTAGTCATGGGGTAGAACATAAAAAGGAATATTTTGTTAGATTTGTTTATTCAACGATAACAAGCATGTTATCTGCAAATTAAAATCAATAGAATCCTTAAAACTTAACTAAATCTATATACAGTTATATATGTACAATTGTTAATCCGCGACTGGGGGGGTGGTCGTCTGGTCGGGTCGTCCGCTGATCACCTCTTAATATGCAGCTTATGTGTTGTAAATAGTCTGGATTGGTCGTTACCTCAATCCTTTGACTTTGCCACGAGGATTGATTAACTAATCAGTACAGTTGTGTAACTTACTTAGTTTCGTCGACCTGGGATATTCGTTTTACGCCCTCGTTCCGGTTGCCTAAAAGAAACGGGGTGTATTTGGTACCAGATCCCGCGTTCAACACACAGCGGGACCTCAGTGACATGGGAGGGACGTAGTAAGGGTCGACACAGTTAATTTCATATATACTCGCACTTTCCCCAATTTTGAATTGCAAATTTAATATTATGCATTTCAACTGTGAAAATTTCATATAATTTTGGACATTTTAAAATGTAAATTGAGTGAATGAAAATACGAGTACTGAGTGTATAATTTTATTAAAGTTCCAGCTAAGCGCTTTCAGCCATTAGGCCATTCTCAAAGCTGTCGACAAGAGAAACACATACAACAGGTGTCAAAACACATCAAACCATGTAACTGCTAGATACAATGAAATAAAATGTCTGATGTTACATCATTATTTAAGTAAAATTTGTTAAAAGTACCCTATAAAGAGGGTGTACACACATATCATTTAGTTGATAATTTCAAATTAGATGTTTCGTTATGTGAGTGACAATTGTACACCCTCTTTATAGGGTATTTTTAACAAATATTACTTAAATAATGATGTAACATCAAACATTTTATTTCATTGTATGTAGCAGTCACAGGATTTGATGTTTATTGACACCTGTTGTAAGTTTTTCTCTTGATGACAGCTTTGAGAATGGCCTAATGGCTGAAAGCGATTAGCTGGAATTTTATTAAAATTACACACTCAGTACTCGTCTTCTCATTCACTCAATTTACATTTTAAAATGTACAAAATCTAACATGCTATATTGAATACAATAAAACTTACCATCAATTTTTGTTAATTTCCTCTCATACGGCAAATCAAACTGTCCTAGTAACCTCTTTTGGTCTTCCTCGAATCTAAAGAAACACTGTTTTTGAAAATGAAGGGATCATATCCTCCATCGTTTCCTCGTCGACAAATGTAATGATTTATTACCACTGCTTTTCAGCCATATTAATTTTATCTTCCTGGGTTGGAGAACCAAAACTGTAAAAATTAATATTTACTTTATTATTGCAGCAATTTTCAGTTTAGCTAATGTAAGAAACAACCATGTGTTACGGTTTTTCTCGTTAATATATATCATTCGCATAAAAAAGACAACAATCATGCAGTTTTGGTCATAATAAATAAACATTCCTACCTTAATATCTAGCTTCGTACGTCGACAATTTCTAGGTATATCATTAATGCAGTGAGTCAATAGCCTGGTCGTCAATTTGTTTAGCACCAACTAATAGTTTAAAGGAAATAAATACACTCAGTAGAATAGTTACAGTAATCTGTATATACACTTAAAAAGAATGAATTTTGTTATATGATGTACAATTGAATGTAAACAAACTTTTCACTACTCGAATCAAACAGCTGATTCGCCATATGTCATATCCTCGTTTATTCTTCTTTTTCAAACGTTAAGAGATCTGTGATTCGTACGGAAGGTGGCCTACCGGTGTACTGTGGTTGTACATCAGGGTATAATAAGTGATGTTTTATGTTGTAAATACAGTCGAGGGGTGTGGTATATTTGCGAATATAGGTTATTTTTGATTAGTTAATTATTGTATTTATACGGGGGGTTTTAATATGCGATGTGCAAGTAGAGTAATTTCACTCCGAGGTCATAGAACGTATGTGCTCCAAACTGCTCGAGTGAGAGTGTCTCGAACGGAAAGGTGGGTTGTCAATGAAACCTGTCGTGTTTCCTTTTCTTTCTGATCAACGTGGTGTTGTATGCAGGTGCTTATTGGGAGCCCCAAAAACAAATTCGCATGAAGATTCCACATTCATCCCGCAGGGGAATATGAATTTGAGGGGGTAGTTGGGTCTGGGTGGAGTAGTGAGAGTTGGAGAAGTTGGTGGAGTTAGTATTTCGTCCAAACCTCATCTGTGAGAGGCAGATGGATTTGTAAGCCCAGTCACCTACATCGCCATACGGTTAAGTTCAGATAACGGCTTTTAACTACTATATTAGCAGCACACAGGAGAACCCTGTCTTAGCCAAACAGGTGAGATTTATTTGTTTTAACATTTTCTGTAACTAGAAATTGTTCCTCATAGTGTTGCGGATAAGATGACACCACCTAATTATATGTTCAGGATAGAGCTTGTGTATAGTATGTTGGGGGTAAAGTACTTGTTAGTAAGGGGTGGTTATCTCGGGTTTGTTACTTTTAGACTTTATAGGGGGTAATATACTTACGTTATCGAATAGATGGTATAATTGAAGTCTACCTTGGGTTTTTTTCAAAAAAAGTGGGCCGTCCCACTCGGGTAGTGAATGGTTATGAGTAGGATAATATTAGGAGTCACACTGGGATAAATGTGATGAATTCCCAGGGTGGTTCAATGTCAATTGAGTGTAGTGACAACACTAATTAGTGTATTTTTTTTCTAGGGTTTTGTTTTTTTGGGTTTTAAACACTTATTCTGGGGTATTGTTGGATCTTTGGTGATTCGTATTTCCCGTATTGGATTAGTTCCGGAGTCCCCTTGGTGTTGGTTCGTAGTACCACAACATTCCTGGGATGCTTACAGCCTCACCTTAGTGATTGCTACCTCAGAAACAGTTTGTGGATCGTCAGGATTTATCACCAGCGGGGGAAGACGCGCAAGTTTTAAACATTTAATATTTTTTTTTATAATCATTTCCTTTTATAGCGTATATATAACTTGTACGTATATATAATTCACCATTTGTGAACATACAAGCGGCTTGTAATTTATTTTTTTTTCTTGGTCATTTATTACTCTAGGTAGAGTGGGTAAGTTGCGTCTGAGCTCACACGGAACGTTTATGATAATTTATATTGTTTTTTTTTTGCTTTGGTAAGTTTACAATTTGATATGCGCAGATAAGCCACGGTATGGGTAACCCTTCAGGTTCTCACCGTTTTCATTTTATATGATTGTAATTTTTTTGCAAGTTTCAGAAACTAACCTAACTCAGAACTGGTCTCTGTTTCAAATCCTTCTGAGCATTCATTTATCAATTTTGGGGTAGGGGTATATAGGATTTTAAATAATTGTATTATTATAGATATTGAACTATAAGGGACTTTTGTAAATGTCCACAGTTCGTGAGGGATTTCATATCGATCTGTTTATATTTTTTTTATAGTAAGGGTTGATGGACCTTAAGTGTCCACTGTGGGAATAACTGCTTCCACAATTTTCATACAACTGTACTCAAACCAAACCACCACCGCAATAAATCATTTCTCTTGTGAGTTGAGTTACGAGTTTGATTTTGGTAATCCTCTCCTAATTGGGGGTAAACTACGATTAGGGAAGTAAACTGAGGTATTTACTCGGGTACGGTTTACCTGGCGCCTTGGGTTTTATAGCTTATTTTGATTGTTCGTTACCAGCATACGAACCCCCCTTCTTCGGCTGAAGTCTAGCGGGTAAAATACCTTGTGGCATAGATCGGCCATCCGATCTGCTGGTAACTTGGTTAAATTAGTAGTAATTGATTTCGGGGCCACAAGTTCGATCTATCTTCAGTAGGTCGCTAACGTAAGTGGGATAAGTGCATAGGTGCACGGGGTTTGATTTTACGTTACACATGATCTCTAAAGTTTTCGATCAAATTAGTAAAAATTCTGTGTTTTATAAAAATATAGATAATGGTTGTTAATTGTGAAAGAAACAATGCTCAAATTTTTAATAAAACTCACCGACTACACCACTTATTAGACTCCTTCAGAATACACTTTGACATTGTCTTTTCAATTGATAACAATAAAGCAACGAAACAACAGATAAATATTACACTATAGCAATCAAAAAAACACCAAAATACCGTAACCTTAAAATAACCTCTACATTTGAACTAAGAATGATAACAGTATAACATATAACATGTGGAGACGAGGTATATGATATCGCGCATACGCAGTTTTAAAAATCAATAAAATTTCATTACTAACGACGTTACAGTTTTCGTTAATTTTTTGGAATTATCTACCGATTTTAGTTACTCGACAGGCCCTATAGATGGCACGATCTGCAGTGTCCCTAGCCTGAATATACGTCTGAATCAGCCCTCGAGACGGTTGGTGACTCCGTCGACGAGAGTTTTGACAGACCGCTCCGAGGAGGAAAATTCAGTTCTCCATTGGACGTCGAAGCGAATACAGTCGAGTGACATTTAAAATTTGGGTGTGCTCTGGTAGCCATTACGTCCGACCACGTTAGGAATATTTTTGTAGAGGAGGAAAATACCCTGTAATACGGCATCCCAGATTACCGATTCGACAATTTGTTGTGCCAAAGTGAGTGGATGGCCAGCAATATGCAAGATATTTGCTAGAATTTGAAGAACCGCGTGGGTATTTCGGTTCACCCCCATGCCAGAAGACCTCGTTATTTAGTGAGATTTGTATTTTGGGTTTATGGATTTTATCCGCTGATTGAGGAGTATGAAATTCAGCCAGACCACTCACCTGGATCAGTAACCAGAAGGGCTTGAACTTTTTGAAGCGCTGACGAGGGATTCGATTACCGTTCTGAGGAAGGGAAATCATTTGTAACAGTCATTTTTTTATGTATGGCTTTTCATATTTCTTTTTGCGGTAATTAATATAAATACCTATTACTTTTCGTATTTGAAACATTTTTTAAAGATATCGAATTGTTGGCTCTGAACGCTAGGTATACCACGGTACGTACCTGGATGCTGCGCTATTGAGAAATTGATCTCACTTTGATGATTCTATTTTAACTAATTTTGCATTGTATCTAATTTCAATGCGTTTTTTGAGTATTGTTAAGTTCGCTTGCTTATTTAGTTACATGTATATGCATTTATAAATATATCTATACTCATATAGATTGCGGAAGTGTGAGCCCATGTAACTGATGCGATTATAGTTTTGGTGTTAGATTTTCATCGTATTTCAAAAATTGTACATGAACCATTTGTTCGTTTCCTGTAATTGGTCTGTAATTTGAGACATCTGTATAGATTTGGGCCCTCAGCTCTTCTGCTCCCTGAGTTAGCAGCCCTCGGCTCTACTCAGGTATTATAGAACATGATTTGCCAGTTATTCAAATTGTAACTTAGAGTAACTTGGACTTTTCACTTGTAACTGTTAATTGAAGTTGTGATTCAAGTATTTATGTAGATTTCGGCCTTCGGCCTAACTGCATACTCAATCTACATCTTTCCGCTGAGTTCAGGTATTTATAGTTTTTTCCCTTGTAAACTTTGTGATCTTAACATTTTCAAAAAAGACATATAGTCCAAAGAGATTATTGAACATCAATCAGGGGATACTTTTATTTTTAATGATAACTTACCTATCAGTTTAACCTTTCAGAGTGTATAATTAGTGCTGTTAACCCACTGATGAGTTGTGGGCTAACTTAAGAAGTCTTGGGTACTTATTAAAACTTCTTTGGCGCACTTTTGAGTGAATTGCTAAATTTTGAAGAATCCACCCCTTCTTCGACTCAAAGCTAGTCGACTGGCGAGCACGGGTTGTCCTACGGTAGACAACCCGCACATCTATAACGGGTACTGAAGGGTTGCGTTTTCTCGTTATAATTTCAAGGGAATAATGTTTCAATTTGTGCCATATAGTGTGAAGTTTGATACGTTTCAATTTTGTGGTTGTGCAAATTAAGTTACAGGAACTTGAAAATATAATTCGTCATGCAATTGAACATTATTTTGACCTACCATGTATATTAGGAAATCCAGTGGCATCTATATTGGGAATAATTTATAATATTGTACAGCCATAAACATTATTACCTTTCCTAATTAACTATACGTCAAGTATTTATTTCATTTTTGTGGAGCATGTCCCCGTGGTGTTACTCCGAATGTACTACCCCTGATACATATCTTTGTAACGCGATTCTCCGTGATGTGTCTATGCATATATTATTCTGTGATATATACTTGTTGGATATCTCAGCTCTTATTGGTGATTGGAAGCTTTGACATCTCGAGAGCATTCTGATTGGCTGGCTGGTTTGACACGAGAGTTTTTGATTCTGCCTGTGAATAAACGGGACATTCATTGTTCGCTGGGCATATCGGAGTGAAGGTGGTTGAATTTATGTCACCATTTTCGGATGGAATAATTGAATATTTCACATTATATTAAGCGATGACCGATTGGTGATACACATTTCCCGGGTATCGTTAGATATTTTTGGAGTTGTTTGTAGAGTATAGACCTGTGGAAATACCATTTTTTTGGGATCAGATAATTCAACCGACAGGTGGTTTTTTTATGCTGCCATTCCAGTTAATTGTAAGTATCAGAATGTTTCTATAGTTTCATTAACTAGATTGTTCTCAATTATATCATAGAGGTTTTGTCCATTGTCTGATGAAATGATTTTCCTTTATAGCTGTACATTTTACATGAAAACCAATCTTGAAGAGGGTATATTGTTTCAGTAGGCCTTTATCACAATACCTAGGGTAATGACACCTTCAGCCCTATATATTCGGAACTCATACTGGCCATTTGGTAAGAAATACTACAGTTTTTTTATATATAGATGAATATTCTAGTAATTTTGAAGCGTTTTATCTTTGGATAATGTATTTTTTTGTTGATTGGAGGTCAACTGGTTTTATAGTTTAGGTACTTAGTTCATAGGTATTGGCTTCATATGAACTCGTATCTTGTTTTTTGTCGAATGTAAAAAGATTATAGTTAATATGTTAAGCTCGATTAGTATTATAATTTTTTGTTGGTCAAACATGAAATATAGAATTTTCTAGTTAACTTTTGTCAGCAAAATTAAGTAATATCAATATTAGTTGATTAATCTTTATGAATAATAGAAGTCTTGCTCTTATGAGATTATTAGATATTTCAGTTTAGAGATCAGTGATAGAGATTACTCATATCGGATATATGACTGCTAAAGAGAGTTAATCGGTTAGGGGGTAAAGTTTAGATTGATATTTCGTTTTGACCATTGAGACTGAAAGAAAATGTATAGAGTATTAATATATTTCTCATTTTAGGGTTCTCTTTCTTTTCTTCTTTTCTTATCGTTCGTCAATCTTTACTATTCTGGATTTGGTTTTGGATTTCATTTTATGAGACAACGTTGAGTCAGAACAACAAACTTGTATGGGGGAAAAATTTGAATTGTTGCTGAAGAGTACAATATTGGATCTTATAGCATTCTATAGAAGTAGTAGTTGGTAGCCACCACTGGCAACCATCAAGACACAGTGGATTTCACGCAAGTTTTAAACTTTGGTTTATGTAAAATACCATTTTGCGCATAACACTTGTTTATATCCGTCAGTGTAGGTTGTAGATAACTTTTTATATTACCGTAAGCCACTTGTGGTACGCAGTTTACGATACTTGTGTTGATCCAGTATTACAAATACTCTGATCAACATACACTATTCAATTAAACCTGTTTTACCATTTATACTCACATTGTGGATTGGTGAAAACTACACCCACTGTTGTTAAATTTGTAAACGTTACTGTGGCTATTCAATTTTAACATTCTGAGTTATTTGAGTTGGTGGTAGTGAGCGTATGAACTCATATGATATGGCGCCATATTGTATTTTTAATATTTACCTTAAAATTTCACATTTAATTGCATAAACGTTATTTTGTGCCATAGATACGTATGGTATATTGTATTGATTTAACCCTATATTGTATTTGGGACTTAAGTATATAGTTTTCTCATTCTACCGGCTAATCGAGTACTCGTTTGAGAAATTTCATTTGTATGTAGGTACTGGTTTGTACATATTTATACCCAACGAACAATCCAGGCTGTAACATAGGATTTCAATCGGGGGGAATTATAGGATTTTACCAGGAGGGTTTCATAGGATTTTACCAGGGGGGTCTATAGGATTTTACCAGGGGGGTCTATAGGATTTTACTTGGGGGGAATTAAAGGATTTTACTTAGGGAATATATAGGATCTTAACCCAGGGATTTATAGGATTTTAAAGTACCATTGGGTACTAGTGGGTACAGCCTGTCAACCTTTTTTTTGTACAAATTGTAGTAGGATTGAGTTACTACTGGGGAGGGATACATTGGTTTTAAAGGTACGGGATATATATTTTTGGCTTGAGATACTTGTATATATATATATATATAATATATAAAAATGAATATAATTTCATAAAATACGAGGTGCTATATGAAATATAAATTTCGATTTTCTACTACACCTGTTTTAGTCGAAATTTCAATAATTTCGACTTATTGGCCTGACCGTTCTTCGAAGGGCAAAACAACTACATTCCTGGCTAATACCACGCAGAATATTGAATTACATCCCCTTCGAAAACCGTGACGTCGATCGGCCATTTTGCCGATACGGACATCTGTGGTGATTCGCAACTGATAGCGGAAGAGCATAGTACACTTACGCGTTTCGACCTTCTTGGGTCTCTTCAAGAGTGCCGTAATGCCTTCCAGTTCAGAATCTCTAATCCGAACTGAAGATTACACCCTCCGACAACCTCTCTTGGTTCGTGTAGTTACACAAGCGAGAAGTAGTCAGTTGGCGCCATCTTCACTTTATATATATATATATATATATATATATATATATATATATATATATATATATATAATATATATATATATAATATATAATATATATATATATATATATATATATATATATATATATATATATATATATGGACCGAGTTATGCATCACTTGACTAAGCGACAGGCCATCGTTTTTCGGGATTTTTATGCCATCTAGTAGTAAAATATGCAGAACACGGAGAGACATAAAAAAAATTTTTTTTAAGATAAAGCTAAGTGCCAATCAAGTTATAGAATAAAATCCGATTTGCATCACGTGTCTAAGAGCCAACTAATGCGGCGTTAGTTTACATCAGTTGACCAACCGACTTTGCGAGTTTGCATTACTTGACCAACCGACGGAGCAAGCGGCGTTTGTCTAGTTGATGCGTTTTTATATTATATTTAGTGAAGTATGTCTTTTGTACGTTCAGTCTTGTTCGGTACTCGGTACTATTACAAGTTGTTATTGTAAGATATCAATTTAATTATTTGTTTCCTACATATTTTAAACGATTTTATGTTGGAAAAATGTTGAGAAGAACAGCTTTAATCATAAGAAGTGCGCAGGAATTAATAAATATAGGGGTAATTTCTTAATTATTATGCTAATATTTATTTTTTGATGTTGACCTAACCTTAAATTTTTGTCGTAGGAGAATAATGACGAAAATTTTCCACCAAATAATTCTGCAGTAGAAAAAATAAAAAATGAAGGTACAACTTCGGAGCAGCATAGTTTTCCGGAAGTGAGTATATTACTTTATTAATGTTTTTGTATTGATACCTAGAGTTGATTAATAAGGTTGGATATATTATGGTACCATATATCTTTTTTATTTTAGGAACAAACAGATCATTATGGTAGCGACTCACCTACATATACAAACCTTTTGCCAGTAAAAACTACTATTCATAATGATAAAGACGATAGTGAAAATATAAAAACTAATGTTCTAAATGATATAGAATTACAGAATAAAGAAAACGATGACCCTAGTGAGAATATACCAAAAAATAATGTTCTAAATGACTTAGAAATACAGAATGAACAAAACGATAATGACCCCAATGAAAATATACAAAATAATGTTCTAAATGACATAGAAGTTCAGAATGATCAAAACGATAATGACCCAAATGAAAAACATGCTACTCTAGGTCGACCCAGAAAAGGAAGAAAAAGGAAATATCCGTCACAGAATCGCGCTGAGAGAACCATTAACTGCATTCAAAATAAAGGGTACATTACCCAAAGAGGATCTGTAAAAATGCCAAAAGAATTCAGACAATATCTATGTCGCTGCCATTGCTTAAATAAAGTTGGGATAGAAAGGGCACAAGAACAATACAAGAAATTTTATAGTGTAACATCCCACGATGCTCAAAGAGCACTCATTTGTGCAATGGTAAACGACTTCCCGATCAAGAGAAAAAGAAATAAAAACTCACAAAAAAGAAACAGGTCAAGGCGGTTCACTATAAACGATGTTACCGTATGCAAACCATTTTTTCTGCAGACGTTAAGAATCTCGAGTGGTAAAGTAGATCTGGCTATTAAGAGCATGAAAAGAACAGAAGGTGTTAAAGATTTAAGGGGCATAGGCGGTGGAAAAAATAAAATTTCCGAACAGAAGCATCAAGAAGTAACCACACATATTCAATCTTTTCCAAAACATAAGTCCCATTACGCCAGAGAAACAACAAATGCTATGTTTTTGCGTTCAGATACTACACTACCGATAATGTACGACTTATATAAGCAAGAAGTAATGTCTCCTATATCATTCTCGAAGTACAAGCATATTTTATTGACCTGCTTTAATTTAAAAAGAAAACCTTTAAAAAAGGATACGTGCAATACTTGCGATAGACTTAACATTTTAGAAAAGAGTGGTACTCAGCAGCAGCAAGATATGTTCCAAAAGCAAAAAGAGTCTCATTTAAAATCGGCTGAAGAATCAAGGATGTTATTAAAAAGCGATAGAATAAGGGCTAAAGACGATAATAATTTGGAAGTTTTATGTTTTGATCTGGAAAAAACGCTAACTTTGCCCCGAATTCCTACAAACGTAGTTTTTTATAAACGCCAACTTTGGTTATATAATATGGGTATACATACTTCCAGAAATAACAAAGGTCATTGTTATGTTTGGTTGGAGGGAGATGCAGGCCGTGGTGCACAAGAAGTTGGATCTGGTTTGTTCAGATACATTATGAATGACCCAGATATGCAGGACTGTAAGTCTTTGATTCTTTGGTCGGACAGTTGTGGAGGACAAAACAGAAACATAAAAATTGTCCTCATGTTAAAAGCAATTCTTGATGTCCATCCATCCTTGACCAAAATAACATTACGATTTTTGACATCTGGTCATAGTTTCCTCCCAAATGACACAGATTTTGGAGACATTGAGTGTGCATTAAAATTGCAACAGAGACTCTATTCTCCTAATGATTACATAAATATCATGAGGGGGTGCAGACGCAAGAATCCTCTTATTGTACATAGGATGGAACGAGAACACTTCTACGGTACTGGGCGTTTAGAAAAAGCTATTGTTAATAGAAAATCAGATATTAGGAACAATAAAATAAACTGGTTTAAATTTAAAGAAATAGAAATGCAGAAGGAAAAACCATTCAGTATTTTTGTAAAAAGTAATGATTTTCAAAGCGAGGCACAGAAAATCAATATAGAAAGGAAAAGGAGCAGATCATCAGAGACAAGAAAAAATTTTAATGAATACTTAGACCAACTTTGGCCAAATGGTAAAGCAATATCCACAAAAAAACTGGATGACCTAAAATCCCTTTTACCATTTATA
Source organism: Galeruca laticollis (assembly GCA_963921935.1). Classification (NCBI taxonomy): domain Eukaryota; kingdom Metazoa; phylum Arthropoda; class Insecta; order Coleoptera; family Chrysomelidae; genus Galeruca; species Galeruca laticollis. Next base: position 36,954,341 of record OY998179.1, on the reverse strand, counting down.
CCGAAAGACGATCAAAAATTCTATAAAAAATTAATAGGAGATCCTAATCTAGAAGAAGACATAGATGGATTTAATATTGAGACACTAGATTTTGAAGTAGAAGAAGAACAAGTAGAAGAAGGACAAGATGAAATAGAGTCATAAAAAGTATTAAAAAATAATGTTTTTCGTTGAATAATGTTCCTTTTATTTAAATAATGTTTTCTAACTACTTTAAAAATAAAAAAAATTTATTTAAAAATGTGTTCTGGTATGCCCTATCTGTCTTATGTATACTGCTATAAAACCTAGTACCTATCAGCTAATACAAAAAATTTAAATCAAAAGCATAATAAAAATTAAATAATTCTTTGCAGTACAACAGTTTGTTGTATAAAAGGAAAATGATATTAATAATAAATTATTTCAAGTCAAATGCCTTGCAGTGGTTTTTCATAATATGACCAACAGTCAAAAGTGGTACATAGTCATATTATGCAAAACCGTCCAGTACTTTCCGAGTAAGTGGAAATTATTTTGTAAACCAAATAAAACATTTCACCCGAGTTTCAAAGTTTCATATTTAATTTCAGCATACAATTTAGTAGTTGGGTTATTAAGAATATAATTCCGTATTTTGATAAAGCCGACAGCCAGTAGTTTTTTTTTGAAGCGATAAAAACAACCTTATTTACAGTTTTTATTATCGCGCTCTGTTTATTGTTTCTCTGGAATTAGAGTCTGATTGAAATAATCATTTTGATTTTAATTTTATGAATAGTTTTAATAGTTACGTTATTTAAGAATATTACTCCGCATTTTGATAAGACTGATGAGCCGGTATATTTTTTTTGAAACGATAAAAACCAAAGTTATTTACAGTTTTTATCACCATGTTTTGTATATTGTTTCTTTGGAATTCAGGTCTTAGCCTTCAATACATTGAAGTAGCATTTTGATTTTAATTTTGCGATACAGATTGTTATACCTAGTGTCCCGTTTCAAATTATTTATACGCATTCTAAGACATGGTTTTATTTTGCTGTTATTTGGGAAACCGCTGTCCTATCCTCCGACCACTGATTGCCACTGATTGATTGATAATCTAGTTTAAATTGATTTGAAAATTTAAAGTGTAAATTCCCCTATAAAAACACGATTCTCAATCGAGTACGAAGCTGTTGCCACTGATTGATTGATAATCTAATTTAAATTGATTTGAAAATTTAAAGTGTAAATTCCCCTATAAAAACTAGATTCTCAATCGAGTACGAAGCTGTTGCCGCTAATTGATTGATATTCTAATTTAAATTGATTTGAAAATTCAAAGTGTCAATTCCCCTATAAAAATTTTTATTCTCAATCGAGTACGAGGCTGTTGCCACTGATTGATTGATAATCTAGTTTAATATTTGGGTAACCGCTGTCCTATCCTCCGACCAATATTTCAGAATAATTTTAACCGATAATTTGGAAAATTTAAAGTGTCAATTCTGCTATATAAAAAATTAGATTCTCAATCTAGTACGAGGCTGTTGCCACTGATGGATTGATAATCTAGTTTAAATTAATTTGGAAATTTAAAGTGTCAATTCCCCTATAAAAAAAATTAGATTCTCAATCAAGTACGAGGCTGTTGCCACTGATTGATTGATAATCTAGTTTAAATTAATTTGAAAATTAAAAGAGCAAATTCTCCTATAAAAGTTAGATTCTCAATCAAGTACGAGGATGTTGCCACTGACTGATTGATAATCTAGTTTACATTCTTTAGTTTTCCTTTTTTTTGTTATAAACTGGTCTGGTCACATTTTTCCACCTATCCCGATTGACTATCCCTACCGCAAAGACAGTTTTATTCCGTGGACTACCGTGATAGGTAATTATTGTTTTACTGCTGCTTACCGCATAATTACAAAACTGCTTATACCGCTTCCGCTGTTATTAACAAATTGCATTTGCTTGCTTACACCTGTTTTATTGTGTCATTACTCACATTCCTTTATACCGGCAACACATTTGCTTACTATTGATATATTGAATTGATTCGGTACCGCTTGATCAGAAATTGTTGAATATTATTTTATATGTATATATTTTAAATAGGTCTTGTAATATACCAATAAATACGATCAGTGTTTTCCTAATATCCCGTAGCATCACCGTCTAAGGTTTATAGGTTCTGTAGGTGTGTTAAATTCGACAAGACCCCTGGAATTTTCCGTAACCTCCATCTGAGGCTTCCTGGAACTCTTGACGCCGAGGGTCAAGGGGCCGTGAAGTAAACCACGTAAAATAATCCGACGCCCGTGCATTTGTTTCACAAAACTTTGCATCGAGGGTGTCTAAAGTGACGCGTCAGTCGCTAAGAATCTGTGTGAGAGGTGAAGGAAGAAACAAGCGGCAGGAAAGCGCGTAACAAATTCTTTACATTTCAGGAGAAATTGGACAGTTCCATTTTCGTACATCAACTGTTTCTTTAAATAAGGAATAGTGCATAATTTCATGTATCTACTAATGTCTTTCTTTGCGTTTTAATTTTTTCAATATTGTCTCCTATTTTTTGATTGGTCACTTTATATGTGATTTTTCTTCTGCTCTTTGTTTTACTTCAATTTTAATTCAAGTTTAACTGCTCTGACTTGAGTAACTAAAATCCAACAACCAATTGAAAAGGTATCATTTTGCTCCTCACGCGAAAAAGCTTTATATAGCTTAGCGAGTAGCATAGTGTACAAGTTTATAGTGAGTTTTCCAGACCTAGGAGAGGTTTATATTCGGTTACTGATGTTGTTTGACTAGTGCTAGGCAACGATTCTCGTAACATATACTTACTTCATAATTATCTTCTCTTCAAGGAGACGCTTTTATTAGATAGGAACGTCCAGTTTACATTGAACAGCTGATACAAATAAATAAAACAATGGTTTAATGATATTCGTTTATTTTTACTTACAGGAGTCCAAAATAACAATTAAAAATAGGCACAGAAATATTCATAAATTATATAAAAATAACAAGAATGTGTCATACAAGAAAGTTCACTAAATTACTTAACTATTCTAATATTTGCACTTGGTATTTGGTACATCACCAAGAAGTTGAATCAATCAACCTGAAACATAATGTATATATTAATTCAATTATTCTGTTACTGTTCAAATAATTTTATTAAAGGTTGACCAGAAGTATGCAAGTTCTGTGGCCATTTTTAATTTATTATAACCGTCGTTTGTTATCAATGTAAAACAAACCACATGGGATAAAAGACTCTAAATTTTATACCATATACCATATCTCGCTAAGGATGAGCACTTGGATCAAAAATAAATTGAAATTTAGTGAAGCCTTATTTACAGGAATACACAACTTCGACCTAGGATGAACGTTGGAAAAGCTTGAGGAGCTGTCGGTAAAATTTGAAGTAAAAAGAATGAAGATATATGCAAATCATTATATATTCAAAAAGTGCACAATAGATGAATTTATAGAAGAAGGGAATAGAAGATTGAAAAATGTACAAGTATGTATACGCGAAGTACCGAAAACGGTACAGCAGAAAGAAGAGATTCAAAAGATTCTAGAAAGATATCACAACGATCCAATGTTTGGAGGACATGTAGGAAACAATAGATTATTAACCCTTTAGTGCACGGGTCGGATCTTACGGACCCAAAGCTATTTTCCAGGTGCGAGAACGCGCGAACGCGACTTGGGCTGACTTCACCCGACTTGGTACTTCTTCCTCGTGTCGGACGATATGAATTAGTATATACATCAGTTCTGTTCAGTAATTTGGTTAGGTGTCATCGCTTGATTCGTCCTGACAGACCCAACCCGTTCCTTCTGGTGAGTTTTTATTTTTAAAAATATAAAGGTGAAAAAGTGAAATAGTATAATTTTAGATTGAAAAATGTCAGATCCATACGAAAAAAATATCAATTGGCTGCAGAAGTTGTATGATGAAGTGCCTACGGACGAGGAAGACACTATTGAAGAATCTCACGTTTCCGATGCAGACGACAGAACATGTGAGCACAGCGATCACGATACCGATTCAGAGCAGGAGATTACTCCGTTAGACGAACTTGAAAATCCTACGCCGAGCATTTCACGTGGTAAAAGGGCTCACTTATATTATGAAGCCAAAGATGGGTTTAAATGGAATAAAATGTCTCCTCCAAAAAACGTGAGAACTAGACAGCACAATATTATATCCAAACTGCCAGGAGTGATTGGTGATACAAAAAATGCTTCTACGGAGAAACAGTGTTGGGACTTATTTTTTGACGCGGATATAACCATGAACATTGTAGAGTGCACTAACATTTATATCGAAACTATTTCCAACCGTTACCAAGACAGCTCTGATGTAAGACCAATTACAATAACTGAGCTGAAAGCCTTGTTTGGTCTACTATATCTGATCGGAGTATACCATAGCGGCCGAACATCTATTTTTGAGTTCTGGGCAACTGATGGAACTGGCGTAGACAATTTTCCTGCTACAATGGCTTTGAGAAGATTTCGATTTTTGATACGATGCCTACGATTCGACAACAAACATGCCAGAGAGGAACGTAAACGAGAAGATAATCTCGCTCCCATTAGACAAGTTTTTGAAGCCATTGTTAGAAATTTTCAGGAATGTTATACCATAGGACAATATACGACCATCAATGAAATGTTGGTAGCTTTCCGAGGTCTCTGCAGCTTCAGGATGTACATTTCCAACAAGCCTGCCCGATATGGGTTGAAAGTTTTTTCATTAGTCGATGCTCGAACGTTCTACACCCTCAACCTAGAAATTTATGCAGGTAAGCAGCCAGAGGGTCCGTACAGAGTGAGCAATGCAGCCTATGATGTAGTTGAAAGAATTGTTCAGCCGATTGCGCAATCAAACCGAAACATTACTATGGACAATTGGTTCACTTCGGTGAAATATGCTGAAAATTTACTAGTGATCTATAAGTTGACGGTTGTCGGTACTATGCGGAAAAATAAGCGACAAATACCAAAAGATATCATCTCTATAGCAAGACCAGAGAAGTCAAGTATGTTTGTGTTTACTGAAAATATGACCGTTGTTTCCTATAAACCAAGAAAAACAAATAAGTTATTCTTCTGTCTACGATGCACCATGACGACTCTATCGATGAAAGCACTGGTGAAGATGATAAACCGGAAATAATCACTTTCTATAATATGACAAAATGTGGTGTTGATGTAGTGGATCAACTTTGTGCCAAATATAATGTTGCCAGAAACACCAGGAGGTGGCCGATGGTCATTTTCTACAATTTATTGAACGTGTCTGCGATTAACGCTTTCATTATAAAAAGAAGTAATGATACTTCATCACCGTCAGGAAAACAGAGAAGGATATTTCTGAAACAGCTTGAAATTCAATTGGTGATGGAGCATATGAAAGAAAGAGTGACATCTTCGCATTTGACGAGAGAAATACGATACCATGCTGCAAAAATTAGCGGTGTCCGGGTACCTGAACCAGTAGCTGTCGAGGGTGATAAAAGAAGTCGTTGTAGCTTTTGTAAAGATCGCAAAACACGTTTTCAATGCACAATTTGTAAGAAATATATTTGTTTAGAACATTCCAGATATGTATGGCATGTATGTGCTGACGAAATTTGAAACGTTAATTTTCTACAGGGTATTTAATATTTATGAACCAAAAAATATATATATTTTTTATTATTATTACTGATCTTCTCAAAAATGAAAACATTGTTTTTTGTCAAAAATAGGAAGTAAAATGTTTATTTAGGTAATGTGTAATGTTATTTTGCATAATAAAAATGTTCAATTGAAAATATATACAGTTTTTCTTCTGGGTCTGTAAGACCCGAGCCGTTCCTTTATGTATTAAAATTTCACTCGTGCACTGAAGGGTTCAAGAAACTGAGAGCAAATTCGAGATGGAAAAATATGGAGAAAGATGTACGAAAGTATGTAAAGAATTGCCACGAATAATCCAAAACCCAGTCATTAAGAGAAATTAGTCATCACGGACACATCTATCAAGCCGTTTGATATCATTTATATAGACACAATAGGTCCTTTTGTAGAAAGTAACAATGGGAACCGTTATTGTATCACAATATTATGCGAATTAACAAAATACGCGGTCATGATACCGGTTGTTAACAAAGAGGCAGCCACAATAGCAAAAGCTATATTTGACAACTTTATACTATATGGTTTGATGAAAGAAATAAGAACGGATCAAGGAACAGAATATAAGAACGAAATAATGAAGAAATGGAACCATGTTACAATTTTGAAGGGGATGATAAAGAATTGGAATATAAGTTACAGTACGCGAATGAAAGAGCCAAGCAGTTTTTGATAAAAAATAAGTAGAGTAAATAAAATCGAAAAAGAATCGCCACCCGTGAACTTTAGGGTAGGGGATTCGGTAATTCTGGAAAATGGAGAAAGAAATAAGTTCGATCCGTATTATTTAGGCCCGTTCAAAATAACGGAAGTAAAAGGAGTAAACTGTGAGATTAAATCTCAAAACCATAAAAATCAAATCGTTCATAAAAATCGATTGTATAAATAACATAACGAAAATATTTGTAATCAAGTGAGGTGAGGTAGTAAACAAACAAGCAGTGTTTAAAAACAAGACAATTAGTGTAATAAATAAACAATGCGAGAATCGTTACCGTTATAAATAGTATCGAAAATTTATCAGAAATAATTTTTCTCTTCCAAGAGGGGATGATGTGATGATCCCAAAAGACACTACTATCTTTAATTAGATATTTACTTTAATTATTGCTAGCGGCCAGTGAACTTGAAGGTCACTGACAAGGTGTGGTGAGGTTAGTAACATATTGAGGAATCACGACTGTTTTGTAAATAAATAATGCGTCATTAAGGTCGGCGGAAAGATCATCGATTGTGTTGGTCTAGCAATACATTTATAGAAGTTCCTATATAAAGAGAAAGTTCATTTCTCTATTGTTATTAATAGTACAAATGTTTATAGCGTATGTTTTACATGGTCAGTAAATTGTATACGTAGTTTTAAATTTATTAGATCCCACCCTTCCAACATGAAGAAAATTAGAGTACTTCTATGGCTGGTTAGAAACTATCTTCACACCTCTATAGAGGCATTCGGGATTCCATCCTGTGTCTTTTCTATAAGTTGAGGCCCAGAATGGCATCTCGAAAATGTGAGGTAAGTGCAATTACTGATGTTTTCACATTAGAATTTATTTTTGTGTGTTTTCTCAATTTAACCTTCTAAATAATTTTAAATATCCTAATTAAATTGTTAATCATTCACTACAATTACTAACCTAATCAAATTGCTAATCATTCATTACAATTACTAAATTGAATACAATATTACACATAGTTGATTTCATTGTTGTTTAAAATTACTCTTCTAAAATTGAATAAATAATCATTTTTGCATCCGATCTCTCAAATCGAACAGAGTATTCACAAACAATCGAACAAACCCAATTGACAGTTGAAGTTCTCATATTTGTCAGTCAAACCGACACAACCACCTGTAGAGGTTCTAACATGAGAGGTATTTAAAAAAAATATTGATTGGAAGTAAAATTCGATTTTAAAAGTTTTAAATGTGATGTCAAAGTTTGTATAATGTTAAAGGTTTGTTAACCTGTTTAATTATTAATGGAGGCGATGAAGCCAGGAAATTTTGTTATAAGGAATCTGACAGTACGTATTTTTTATCAACCTTTTTATCTTTTCATAAAAAAAACTCAGTCAAACTTTCACTTAACTAGCCACTATTGGTTGTGATTTGAATATGTATTTTTAGATTAAGCACTGATGATGGCTCTATGTCTAGAGAGCTGAAAGCGCGCTATGCAAAAGTAAATTAAATTTTACACGTGATACAAATATATTTTTCTTTGTTACCCTATACGTGTACACAGCCACCAGCATCATTTGATGTCCTTCATTAAATATATTGTCCCAGTGAGTTTTGATAAACGATGGTATTTATTCAACCCCAATGAATAATGGTAAGTGTTTCCCGAAGAATAATGGTTCGATGGTTTAATAAGTATATACGAGAGGCACTTGCTAAATAATCACCACAGATAGTTGAAAACAAAACTAAATCTAAATAATTAATTAAATTGAAAACCTCCCCCCAGAAATTACTGTAAAGAAAGGTAAGTGTTCGATTTTTAGAATTTATGTTCGTTTTTATTTTTTTTTTGTTTGAGTTCTTGGCAATACTGCAATCATTCCTTTTCTCAAAAACAGAAGTTCCCTCCGCCTATCTCCTATTTTTTTTCCCAGCAAAAATAACTTGAACATTCGATACTCGAAATGAAGCATATACTTCAATAAAGAGACTCGTCGTTGATAGTTCTTGATTTAACTTTTCGGTAACCGGAACAGTGAATTGTTATGTGCATCAAGCGAGGGTGCAGATCAGCTTTCATCCCATCCCCCATATCCTAAGGTAGGTGATATTGTTTTAAGCTCGACTATTTGTTTTTTTTAATACCAATATTATTATCATTTAACCCCAAACTACAGTTCAATTTTTCTCTCATAAATTTGTATGAGCAAATCGATCAGTAAGTTTGAACCCAAAATTGTAAAAAGACAAAAACTAACTTACACACATAAAAACGTAAACCAAAAAAATTGACACAAAAAAAAGTGTATGGAAAAATATTGGGGAGTCCAATTCATCAAAAGAGGAAGACGAACCACGAACCATCGCTGATTCTTCTAACACAAACTACTCAAAAGAGTTAGAAAGAATAAAAATTGAAACACGTGAACTCAAAATCAAAACTATCACCAAATTGTATTTTTGGATGACTTAGATAAAGACACAAATAAATCAAACTTAAACACCAACACAATAAAAATACCTAAAACTTGTCTAGGCACTATTGATATATCCAACCTTAACAAGCGTATTGAATTTAAAAAAACCGTAGAAAAGTGTATAGGACAAACAGACATAGAAAAGTGTCTAGGAAGTCCAACTACAGAAAAGTGTCTAGGAAACACCCAAGACAAAAAGTGTCTAGGAAACACAAAAGACGAAAAGCGTCTAAGAAGCCCAAAAAATAAAAAGTGTATAGAAAACGCAGTCATCACCAGATCCTACATTCGAACTATCAATCCCTACTTACAGAGGGAAAATAACTAACAGAACATTCACCCCAGATAGAACAGCAAATTTTAATAATTTGAAAACTCCAAGAATAATGGAAGAAGACACGATCGGATACTATAGCGTTGTTTTGTGCAAGTTTTTTTTTATCTCTTGAATGTTGTTTTGCCCTGCCAACTCAGACTGTAATACAGCTTTTCCGGCGGCTAGGATCGTGGGTAATAGAAGGCGCCAGATCCCAAAGTTGGAACCAAGAAAACTAGATAATCGAAATATACAGATATATATATATATATATATATATATATATATATATATATATATATATGTATATATATATATATATATATATATATATATATATATATATTAATAATTCGAATTAACAATACGAGTCTATATAAAAAATATACAATTTTTCATAAATGACCGAATATATATAAAAACTACTTTATCCTCAAACAAGATTAATTACTTATTAAAGATAAGAAGGTGATACAAGCAAAACCTGATAGTAAAACAAACCTGACCCCAAAGTGATATTAACTGAAATATAATACTTATTTCCTATAAGGAAGTGATCTAAGCAAAAAAAAATGGACGCTACCCAACCAAAATTATTCCAAGGAAATAATCAATGAAGCTGCTCTAAACCAATAACAATAGTTATCACTAAGTAAGGAGCCAATCACTTATTTGTGCAAATATTGAATAATATTAATTATTTAAGTATTAATGATCAAAACCAGAGGGGAATGATAAAAATCTTCAATTATACATTCAATGATCGTACGTTCATTAAAAGGTAGTTGAAGTGACAAGTAGAAAGTTTTGATTTACTTCTAAGTAATTAAGTTGGAGAATTTATAATTAATCAGAAATAATCAACAAATGAAATCAGACACAAGATGATCTGATTCTTAAGCGTATATCACTATTTGGGTGAAGATAACTTTTATGGCTCGGTGAAACCTATTAAGTAAGTAACATTACTTAAGGTCAAGAATAATTGCATACTTAATGAAACTGAAATAATAACTTTGATGGTCTTACATCAGGTTATGCTCAATGATTTCAGTTAACGAACTATCAATTTTCATTTTATTCCGAAATAAAAAAATAGAACCGATAATTTCAACAAATCAAACGAAAAAATTTTCAAGTCAATGATACATGGGTGAAATAAGTGGTATCTGATTGAAGAAAATTTTAAAATAAAAAAATATTTCATTCTGTGAATACGAATACTGATTTACCACTGCTCCAACAATTGGTACTTAGAATTTCAAACAAGAAATAAGTAGACAATCTCAAATTACAATAAAATCCTAGTAATTAATGAAAAAGTTAATTTTAAATTATCATTAGTAAGAACGTCTCAATCATGTATTTTTTTTTAATCAAAGTTTAGGTAAAGTGAGTAAATATGTAGACAACCTTACCACATGATGCTGAAATTAAGGTGAAAGTATAGAATTAAATAAACAACTGTCCCCTATAAAAACAAGTGGTCATAATACTTAAAGTCTAAAGTGATCAGTACCTCGAATTAAACAAATCAGCAAACAAGAAACCTCACTTAATTTCAGTATTTACAAATTTAAGCATCTACAAAATAATTTCTACTTATTAAGTCCTACCAAACAATTTGAGACTATTTCCAATAAAGGTAGTTACGAAGACTATACTATATTACAAAACCCGGCATTACGCCGAAATTACTTAAAATTACTGGTTATAGTCAGATAAGACACTTTATACATCAAAATATGAAAATATTATTTACACCTATGAAGATTCTAGAAGGTTGGTTTGACAACAAAATTTATAATTAAGTTGATATTCCTATATAAAAGTTCACTGTAAAGTGTTATCTTTGAAATACACTTAAAACCATTTACTAGCGTTAAGATCAAAAATTTAATGGACTCTGCTAATGCTGATAAGGCATTTAATGAAAGGTGAAGAGAATTACTTAACTTTGTATTACAGTACTTCTAGCAATAATAGCATTACATCATAGGATAATTAAATATCCCAAATCCCGGTAGATATGGCTCCAACGCTAAATCCAAGTTGTACTGTAAGGTGCAAAATAGGACTTACTGGAACATCCAAACGATTCCCGATTCCGTAGAAGGATAGATTGACTTCCTTACCATATTAGTATATTTACAATTTGTTTGGAAAATCAATATCTGCGGCTTAAGAACTCGTAGCATTCCATTTTTAACCATAAAAGTTAGACTCAAAAGAAACTCACAAAAACTCTGAGCCCAGAACCAAAAAACTTGTCTTCGACTTTCATGTGAATTCTATCCGGAGACCCGTTACTTTATCAAAGTTATATTCACATTCACGGTCGAAAAGCAACTCTCACCGCGAACACCAGTTATAACAATCCTAATCGAATTTATGTATATTGTAAATACAAAGGGCGGTAGACAACTATGTAAACCGAAATATCAAAAAATTTATAATTAAGTTTTATCTTGGGGTTGATTTGAGAATAAATTTACATCAGCTATATTAAACATATTATTATAAACTACCATTAATAACAAAACAAATGTATCAATCGTGAAAATGATTGTTACAATACAAATCCAGCTTATCCGAGGAAGATATTAACACGTTAAAAACCCAAACTAAAACAACGACCACACAAGCCCTCGTACACAGACTATCGAGCCAATCGTGAAGAAAAGAAGTGGAAAACGAGGAAAATGCCATAACAGCGACAGATAAGTTTGTTTCTCAATATGAAAACATTACAAAAAAAAACGATTGTGCCCGGAACAATGAATGTGACAACAAACAAGAAGCAAACCGAAGACATTAATACGATAACAAATATCCCCACAGACGAACAAATGGACATTACAACGCAACAATCAGAATTCATTATTCCAAAAAAGGTCACAACGTTTAACACCTTAATAAAGCAGACCAAAAAACAAACAGAAACTACAACTAGCAGCCGATTTGAAACGCTGTCCGAAGAATCAGTGGATGATGCGCCTGTGAGGCAACAAAAAAAACTAAAAAAAAACAAATTTCGGAAGCTCAATATCACTGTTGATAATTCTGCCGAAATTAACAAAAACCGTAACACCAAGCGTCCAAAACAAAAAGAACCAGTCGCAAAGAACGTTGAAAAGACCATAACTTCCTGCCCTCCTATCATAATCGACGGGAATGTTTCAGCACATAAAGATGCGGTGCTGAAACTTAAAGAATTTGTATCCAAATCGTTTGGAATGAAACACACAGCAAATTCAACTATAATATTTACTAAGGAAGTCGAAGATTTTAATAAGCTAAAACTCAGAACAGAAAAAGTCCCGTTTCATACATATACAAGGAAAGATGAGAAAACTCACGCCTCTGTTTTAAGAGGACTAGCCGAAGGGCTTCAAATAATTGAAATTAAAGAAGAGCTTCCCAACATCTATAAAATGAATATAAAGGACATATACTGGATGACCACAAAATCAAGGCCGCTATATCCAGTAATCACAGATTCAAAAATTACATTGGATTACCCTTATAAAAATGTCAGGGTCCTAGAGAACACACGTATACAGTGGGAATACAGGCTACAAGCAAAACCAATAATCCAGTGCCATATTTGTCAGCTCTGGGGTCACGCCACATCAAATTGTGGCCGTGTTCCAAGATGTCTGAAATGTGCCACACCCCACCTGAATCGAGAGTGCCCGAAGGACAGATCCAAACCGGCAAAATGCGCTAATTGCAAAGGCGATTATTCTGCGAGTGTGGAGATATGCCCTAAGTATATAAAAAGAAGAGAATGGCTGGATTCGAGAAGAACTAAAACTACTAATAATACAGCTCCTACATATATTCCAGCTCCCATTCCAACGACAAATCCGTGGAACAATAAAACCACCCCCTCTCAACAAGATTTTCCCAGTTGACCTACAAAACCACCTACCTACCCCCGCTCCTTAACAAAATACGAACAAAATTACGAACAGCATTAACATTAGTGTTTTAAATGAAACTCACGGTTTCTAGTTAATTCTACAATATAATAAAAGTTATTGAAAATTCTAAAAAATTGACAATTGTTTCGATAAATCAATATCATCATCCATATTGTGGAATTAACTAGAAACCGTGAGTTTAATTTAAACACTAATATGAGCAGATACCACGAAGTAAGGGTCGAAACAGTTAATAGCATTAACATTGGTGTGAAATAATTGAACCCATTTTTAACTGAATTTTCTTTTATGCTACGTAGAACCCATACGTTACTTTTTGAACATGCCGTACCCCAATGCATTATTCATTCATTATTCGGCCATTCAAATTGATATTTACCATAGGTATTTCCAATGTATCTGTCAATTCCTTTTGATTTTGCTTCATTTACGTTGATCATTATTCTGTTTTCATTTTTGAGATTTGCATCGATATCTTCAGTTAAGTTATTAATGGACTTCGCGAATCCTCTTGCTAAATTACTTACAGATATTCTAACTGTGCCATTACTTTGAGGTCTTATTTGGGAAGAACTCAGAAGATCGTCCTAAAACAAATTAAAATAATTATATAGTAAATATTAATCATGACGATTCCCGTTTGGACAGAGTGTATATAAGTTCATGAGACTAAGGCATGGTTCATACTTGCGAATAATAACAGGCGTTTACTCAATACTAATAATGCTGTTTATTTATATAAAAAACTGTTGACTTTTTCCAGGAATTTGTACTGATAACTTATGTTAGTCAACTAGTAAACAAAAAACTATGCCTTACCATAGATTCCGTTCTTTTCCTTAAATTAGATTTGTTCAGCGTTTGCGATAATTCCATGGCCAAGTTTCCTGGAGTGTTTCCACCACTGGTTCGACCCAATGTTCCATTTTTCAAGAAATCCAACCGTCCTGGGGGGCTCCTAGTAACGGCGTATTCCCCGATACTAACATTCACCGATTTTGGTCTTTCTTGTCCCCCTATTGATGTTGACGAACCATTCGATAGATTCGCACAGACATCTCCCTTTTGGAAATAATTATTTGGAATTTTTGGTTTCACATTATTCGGATTCTTCATTTTAAAGGAATCCAACGAGTCCATTTCTACACAATCATTAACATGTTGTGGTTTAAGTGTAGAAGATGTGGAAGATAAACTTAAAGTGTCATAATCTGGAGTTGGGCAAGGTGGTGGTTGGTGGCAAGACAGAACTGATCGTTTAATTGGAACTGGAGGAGCCTTCGATTTCATCTTAGTAGGTTTCGGAGTACTGGAAACGATAGTAGGTGGCTCTGTTTGTGTAGAAGGAAAATTTTCCATTGGAGGCTGAAAATTATATAATTTTTTGATAAGATCAAATGCTAGAAATCAATACATGGAGCAAAATTAATTTAAAAAGGAAAATATTGGAGAAGCATGATTCTAAGAGTGTGAACAAGAACATGCTAATTGTTATGATCAAATTACATCAATTGGAAATGTTATTAACTCAGTACCTGTTATATTATTGTTATAAGCAGAATTCAACTATCTGAATAAAATCAGTTAGATATATTCAACAAGACAAACCTTCTTGTATACAAAATTTGTTATTTTGGCTGCTTTTTTCTTAAACACTCGTCTATTATATTATTTTCAAATACAGTAACTGCATATAAGAAAAGATAAACCTCTATTTACCACATCCACTAAGCTAAGAATTGAATATCATCACAAAAATTATGTGAAGTGACATTTCTATATTTTAACTTTTCCGCCCAACCTATGTTTTGAATTATTTTCACGTTTTTCATCAAGAACAACACGAAAAAACGATTTTTAGTAAAAAAATCCTGTGTGAACGTCGTCGTCGTCGTTGTCGTTGGCCACTTTTCGTTGCATGTCTTGTTAGCACGATACAGCCTCCGGAGTGCAACAAATCACCAATTTTATGATTGCATATTATTCAGAATATCTCGCAGATGAATATTATTGATTTTCTGCTCACCAGAGCCAGTACAACAGGTCCTATAGTACTTTAAGTACGACATTTTTGTCATTTTTGAGAAATTTCAGTTTCTTAGCACGACACAGCATCCGGAGTATATACAAGTATATAAAATTGGTTTTATGTTTGGATATTATTCAGAATATCTCGCAGATGAACCCTATTGATTTTCAGCTTACCACAGCCAGTACAACAGGTGCTATAGTACTTTAAGTACGACATTCTTGTCATTTTTGAGAAATTTCAGTTTCTTAGCACGACACAGCCTCCGGAGTATATACAAGTGACCAATTTTATGATTGGATATTAAACAGGGCATCTGAAAGATGAACCCTATTGATATTCACTTCATTAAAGTCGGGACAACGAGTGCTATGGTACTTGAGGTACCAAATTCATGTTATTTTTGGAGAATTTTCAGTTTTTTAGCCCGATACAGCCTCCAAAGTGTATACAAGTGACCCATTTTATGATTTAATATTGTTCGGGGCGTCTCATAGATGAACTTTATTGATTTTAAGCTCACCAGAACTAGTACAACGGGTGCTATGGTACCTGAAGTGTCACATTTTTTGGAGAAATTTCGGGTACGATACAGCCTCCGGAGTGTATACAAGTGTACAATTTTATAATTGGATATTTTTCAAGGTCTTTAATTCAAGGTGTCTCACAGATGTACCCTCTAGATTTTCAGCTGACTATAGCGAGTACAGCGGGTCCTATAAAACCAGATATACTGCATTTTTGGTTACTTTTAGAGAAATGTCGGTTTGTTATCACTATACGTCCCCCGAAGTGTACAAGTGACAATTTTATGATAGAATATTATTCAGGGCATCTCACAGATGCGGAAAAGTTAGTTTTAGTCTTTAAAACCGTTCATTCTTTATTTTAGCTTAACGTGCCTCGACAGCGCTGGCCATTGGCACAGAAAAATAATTACAAATGTTTACATGAAATTAAATAACAACCATTATTATTTTTAAATTAGATTTTATGGTAGAGATGTGTAGCTTTCAGAAACTGTGAGACTTTCTTGATCTCGGTGGGGCAGTGGAGCATTTCCTTGAGGTTGGGCCTTAGGTCAAATCGTTTATATGTAGCGGAAAATTGTTTGCAGTCAGTAAGTATGTGCTTAACGGTCAGTATAGCATTACAGCTAAGGCAAACAGGACCATTTCCTGAAGACATCCGATAACCGTGTGTGGCTAATTCGAATTCTTGTGATTATAGCGGCCTCTCTCCTTATTAAAAAGCGAAGGTAGAAAGGAGAAGTAGATAAATGGATATCGTGAAGTGCAGTCATACTATTGCGTCATAGATATCGCCAAGATTCTTGCGTGAAGTTTTTGAAACGGAACTTGAGGTCGCGGACAAGTTGGACTATGTGTTTTGGATTGTTGCTAGAGACAGCTTCTTTCGCGTGGCGATCCGCAGTTTCGTTACCTGCAATTCCAATGTGAGATGGTAGCCAGATGAGAGAGACTGTATATCATGAGCAACGAGAGTTTGATATATGTCATGCATGTTCTGGACAATTGAGTGGTCAGTGAAGATTGAATTAATTGATAGAATGGAGGAAAAGGAATCAGTGCATATGACAATATTTTTGTGGGGAGGGAGATATATTTAAAAGCCTGAAGAATGCTGTGAAGCTCATCTGTATGGATGCTAAACACTGAAGGTAAAGTAAATCAGCCTATGAGTTCATGTTTCGAGGTAACTGCACAACCAACTCCGGAGTCGGTTTTGGAAGAATCTGTATAGAGTGTTAAATCGTAAAATTTTTTTTGTAATAATTCCAGGAATGCTTTTGTTAAAAGTGCAGTAGGTGACTCATGCTTATTAAAAATGGTGAGTGAGGTACGATTATAGGAATAATTTTGGTCCAAGGAGGAGAAGAAGGTAGTGGGAGCGGGGTAATGTTACGAAATAACACACTAGTGTAGTCCCTGAATCCGACTCTGTCTAATCCATGTATGAAAGTTAAAATTTTGTCGCATGCGCAGAGATTTCTTAGAACTGTTTATTATTTTTTGTGACTATCTTATCTAGACATTGTTTTGGTGACCAGTCTTATCAAGAAAATTCCAGGGAGCCTATTGTTTTTTTGTAATCCGCAATCTAGAATTATCTAGTGAAAAATGCACTAATATATCAACGACCGACCAGCGGGATAAGTCAGTTTATAAAGTGATCTCATGATATAAGCAGCGAACAAGTAAATAGTCTAAGTAGTGAAGTGTTTATATAAAGTAGTGTAAGTGAATATACTGTATATAATATAATTTAGGGATGAGTGTAGTGAATAAATAAATTAAGTTAGTAGACATAACAGGTGTGTATGAATTTATCCCAACCGTAATAAAAACGTTGAAATAAATAAGAAAAATATTACAGTAATATGAATTTCCCAATGGTTAAAAGTGGGCTTAACTATATCTACAGTCTTTCAATAAAATCTAGTGCAAATATAAAGATACTTACTGGGGGTGGCGGTGGTGGAGTAAAGGCAGCTTCCGAAGTTCTGTTATTTTCACTATTGGCTAAATTGAGCAAACGATCTGAGAGTTTTTGGGAGAGTTCCTTATGTGCTAAGCGTTCCTGAAAATAACAATTTATATTTCCATTTGTTAATTTGAAGGATTCCTAATCATATGTTAAAAAATTTCTAGACGCAGATTGTACAGACTATACTGAATCTTATAAGTACGATACATTTCCAAACTAAGAACAGTATTGATAATAGGTAAGTGACAAAAGAGGTTTCAAACTTTTAAGCTATTTTTCAGGTGCTAACCAGCCAAAGGGTTTTAAGAGCCATACCTATATACAAAATCATTATATTTCTCGCAAACTACTCGATAATGCTTCAAATATCAAAAATCAACAATATCCTCTCCAGAAAAACACAAGGGATCTATGCATCGCCGAAGCATCGACTTTATATATTATATATTCTTAGATTTATTGTAAAAGGGAACATGAATAATTAATTGATCAAAGACTTTTTCAAGTGAGTAACAAAATTTCAAAGAGACCAAAAGCACAAAACCAAGGTATATGCCACGGACTAGCATATTGAAAAAGGAAAACAATGATCTTATAACAGACATAACATAAGTCCTGCATACCTGTGAATAGTATTTCAACAACTTATTGAACGTAAATGGTAAAGACAGCAGAACAAAGGAACCACACCAAAGAGTAGAGAGAACTGGTAGAAGTACCGTTACTAACAGAGATCTCTAAGCAAGTAAGAATAACATAGTGTTAGGGAAAACTTCCAGCGGAACTCGTAAAATATGGCTGAAATCAGCTACAAGATGCGATACACACTTTGGTGGAGAATATATGGCGATTAGAAACACTTCCGAAAGATTGGAACGAAGGAATAAATGTACCATTCCATAAAAAAGGGGACATGACAATGTTAAGGAATCCCTTGTATTTCAATTTTGCCGCAAAACACATCATTGGCGCATGGTTGATATAACGTCTACGTGCCCAGATAGCAGTACTTCGTAAACCTTCGCACGGTAAACATTAATTTTCTATACAAACCGGTAAAATTGTTCGGTCAAAATTCAATCAGAAAAATGTACCAAAAACATATCTTCAACCATACCAGGCGTCTGGATACAGACGGCAAGACAGCTTCACACAGCTTCACCAGGTAGGAGCCTTATAAATTAGTTTTTCTTCATATGCGTTGATGATGCGCTATTTTTTCGTTTCGTACAAAAACTACAGGTGAATAACGTTATTAAATATAACTTTCAATATGTTATCAAATATACTGAGAAGCAGAATAACCATATACGCTGAAGTGAGCCTAGATGACCACCAGTACGGCTTCAGACTGAAAATATCAACAGTAAACCAGGCAACTACTTGAAAAAAGTTGGTTATTTAATAAAGACGTTAACCAGTTATTTATATGAAATTGACTGTCTCGACCCTTACTTCGTGGAATATGCTCATATTAGTGTTTTTAAATGAAACTCAAGGTCTTTAGTTAATTCCACAATATAATACAAGTTATTGAAAATTCTAAAAAATTGACAATTGTTTCGATAAATCAATATCATCGTCAGAATGACAGAAGTTACATTTCATTTTATGCCTACCTGATGTTTAGTAGTTATATTTTTGGCTAGACCAAGAAGTAACCTTACTTGTGATTGGCTTAATATATGTTTATAGAAAAAAGAAGAAGATGTGATATTACAAATATTGAAGCTTAGATATTATTAGCCCTATGGTGATATCCTGGATATCATTTTTCCAATTAAGATCAGTATAACTGTGCAATGATATAGAAAACCAGGAAAACTATATCTGCTGATCTTTACAATTATCACTTAAGAAGACAGTTTATTAGTGGAGAATTCCCTAGATTTAACTGTTCATTGACAACTTCATATTGTGGGTTTCTTAAATGTCTTCTGATTTCCAGTTCTTCAAGGAAATCCAGTTCTTGTTTCTAACATTGACACCTAACACAGAACTAGAAGTGCTGCATATTTGTGAAAAGAAACAAGAACTGGATTTCCTTGAGGAACTGGAAATTAGGAGACATTTAAGAAACCCACAATATGAAGTTGTCAATGAACAGTTAAAACTAGGGAATTCTCCACTAATAAACTGTCTTCTTAAGTGATAATTGTAAAGATCAGCAGATATAGTTTTCCTGGTTTTCTATATCATTGCACAGTTATACTGATCTTAATTGGAATAATGATATCCAGGATATCACCATAGGGCTAATAATATCTAAGCTTCAATATTTGTAATATCACATCTTCTTCTTTTTTCTATAAACATATATTAAGCCAATCACAAGTTAGGTTACTTCTTGGTCTAGCCAAAAATATAACTACTAAACATCAGGTAGGCATAAAATGAAATGTAACTTCTGTCATTCTGACGATGATATTGATTTATCGAAACAATTGTCAATTTTTTAGAATTTTCAATAACTTGTATTATATTGTGGAATTAACTAGAGACCTTGAGTTTCATTTAAAAACACCAGTTATTTATATATTTCCGCCAAGCGTACGAAAGCATTGTAAGAGATAGTGTGTGTTTTGCCAAAAGAATTTCAATATCTTGATGTGATCGTAACACAAGACAATGATATGAACAGTGAAATACGTGCGAGAATTCGAAAAGGGAATAAATGCTACTATGCATTGCTATAACGAAGAATATATGGACATATAGTAGGTGATATAACTGGGCAATATCGAATTCTAACAAACAAAGAATTAGACAGCATAATTAATTAAGTAAAAGGCGTAAGGCTTAGGTCGGCTGGACATGTTCAGAGAGCCCAGAACGAACGCATCATTGAAATAATGTGGGAAGAGAACCCGACAGGAAAGCTGGCGTTAGGCAAACCCGGACTCGGATGAAGAGATAATATTCTGAAGGATCTGAATGTCCTTGGAATTCAGGATTTGATGGGCGATATGATGGATCGAAACAGATAGCGGCAGGTCGTGCTTGCAGCAAAAACTCACCAAGGATTGTGAAGCTACATACAGACAGATAAAGTAACAGACGCGAAAAATGTTAAGTCAATGTTACCAATTGTTTTGTGGAATTCTGCATCGCCCTAATTATATTTTGGAATGACTACTTGATACATAAAGTACCCTTGGGCATTTCATTAAGATGGAAACACGAGAATATCATCTTTGATGTACGAAAGAGATGGAAGGAATTTGTTTAGAACATTACACAAATATATTTGTGTTTGAAAATGACGTTGCAACTGAATAAAATATCAGATGGACCATAAATCCTAACTCACGTTGATATGTTGCGAAATAAAACTGAGAGTTGCAGTAAAACATTATACATTATCGTCTAAACCTTTCCGATGATCATCTAAGTCCATATAGTTAATGGTCTTCAAATTATAAAAGTATTGAAGTCAGTTATCAAATACTTACCAACGTATCTTTTCTTAATGCGACAGTTTTTGTTCCATCAAGACTAGGTGATTTAAACATTTTCTGATGAGCCTGTTTGAACTCGTTCATCAATTTGTCATGCTGAAATTGTTGATCCGAGCTAAACCCTCTTAACAATTTCTTTTTTTGGATTTGCTCTTCAATGGATGTTTCTTCGGTGATTTTCATGGCTTTTTTCTAAAAAAGAAATTAGTGAAAAATCTTCTTCCAATTTTATAAGATGAAACAAATTGTTGAAGTAAACCTGGTATAGTATCTAGGTATGTGTTCCCAATGAAACAAAAATGTCATCAAAATTTGATTTCATGAGACACTTGCTCCATGGTGTGTTTTGACAACGAGATAACAATTTATCCACTCACAAATTTTCGCGAGATTTTGAAATTTTTGTTCCATGATACACAGTGTAAAGTATTTCTGCTGTTTCGACAGTGATTTAGCTCTTCGTGCCGTTGCAAGCAATGGCTACAAAAAAAGATAAAAGAAAAGCTGCGGTTTGTTACTACTTAATAGCCTCCTAAGAAAAAGAACTCATAAAATTTGGGTACACAATTGGATCTAGCAAAAAGAAAAATACAATTTTGTGAGGATGTCTGCTGCCGATTTCATATTTATACTCTGAAATTGACAATCGAAGGTTATGGATTCTATCGTTAACCTCTTGAGCGGATTTTCCCATAGCATTTGAAATAGCACCAATGAAAGTTTTTGTAGCAATTCGATTTTTATATTGCTCTAATGACCAATTCCATAAATGCGTATTGTTGAATTAATTTTAATCTCATTTTTCGCGGCCAATTGACACTACATGCTTTTCATTTATCACTTTTTTTCATTTACCTCACTCATTTTTGGAACAACCAACTGAAACTCGTTGTAAATACACTAACTTGCCGATTTTATTTCAGAGACAACACCGAAACTCACATACAGCAAGTGAAACAAATATTTCAAATGAAACACGACGCATATCATATATACCTACACTTTGAAACTTGTTCATGACACAAATGTCTCGTGAAATATTGTGTCGTGAATTTTTAACAATATTTCGCATATCTCAAAAGTGTGAAACACGAAATATTTGACTCATGACACAAAAATTTCATGACAATATTTCATCGTCATCATACCTCAATGATGCACATTCCTGCGTAAAGTATTTGTTAAAACGTCTTTAACGGCACGAAGCCGACAACAGTTGTTCAAATATTTATTCATTTTTTGCATTAACTCACACTGTACAAATATCTCATACGGATATTTGAACAATTGGAATATCATTTACACACGTAACCGCTGTCTCCAATAATGCAGATGATAGTTGAAGTGAATTATTTCACCTTTAATGTCTATTATGTTCAACGTTATATGCGGAGAGGTTCGCCACAACTTCAAATATCTTTCAAAATCAAGTGTTTTTGAAGTGAAAATGGACTTTAACCATATATACTCAAAATAAAATTTTACCAACCATTTCAAAGCATTAATGATACATTCTAAAACGTAATTATAGTCGTTATTGAAGTGTCACGATTCACTTACTTCTGATCTTCTTTTAATCTCCAAAGATAAAGCTGAGGACAGGCTACTGCTCGTAGCGCTAGCAAAACTAGCTTTACTTGCAAGGCTGCTGTTAGAAGAACTTTTGGTAAGTTTATTTAATTCACTAGGCTGATCATCTTCATCAGTTCTATGGATTTCCACCACTATTTTGCTGTCTCTACGTTCTGGAATCTAAAATAGTCATCAAATTAATGTCAAATAGTTTGAATATATCGATGGCTTAATTATCAGACTTCGGAACACCATTTTTAGTCAAAGTTGTGTTTTAATCCCCGCTAGCGTAAAACATTACGACGTATGGAATGCAAATACTTCTAAATCCGTAAATACGGGCAAAAAAATGTAATTTTCGTATTTTCAAATCACAAAATTCCATGACGCCATTTTGAATTATGCAATATTCGTAATTCCCGCATTTAGTACCCGGCTGCACGAGCAGTCGTAAGGTTGTGTTTATTTGTTGGGACTCGGGACTTTTTCAGTTTCTGTTACCGCTAAAGAGAATAATTGGTAAGTAATTTAATCTATATTTACCTATTTAGTGTCATACTACTTTTCCGCCCAACCTATCTAATATGCGAGACTTTTACCCCAAAAATAGTTTGAAATTTGAAATTTTTTTTGAGTTATTTTTACGTTTTCCATCAACAACAACCCAAAAAAACGGTTTTTAGAAAAAAAACTCCTGTGTGAACATGTCTTGTGAGCACGATACTGCCTCCGGAGTGCAACAAGTCACCAATTTTATGATTGAATATTATTAAGGACATGTCACAGATGAACCCTATCGATTTTCAGCACAACGGGTGCTATGGTACTAGAAGTACGACATTTTAGTCATTTTTTGAGAAATTTCAGTTTATTAGCACGATACAGCCTTCGGAGTGCAGCGCAGCAAGTCACTAATTTTATGATTGAATATTATTAAGGATATTTCACAGATAGGACCTACTGATTTTCAGCTCACCAGAGCCGGTTCAACAGGTGCTATAGTACTTCAATTACGACATTTTGGGAGAAATTTCAATACAGCCTCCGGAGTTTATACAAGTGACCAATTTTATGAGGGCGTCTCAAAGATAAACTCCATTGATATTCAGCTCACTAAAGCCACTACAACGAGTGCTATGGTACTTGAAGTACCAAATTTTTGGAGAATTTTTATTTTGTTAGCACGATACAGCTTCCGGAGTTCATCAAGTCATCAATTTTATGATTGAATATTATTCAATACACTTTACAGATGAACCCTATTGATTTTCAGCTGACCAGAGCCAGTACAACGGGTGCTATAGTACGATATTTTTGTCATTTTTGGAGAAATTTGAGTTTGTTGGCACGATACATCCCCCGAAGTGTATAAAAGTGACAATTTTATGATAGAATTTTATTCAAGGCCACAGATGCGGAAAAGTTAGTTTCATTCTTCAAAACCGTTTATCTTAATAGATGTATTTAAAGCTAGTAGTATTTTTGAATTTAGCCGAGTTACGTATCTTGAAGAAATTATTACAAGAAGTTACGCATAGTATGTTTTGAAAATTA
Source organism: Galeruca laticollis (assembly GCA_963921935.1). NCBI lineage: Eukaryota > Metazoa > Arthropoda > Insecta > Coleoptera > Chrysomelidae > Galeruca > Galeruca laticollis. Next base: position 36,930,119 of record OY998179.1, on the reverse strand, counting down.
ACGTATTGTTATGAAACATCATACTGTTATAGTCCCTGAGTCCGACTCTGTCTAAGCCATGTAAGAAAGTTAAAATTATGGCGGATGCGCAGGGATTTCTTAGAATTGTTTACGATTGTGACTATCTTATCTAGACATTGTTTTTGTGACCAGTCTTATCTAGAAAATGCGAGAACCAATTGTTTTCGTGTAAGCCGCAATCTAGAATTATCTAGTAAAAAAGGCACTAATATATAAATATATATATATATTTTTTGGAAAAATTTTTTCTTGGGATTGTAGGTTCCTAGTTAAATAAATCAAATGGTTTTTTTGGCTTTAATTACCATTTTTGTTTTTGTTTACGTTTCGGACATATCGTGTCCTTCATCAGAACATAATTCTACAAATAGATGACAAAAAATTAACAATTTATACACTACATATGTCTATCCTAAAAATAACTTACCATAAAACAAGAGCTTGGCGAGCGCATGTTAAAATATGTTAAAATACACGAAAACAATCATTTTTATTAAAAACATTTAGTATCAATATAAAACCCACATACAACTGCCAGTACACTACATTATATTATGACAATAATTACTTCTTAAAAGGAACAAAAATTTTTATTGTTAGTAAATAGAACTAGTTCTTTTTTTGTATTGTATTCAGTAATTGTGATGGAACAAGGTTTTTAATACACATCAATTTTTGTCAACAGTAAAAACACAAGAGCTTTTTTTTTATCGGATAAATTTCTCTTTGCAACGAAACAGTTTTGCCAATCACTAATTTTACGAGAAAAACTGACATGATAAAATCGCGACACCGAAGGTGGAGCGATTTTATCTAATGTCAGTTTTTCGAGCAAATTTAGTGATTGGCAAAACTTTGAGTCAAAGAGGAATTTATCTAATAAAAGAAAAGCTCGAGTGTTTTTTGGCAAGATAAATTAACGACAGAATATATGGATGAACAACAACAATAATTGCGACTCATTGTCATTGTGTAAAAGTGACGTCCGCTTACTAGATATTGAGGAAGAGAAGTTTTTATCGCGATAAAAAAGGATGCACCTTTTTTATCGATGGCAAAGTGACAATAACATTTCCAGGTATATGACATTTTAACATTGGAGTTAATTTATCTTTGAAAAATTTTTTTACTGATGTTATTATGGTATAAGGATTTAGAAATATTACAGGATGTCATTTCATTTATAGACAATGCACCGGAAAAGACATCTATTTGATTAAATTAACATAAATTTTTGATAAATTATTTGTGTCAGATTTAGCATTGATAGAATATGGGTTTTTTTGGATTTCTATCATTTCATAGACTTCTCTTTTTTTTGGTGGCTTTCAATTCTCAATATTTTTGTGCTATCATAGTCAAATGTATGTTTGTGTTCAGCACTATGATTTGTCAGGGCTGTTCTGTTTTTTTTATCATACTTGTGGCCATTTAGGCGGTTTTTAAGGTATTGACTTGTCTGTCCAATATATACACCTTTACAGTCTTTGCAAGGTATCTCATAGATGACATTGCTTTTTTTTTCTTTGGGAATTTTTGATTTTAGTTTACTAAAATTGGATTTTAAAAGATTATGTCCCTTGTGAGACACTGTTATGTTGTGATCTTTGAAAATGCTTCCAATTTTTTCTAAAAGTCCCGAAACGTATGGTAAAGAGAGATATTTTTTTTGGGGTAAATTGTGTGAAATATTTTTATGTTGAGTTTGATTGTAAAAGAGGTATATACGGTTTTTAAATATTGTATTAATTAGTTTACTTGGGTAATCATTTAGACAGAGAGCTTCTTTAGCTTTTTTTATGGCGTTCTCTCGGTATTCGTAATCAGAAAGTTTTATGGCTCGATCTGCGAGTCCTATGACAACTGATTTTTTTTGAGACATCGGGTGTTGAGAATTAAAATTCACGTATCTAGACGACCAAGTATCTTTTGTGTACCATTCAGTTTTAATCGTGTTGTTAATGTGGTGAAGAGTTAAGTCTAAAAAATTAATTTTATTTTGTTGTTCTCTCTCAACAGTAAATTGCAATTTGTTGTGGAAGCTATTGAATTTGTCAAGAACACTTTCTACTTTGTTTACTGGTACTAGTGCTATACAATCATCAACGTACCTAAAGAAAAAAGGAACTTGGTACTCCAAGTTTCCAATTATGGATTCTTCCAGATCTTCCATAACCAGTTGTGCAATTGCGCTTGAGATAGATGCTCCCATTGCACAACCATCTGTTTGTTTGAAAAACCTCTCTCCATATACAAAATATGTAGAGTTTAATGTAAGGTTCACCGCTTCCAAAAATTCATTAAGAGGTATGTCAGTATGTAATTCAATTTTATCCCATTTTTTTATTATTACATTTCTGGCTAAGTCAAAGGGTATGTTTGTATATAATGATATTACATCTAATGATATAAGTGTGTGATTATTTGGTAATACTATATTTTTAATTTTATTTTTAAAGTCGAAAGAATCTTTGATGTAATATTTGTTCTGGCCTACAACATTTTGTAATATATTTTTCAGGAACTTAGACAGATTTTCAAAAGGTGATTGGATACACGACACAATGGGTCTAAGGGGAATACCTCTTTTGTGTAATTTTGGTAATCCATAAATCCTTGGTGGTTGAGAGTTTAAAATTTTAAGTTTTTTTGCAGTATTCGGTGATATATACATGTTATTTTCCCAGTGAGATATTAAGTCGTTATGTTTTTTTTGGTACACGTTAGTAGGATCGTTTTTTAGTTCTTTATATGTATCACCATTCTGTAATATATCGTTCATTTTATTGTCATATTCCATGTTGGACATAATTACTGTTTTATTAGACTTATCAGGTTTTAGAATTTTTAAATGATCATTTGCTTTTAGGAATGACCTAGTTTTTTTAGCTTTAATGATTAACTTTTGTTGTTGTTTATCCCTTATTTTATTTTTATTGGACTTTGTTTTGTGGTTGGTCAATAAATTACAACATTTTGATCTGAGGGCAGGTTTGTTATTGCGACCTCAATATTAGTAATAATATCAGAAATAGGCAAGTCTTCTGCTTTTTCATATGGCAGAGCAAAGTTTGGCCCCAGACTAAGAATCTCCGACACATAATTAGGAATTACAGTGTCAGTCAGGTTCTCAATCCAGTCAGAAGTGTCTTTTGATGTGTTTTTGGTTTTCTTATTTAAAAGTTCAATTTTTTTTATATTTTTCTGTCTAATTTTCAGAAAGATTGTTTCAATTTTTGAAGTTTCTCTTGATATAAACTGGTCTAAAATTTGTGGCGGTAAAATCGCTTGTAAATGTTTAGTTATTTTTGTTATTTCATTCTGTAAAATTATTAAATGCTTTGTCGTATCAGTAATCAATAAGTTTAATGTTTTTTGTACAAAGGCTTTTTTGACACGCTCGCAAAACTCCCGTTCGAGGCTTTTACAATTGAACGATAGGTGTTTAGTTTTAAATTTTAAAAATACAGGTGTAAGACAATCATTTTTACACCTCAGCAAAAATATTCTGCGGTTTTTTGTTTACATTGCTTAAGGCAAAGCTTAGAGTACAACTTCAGTTGCATTACTGTGGCCTCTCCATATTGTGTATTAATAGTAGAATATATATATATATATATATATATATATATATATATAAAGGACCAACCAGCGGAGAGAATTTTTTTTCTTGCCATATGATTTTTTAGATCAGCTTAGAATTAGTTGGTGAATAACTATGTATATATAAAAAATTTATTTGAATAAATTTCAGTCAATAAATTGAGAATTATTTGGAAGAATGTTTCTTTGTAAGTATCAATTGAAAATAGAAAAAGGTGGATAAATTTAATATACATGGTATTTTACGTGATTTCAAAAATTTTTGTGATTTAAATTTGATTAGGTAATTTAATTGCTTATTAAATGGACATTTTATTCTTTCTAGAGTAAATTGAGACGTGTACATGGCGCAAAGTTTTACTGACATCCGTAGATGGCAGTTTTGGTAGTATATACTATGATAATTATGTTAAAAAAATTTATCCTCGAAAATCCACTTAAACCTAATCAAGAAATCATTTTTTATAGTGATGGCTGTAATTATCGAGTAGAAATAATATACTTTTAAACGCGCTGGTTAACTTTAGTATAGAAAATAAGGTTGTGATTGTTCAAAATTATCGAGAAAAAGGCATACACAAATGGAGTGTGACAGTATGTTGATTAACGTTCCAGCTAATTGCACATATATCGCCAAAATTACCTGTTAGAGAATCCCTTATGAAGTTCAATATTTACACTATCATTTTTACTTTTCCGCCCAACCTATCTATATGCCAGAAAATTATTGGTTTACCCCAAAAAAAGTTGAAATTTTGAAAAAAATTTTTTGAGTTATTTTTACGTTTTCCATCAACAATAACACGAAAAAACGGTTTTCAGAAAAAAATCCAGTGTGTATGTCGTCGTCGTCGTCGTCGTCGTCGTCGTCGTCGTCGTCGTCGTCGTCGTTGTCGTTGTCGTCGGCCACTTTTCATTACATGTCTTGTTAGCACTATACAGCCTCCGGATTGCAATAAGTAACCAATTCTATGATTGAATGTTGTTAACGACATGTCACGGAAGAATCCTATTGATTTTCAGCTCACCAGAGCCAGTACAACGGGTGCTATGGTACTTGAAGTACGACATTTTGTAATTTTTTGAGAAATTTCAGTTTGTTAGCACGATACAGCCACCGCAGTTCAACAAGTCACCAATTTTATGATAGAATATCATTCAGGCCATCTCACTAATGAACCCTATTGATTTTGGGCTCACCAGAGCCAATACAACAAGTGCTGCAGTAGTTTAAGTACGATATTTTAGTCATTTTTGGAGAAGTTTCAGTTTGTTAGCACGATACAGCCTCCGGAGTATATACAAGTGAATAATTTTTTGATTGGATATAATTCAGAGCGTCTCCAAGGTGAACACTATCGATATACAGCTCACTAAAGCCAGTACAACGGTTGCTATGGTACTTGAAGTACCAAATTTTTGTTATTTTTGGAGAATTTTCGGTTTGTAATCACGATACAGCCTCCAGAGAGTATACGATTGATCAATTTCATGATTAAATATTGTTCAAGGTGTCTCACAGATGTACCCTATTGATTTTTAGTTGAAGAGCGAGTACAGCGAGTACTATAAATCCAGATATACAAAATTTTTGGTTATTTTTGGAGAAATTTCGGTTTGTTAGCACGATACATCCCCCGAAGTGTATACAAGTAACAATTTTATGATAGAATATTGTTCAGGGCCACAGATGCGGAAAAGTTAGTTTTAATCTTTAAAACCGTTTATTTTCAAACAAATTGGGATTACTTTTAAATTTTACAATTCAATAAGACCAGGTAAAAGTCTGGGGATGTCGTAGTGACAGATATAAGAGGCTTAAGATACTATCCAGATGGAAAAATACAATTTAAATTTCGCCATGCCTCCACGTTCTGGCAAGACCGTCCTGTTCTAGCAAAGAAGGGGGAGTTTGTGTCATTTGAGAGTATACCTCAGTTGTATAGTGACCGTTTGAGAATTAAGACCGAAAAGTATCAGCACCTTCAGGAACTAAAATGAACTATGGAAAAGGATTGCCACAACTTTCACGACGATTTACCTCAATCTTGATTATTTTTAATAATGTTTCTTATATCTCCATGTTCCCAATAATTATAATTTGATGTTAATGTTAATTATTGAGTTAGAGTTAATTTCCTTTAATAATTTGATTATTTTTTATAACATTTATGTTCCTTATAATTGATGTTTTCTAACAATGTTAATAATTATTTTAATAGAGTTCATTTTCTTTGATAATTTAATTTTCAATTTTTTGCAATGATTATGATGAACAATGTGAAAATATTTGAGTTTTCATATAATTTATAACAAATGCATATTTTCTCTATTATTTTAAAAGTAAAACTACCTATTTACATGCAAACTTCGTAATTCCTGAAGGCTTGAAATGTTTAAGTACTTAACTCCATTTTGAATAAGTAATTGAATATTCTACTGCAATATTCAGTTGAAAATGAGTTTCTATTCAATTGAAATACTGCATGAAATCAAAAAATTTAAGGCGTTTTACAAAAAACAATAGATGGTTTATTCGTCCCCTTGTATAATTTGTCACAACGGAGTAACGATTTCTGATAATTAAGCCACCGATATAAAAATTTGCTCTATAAACATAACTCAAGTGAATTATGAATGTTCAAATTTTATTTGTCCATAGTTATACGTTTTGAAAACGAAAACCATCACCAAAACTAATCAATATTGAATTCAGTGATCCGCTTCTAATTTTCTTTTTTTTTTCTTTCACTTACTTTATTATCTGGAGTGGATAGGCCGGTGTCATAGTGATTTGCCAGGTATTCTTGTCCATTATTTTCTATAGTCGTACCATTATCGGTTAAATTGATAATTGTTGGTTTATAGATATTTAGATCTTCCCTCTCTTCCTCCCAATCTGGCAAATTCCAATCTTTATTGGTTGAACCTAAATAAATTTCATTCATCAACATTTTTTATGAGATTTTAATTAACAGTTACTTTCTAACATAGACAAACACAAATTGTGTTACGCAAAATGGACACACTCTCATGGTTTACACATAATTTTATCGATATAAAGAAATGAACAGAATGATTTTCTCTATTAGGAGTAACGAATTATTTTACTTGACTTTGCTTTGCCACAGATAATACAAAAAAATCTATTATATAATGAAGTAGATTTGTATTTCGATTATGAAAAGTTTAGTCAGACATCAACAGGAAAACTTTTGTTAATTATTATAGTGTTGACCTCCAACCAAAAATCGAAACCACAATTATTTTCGAAAACTCTTCCTATTAAGCAGAATAACAAAATTTGAGATTTAAATTTTTACCCTAACATATTACCTCTTTGATGTAATCTGTCTTCTACATTCTGATTCTCTTCTTTGACTATAGATAACCGTTTCGGGTCTCCCCAAGATGAACTTTGATCTTCAGTAACTGAACTAGCTGAACTGTTATAGCCACTAGATTCACCAGGAAATAGTTCTGACGCTGCTGCTTTCCTTATCAACAAATCTAGTTGACGTGATGTTTTCATTAGATTTACAGCCTACAACAAAATTGAAAGTTAATACACATAGTTTGATTTTGCTAATATTTCATATCATTTGTTCAATCAGTAATTCTTATAATACTTTATAAGTAGACTAGTTATCTTTTCTATTTAACATCCGTTAAAGACAAACGCGAAGTACTGTTAAAACGTATAATGTTCTCCTAATCGGGTGCCTCTTATTGAAAAATTTAACTCTCGCGTAGTCAAAGAAATTTGGAAATATATATTTTAAACTGCAGTGATGATCAGTAATTCTTATAATGCTCATAAAAGTCTGTTCTACAATCTGTTTGATGTTACATTCGACAAAATTTCAAACAAAACAATACAAATTTCACCTTGACACCTTTTTGATATTTCATTATGATTTTAATGAAGATATCTTATTTAAGAAATACAATGTTTGAATATCACAAAAAGTTTTGGTGGACGGTAATAAAAGAATAGTAGCTTAGCAATATTTGCAAACAACACTGCTGTATTAGAAAATTAGAAAGACGTGAAGAAGCTATAAGGAAACTAGGATTATTTGTAATAAACACAGAAACAAATTTGTAGATGTTTCTGCGAGAGTCTTATATAAATTAATACTAAAACTAGTTGTTGCTTGGCTATTCACTTTTGGAAATATCATAATGAAAATGTTTCTTCTTTTCCTTCTTATAATTTTGTTCTTCTGGAAATTAGTGATTGAATATAACTTCTCTCTTCTCTATATTATAAGATCTACTAACTAGAACCTTTTACTTTTCCCTTGGTCAACCGTTATTCTTCCTTTTGTTAGCTTGCCTGCTTATATTTTCAATAAAAACTGCACCACGTCTACGTTACCCAATACTCCAATCCCTTCAATATCGATATTTGACAGTACCCTTGAAAACTACTAACTTCCTTCCACTCTCAGTCTCACGTTTCCAAAGATGCAGCTTAATGAATTTTCCTTATAGGTGCTTAGTATACCGGGGTTTAAACTAATAAGGATTGATTAATATTGGTGAGAGAGGTCGTCAAACTAAGAACGTGAAGGATAATATACAGTACTAGGAATATTCTTTGGTAACATGGAGTTCATCACAGAGCCCATAAGCTAACGAAACAAGTATGTACAATGTATTACCTATTTTATTTAACAGGGTATCATACCATGCGAAAGAAGTATCGTTTAACTGTAATAATCTCCGCTAAGCCTTGATATGTCTACCTCTACCTCTCCATACCTCTCTCTAACACATTTATGATGCCATGTGCCTTACGCATTTTCTCTTTGGCTATGAGGTGATTATCGTTTTACGTTAGAATTAAAAGGGGACTGAGTTCTGTTGTTTTTAATACAGAATATTTTGTGGGCACTAGCAATTTTAACATGTAGACTGAAAATAGAGAGAGGGGATCAATAAAAATTAAAAAATTACGGTTCTCTAGGACATCGTTTTATTAGCGGCGTATGAATGACAATCAGTCTACAGACCAAGTTCGTTTTTAAATGATGAACGTTTGTAAATGTTAAAATGAGTAGTCTGCAAATACATTAAAACGGAAAAATTGGAAAATGGTATTACCAGGATAATTCATATAGAGAAATGGCAAAAACATTGTCTATTGTAGCATTTGAGAGTGGGATTCTTTTCACCCCTTTATATCAGTCAAAAAATTCTACATCCCTCAGTTAAAGATTCAGCTTCACATGTTTATTTATAAAAGAGATATAAACTACTTTGTTGTTATATTTAACATTGTTCTTATCGACTTTCCAAATCGAAAATCGCCTCTGTTGTGAATCGTTGCACAAACTGTTTTCCAAATATCACTCCAATGATTATCAAGATTCTAAAATAGGTTGAAAATTTAATAATACTTAATGGTCGAACTGCAAAAAAAAGAAATGTGGTAAGTTCCGTTGCCAACTTGTATTGACGCTTTCATAGTTTAAAATATAGTAATCTAAAATGCTTGATTAAACCTAAGCACCATGCGTGTGTTCTTACAATATTTTCGAAATTGAAACGACAAGATGCAATAGTGAATCTGGCCAAAAAATTTTATTTTAAAGCTTCGCCGTTTTTCGAGCTAAAAGAAAGATCTGGAATAGCTGTGCAAAATAATATTATACCATCAAGATTTCACACTGAATACCAGTAGAAAATGAAATCCAAATCTACTATAAGAAACGAGCTACCCCATACCGACGAATAGGACGCTGATGGGGAAATTTTGATAAATTGAATATAAATGAAATACTTTTTTTGGCAAGCGTTACCTTATATCCCGTAATAAGAAAAAATATTTTTTATTATTTTTGCTGAAAATAAAAAAGTTATTCACATCTACCTTATTTCCTACTAGGGTATTGTGAGTACGACGTATGTCCTGGCAGAATACGTTGAATGCGCAACTTACGCTACAATTTGAGAAACCTGTTTTAATCTGGAAACTGACGTGAGAACTATAACTAATTGAAAATTAATAATTGAAAAAACAATGTACAATTATTTAACTGAGAGCTCAACTAATATTACTAGCAAAGCTCCAACCGATTGGATGCAATAAAGTCGCTAAACTAAAAAAATACGTCTCCTATAAAACTGTGAAGTTGTTACTTACGTTACTTTACAAAAAACACATCGATTTGAATGGGCTATTTTTTATTAACGGCAATTTAAACGGACAAAAACATTTGAATATGCTGCTAAACCAAATTACTCCTGCCCTTATCCAATTAGGTGTCAACTTCAATGATATTTGGTACCAACATGACGGTTGTGCATCGCATAATTATCGATTAGCAATAATTTTTTTCAATACACAACTTCCCAATCGGATAATCTCCAGGAATGATAACATTACATGGTCAGCTAGATCTCCAGATTTGGCACCCAACGATTTCTTTTACTGTGGTAATGTTCAATTAAAAATGTATGGATTCCATGAGAACAGGGCCAGATCCCTGAATGAACTTAGGGAACAAATCCTACAAGCCTATATGGAGATAACACTTCAAAAACTCACCCATGTTCGTCAAGAATTTTATAACCGGTTCGGCTACTGTACATTTATTGGAGAATTGAGAAGTGTTTTTTTATTTTATTGCCTATCAGAATATTACTTTCATTTAAAAATAATAGGTATTCCCATAAGAATTCGCTTTTATTGAAGTTTATTATTAAAAGCGTTTTTTAATTTGTACTGTGTGTATCTGCACACAGATTTCGTTCCTCATCTGAAAACAAACGTAAAAACAGTGAAGCCATTTTTATGGATACAAGTGTTCGGCCGAAATATTTCCACGTTGCCGAGACTCAAAAAAGTAAACGTTTCAACCGCTTCCCAACTGAAAACTAGAAAAATTTCCAGCATTACAATAAAATGTTCAACAAATGGATCGAATTAATTATCTTGATCTGTTACAACCTCTCCAATTATCATAATTAAAAGCATGGGATGCTTGTTATAGCTTGTTCTCGTGTTAGAAGAATGCATTTTATAATTAACTTAAATGTACAATCGGAATGCCGGCAAAGTAGAACTACTTAAAGTTCAGTGAACAATTCTTTCAGTGTTTCTGATATTCTGTTATTACCTATAATGAATTAATACTCATTTTGTAACACATTGTCTTAGCTTACGGATATAAACTTTTGCACGCATTCCACTTTTACTTGGTTATAATATTCTGTTAGAGAAAAAGAGTAGTACACTGAATTTATACTTGCTTCTTTGTCGCTTGGAAACTCCATGTTACAAAAGAATTTTCTAGTTCTGTATAGCTCACCAATAAAAATGCTTGTACATTTTCAGATATGATGAATTTAGTAATAACACTAATTGGTTATAGTTGTATTTGTCATTAAACCAAATTGGGTATTATTATCACGGTATCGTTAATATTGGGGTGTTAACCTCCACTTACCTCATTGAAAGGTATATCAGAAAAATCTACGTTATTGCACTGCACGATTTGATCTCCTGGTCGCAATCCAGCTTCTCGAGCTATTCCCCCTTCTTTAGTAAATTGTACAAATATTCCGGGTTTCCATTCTGGTCCTTTACATATCCTAAAACAGTTCAATTAAATAAGGTGGGATTTTGTGAAACGTTGGGTTTTGGTTATAAAGGAATGACATTTTCATAGGATTGAATATATTTTATGATCACATCTTATCTAGGAGTCCAATCAAATAATTTGGTGAGATCAAATTGAGCAATATAGAACATCAAGCTGGAAACAGTTTAAGATGACGGAATTGTGTCCAATATAATATCTGAGAGAAGGTAGAGTTTCTTGACTAGGGGAATCACCAAAAAGGCATTTGTCATATTTACATATTTCAATTGGAGAAGGCAGATTAGTAAATATGGAAACTATGTTCGAACTAAATAGTATAATGAGAAGAAGTTATATGCAATTATAACCAGCAGCTGGTCAATATAATATATATCTACCGCTGTAGCTTGCAAATGCAATAATTAGGAACAGCATGTGTAGAACACTGAAGGCACGTGGAGGTGGAGGTAAATCCATTTAACTCAATTATAATGAAAGGAACGATGGAAAAAAGAGACAACAATCGATCACCTGACGAATTTTAGAAAAAATTATGGAAAAAGATCATAAATTCAATTGATAAAAGATTTAAAGCATATTATGTACTACGCATTGAACATTGTAGGCAAATCAATGGTGAAAGAAAAGTTGAGTATTCTTAAAAGGCAAGGAAAACACAATGGGGTTAAGTAGTAAGTGATGTAATGAGTGGTGATACTGAAAACGTTCAACTAGATCGAATACATTGAATAGATCTATTTTTGGAAGGTCAATAATGCAGCTTACGACGTTTAGTATACAGATTGGACCACCTCAATCAAAATTAAAATGGCATTCGAACAACCGATTTCAATATTTTATGTTGGGTTTTTCATAACTGATCATTATACTTCAGGAATGTCGGGAGCAATGAAAATGCCAGCAGTTAAATATCAAAAATGATCGCAATCTTCTTAATATATGCTCAATTTGGATGATACTTCTAATAGCAAAAAGGATCCACATCTACAGTTTCTTTTCTTTCAATTGCTAATAATATCGCAATCGAAAGTTAAGTGAAATTCTTTTAGAGATAGGATTTTTCTTGATATTGTTTTATTTGCTGATTCTAACTATATACAGTATGTCTGAAAATGTTGGCATCATATGAGAAACTTTTTATTAATAATGTTAGGGAAAAAAGTTCTGAGTACATACATATATATATATATATATATATATATATATATATATATATATATATATATATATATATATATATATATATATCCAGACAGGAGGGCTTTATGCGCCTCCGTATTGATATTGGTTGTTGTTCCAAAATCGGAATCTTCCAGTTGATGGCACAAATGTGCGTTTGGTTGTCCCGTTATTATCCATTGTTTGTGTTCTTCCATGTTTCATTCAACATCGTTGCTCCGAAGTTCCACATCCATACTTGGTTATACCGTACTGATGACAGCTAATGAGCTGGAAACATACATGTTTACGGTTACCACTCTCCTTCAGTAACCTCTTTATTTTTGCGTGCTTTGCCCATGAAAACACTTGTTGTTTGCTCTTTGTTTATATATATATATATATATATATATATATATATATATATACATAAAATTAATATAATTTCATAAAATACGGGTTGTCTATATGAAACATAAATTTCGATTTTCTACTACACCTGCTTTTAGTCGAAATTTCAATAATTTCCATACATTGGCCTGACGTTCTTCGAATGGAAAAACAGCTACATTCCTGGCTAATACATTCCCTTAGAAAACCGTGACGTCGATCGACCATTTAGCCGATACGGGCATCTGTGGTGATTCGCTACTGATAGCGGAAGGGCATAGTACACTGACGCGTTTCGATCTTCTTGGGTCTCTTGAAGAGTGCCGTAATGCCTTCCAGTTCAGAGTCTCTAATCCGAACTGAAGATTCCGTCGTCCAACAACTTCTACTTGGCTCGTGTAGTTACACACAAACGAGAGGCAGTCAGCTGGCGCCATCTTCACATTCAGTTGTGTACTATGCCCTTCCGCTATCAGTTGCGAATCACCACATATGTTCGTATCGGCAAAATGGTCGGTCGACGTCACGGTTTTCGAAGGGGATGTAATTCAATATTCTCCGTGGTAACAGCCAGGAATGTAGTTGTTTTTCCCTTCGAAGAACGGTCAGGCCAATACGTAGAAATTATTGAAATTTCGACTAAAAGCAGGTGTAGTAGAATATCGAAATTTATGTTTCACATAGACACCTCGTATTTTATGAAATTATATTCATTTTATCTCATACGACTAATACGGTCAAATTTATCTGAGGTGTTGGTTCGCAACTGAAAGTGAATATGGCGCTACCTGACTGCTTCTCGCTTGTGCGTAACTACACGAGCCAAGTAGAAGTTGTCGGAGGACGGAATCTTCGGTTCGGATTAGAGACTCTGAACTGGAAGGTATTACGGCACATATATATATATATATATATATATATATATATATATATATATATATATATATATATATTTATAGGAGTGTTTATTTTTCTTCACCCTTTTTAAATACTTTATTTTTCAAATTCTTCAGTGTTAGGTTGTATAAGTAATTAAAACATGAATATAATTAACATTCATCCACTGCTCTACACAAACATGGAAAAGATGAGTTTGATTCTTAAAACAAAAAATTCTAGCTCGAAATATTCAAACTACAAAAAACTGACAATTAAAGAAATGGTACACAAAAAAAAGAACAGAATAATATCAACGATAAGCAATCCAGCCTCCGGAGTGCAACTAGTCACCAATTTTATGATTGAATATTGTTCAGGACATCTTACAGATGAACAAAGAAAATTATATTTGTATAACGTGTAAAATTTAATCTTTGTTACCCTATACGTGTACACAGCCACCAGCATCATTTGATGTCCTTCATTCATCTCACAGATGCTACCTATTGATATTCAGCTCACGACAGCCAGTACAACGGGTGCTGTGGTACTTGAAGTACGACATTTTTGTCATTTTTTGAGAAAGTTCAGTTTGTTAGCACGATACAGCCTCCGGAGTCCAACAAGTGACCAATTTTATGATGGAATATTATTCAGGACATCTCACGGATGAACCCTATTGATTTACAGCTCACCAGAGTCAGACAAAAGGTGCTATAGTACTTTAAGTACGACATTTTTGTCATTTTTGGAGTAATTTCAGTTTGTTATCACGATGCAGCCTGCGGAGTATCTACAAGTGACCAATTTTATGATTGGATATTATTCAGGGCGTCTCAAAGATGATCTCTATTGATATTCAGCACACCAAATCCAGTACAACGGGTGCTATGGTACTTGAGGTACCAAAGTTTAGTCATTTTTGGAGAATTTTCAGTTTGTTAGCACGATACAGCCTCCAGAGTGTACACAAGTGACCAATTTTGTGATTTAATATTATTCGGGGCGTCTATAGATGAACCTTATTGATTTTTAGCTCACCAGAGCTAGTACAACCGGTGCTACTGTACCTGAAGTGTCACATTTTTGTTCATTTTACAGAAATTTCGGGTAGTTAGCACGATACAGACTCCGGAGTGTACACATGTGACCAATTTTGTAATTATATATTTTTCAAGGTATCTCACAGATGTACCCTATTGATTTTTAGTTGACTAGAGCGAGTACAGCGGGTCCTATAAATCCAGATATACTACATTTTTGGTTATTTTTGGAGAAATTTCGGTTAATTAGCATGATTCATCCCGCGAAGAGTATACAAGTGACAATTTTATGATAGAATACTGTGCACGGCTTGTTACATATGCGGAAAAGTTAGTTTTGATCTTCAAAACCGTTTATTTAGACATATTTTTCCTTGTCCTCTCTTTTTTGTCACACTAATTGTTAGTATCTCTAAATCCGTATTTTCAAATTCGTTTATTTATTCGATTTCTTTCTCATGTATACTAACATTCCATGTTCCCAGTTTCCATGTTTTTGCTTAAATTTTTTGTTTTATTTATGTGGTTTTGTTATTAATGTGCTTGTTACCATTATCTTATCTGTTTTCGATACTGTGTCAATTTGTTGTTTCATTCTCTTATTTATCTTGTCTAGTTCTTTTCTTTAAGTTTCTGGAGCATTTCTTCAATATTTCCTCCCTCTGGGGATCGATCTCCAACTGTTCTCTTTTACTGGTATTTCCCTTTTTTTTCGTTAAAATCTTTTTCTTCAGTTAGTTTGTGATCGTCTACTCTATATATTTCATCATTTATTATCAATGTATCATGTTTTAAGGTGTCTTCATGCCCTTTGCTACTTTTAGTATTGGTATTAGTGCCTTCCATTCTTCTATTACATTTCTTGGGTAATATTCATCAATCCATACATCTGTTCCCTTCAAATATTTTGTGCATTAAAAAATCACGTATCTGGTGTTTTGTTTTGTCAATTTCACTAGTATTGGTCTTTCTTTATCTTTCATGTATTTTATTATTCTCCTAATTTCATCTATATATTTTTCGTTATCGATGTTGACTCCAATTTTTTCATTACTATTCCTAGTTTTTCTTTTATTTCGTTATCCCTCTCATTCTCTTGGTCAGGTATTCCCTTTATTATTATATTTTTTGATCTCACAATTCTTTCTATTTTCTATTCTATCTTCCTGTTTGGTTAATTTTTCTTCCAGCTTTCTATTTTCTCTTCTGATTTCTTGCATTTCTAACATAGCGGCATCGAGTTTATTGACCATTTGTTTCATGTTTCCATCTATTTGTTGGAACATCTCTTGTATTGTATTCATATCTGTCATTTTTCTTGTCGATCACGAAAAAAGCAGACTCCAGTCAACCCGTCGAAAGTCTAACTTTTGTCGAACGTGAGATGCACTTTATTATTTTTCTCTTCCTGCTCGGCTGTTCTTTATTTGGACACGGTTCTCATTAAGAGTAGATAATTATCGTCTTTATAATTATTCATCACTTATCTTCACGAACACTCTATTGCTTTGTTTCGGTAATTAGACGATACTGTTTTGTTATTTTTTTACCTTTACGAATTGTCTATCACTTTATGCACATTTATGTAATGTTTCCACATTCAACATAACATTGCTACTATGGTCCATAAAATGAAATGCAAATAGCAGATGTGAATGTTTTTCATTGTTTACTAAAAAACAATGAATTTGGTACAAGAGTAAAGTATTATTTTATGACAATATGGAAAATGTTGTTCGGAATGGAAAACTATTTTCCTAATTTTTATCCTCAGCAAATCAGCTCCAGAATCCGCAAGGAGAGTAGTCGATGACCGTCGAAAACAGTGACTGGTATACAAACAATAATTTGGCAACTTTAAAAACTTGGCAGTCAGATCAGCAAATTTCTAAATGTATTAATACCCACAGGTTGCACTCCCACACTTCCTATAAATATTTGACAAAAACTCTTCGTCATGCTTAACATTTGACGGCCTTAGCAGAAAATATTTCTTTATCATTTTGATAATTTATGCCATATGAATCTCCAGTGGTTATAAAAAATTCTCGTCGTACTTTCATCTTTGTGTTGGTAATGGTCACTTTAACAAACTCCTCCCGAAACACTAAATTTTCTACGCGAAGAAGAGGGAATTCACTTTTTAGGTAAGCTCCAGCTACTCAAACGATTAATGCTACCTTGTTCATTAAATGTTGTCCATGGTAAGCTTCTTTCAGAAAATGAGAGAAGTTTCCTTTACTAAAAACATGCGCCGTTTTAGGCTGGTAACCTTCAGAATGGCGTTTTAAAACGCCAGAAATTTTGTATACTTCTGAATGTGAACATTGCTTTTTAAGCACAATTCGGTTCTTAATATCGAATATAAGCTCCACAAGGTTGAATTCTTAAATTTTTTTAATACGCTACCACAATTTTTCGTTCAAATGGATAATCCCTTTTGTGTTCACACCTAAGCTGATGAAAAAGAATATATATCAAATCATTAGAATAAAAGACGATTGTGTAGGCTTTTCACGGAACAAAAGCAAGAACGTTAAACATTCCTCGGGCGCCAAGAAAAATTGGAGAATCCTGCGTGCCAAAAATGAGTACGTATAAAATTTAAAAAAGGCTCTGTAATAATTTCAGTGAACAGATTAGAAAAGATATATTTTGGAAAAAGATTACGTGGGATCATTGGAAATTGTTTTTGTCTGGATTGTGTGGCTCCAATCTACATCCAGAAAAACTATGGAAAGTGAAGGTAGCAGACGGGAAAATACCATAGTTTACAAACTTCACATTGCTAAACAAGTTGCTGCCGGCTAAGATAAAAACAATACACTCACAAGCATCATATTTTTATAAAATGTATTGAAATTTTATATATAAGAGTAACGACATACAAAAGCCGTACTGTTTTTTTATTCTCCTGAAAAATGTGTGCCTTAAAAGGAAAACCCTGTGTGTATGTCGTCGTCGTCGTCGGCCACTTTTCGTTACATGTCTTGTTAGCAGGATACAGCCTCCGGAGTGCAATAAGTCACCAATTTTATGATTGGATATTGTTCAGGACTTCTCACAGATGAACCCTATTTTCAGCTCACCAGAACCAGTACAACGGGTGCTATGGTACTTGAAGTACGACTTTTTTGTCATATTTTAAGAAATTCCAGTTTGTTAGCACGATACAGCCTCCGGAGTATATACAAGTGACCAATATTATGATTGAATATTATTCAGGGCGTCTTAAAGATGAACCCTACTGATATTCAGCTCACTAAAGCAAGTACAACGAGTGCTATGGTACTTGAAGTACCTAATTTTCGACATTTTTGGAGAATTTTCAGTTTGTTAGCACGATACATCCTGCAGATTATATAGAAGTGACCAATTTTTTAATTGAATATTGTTCAGAGCGTCTTATAGATGAACAATATTGATTTTTAGCACACCAGATGTAGTACCATAGCACGGTACCTGAAGTGCCACATTTTTGGTCCTTTTTAGAGAAATGTCGGGTTGTTAGCACGATACAGCTTCCGGAGTGTATACAAAAGACCAATTCCATAATTGGATATTTTTTAAGGTGTCTCACAGATATACCCTATTGATTTTCAGCTGACTAGAGCGAGTACAGCCGGTCCTATAAATCCAGATACACTACATTTTTGTTTAATTTTGGAGCACGAGACATCCCCCGAAGTGTATACAAGTGACAATTTTATGATAGAATTTTGTTCACGGCCTCTCAGAGATGTGGAAAAATTAGTTTTAATCTTTAAAACCGTTTATTCAAATTAAATTCAAATAGTCACATCCAATAAAAAATTAGAGAAAATATTTTGTGAAACACGTTGTGAAACACTATTTTTCGTTAATAGTCCTTTTTCCAACTGATATTTTAGTATGCAGTTACGTCCTCGTAATAATTTTTTTTATTTTTACAATTTCAATTGTGTATTTTTTGTAAAAATCAGAAATATTGAGTAGTAGGTTGTAATTGCATATTAAAACATAGTTTTCTATTAAAAATACTTTATTTTTGTACCTAATTCATACTTTCTGGCAAAACTCCTAGGTAACGATTGAAAAAACTTGATATTTGATTTTTTCGTTTGCCGTAACAGATTATTTTAAATCAGTAACTATTTTTTTAAATTTAAATTTATATTTTTATGTATATTATGTTTTGTATTGTCTTTTTCAATTGTTTAGTTGTTCAACCCATTGTTGTGGAAAGTAGATTCGTCAGTAAACAATACATAATTGAAAAGATCAGGATCTTCCCCAACTTTATCGAAAGTCCATAAACAAAAATTTAAACGTTTATCATAATCCTGTTGTGTCAACTGCTGGTGTAGTTGAATATGATACGGATGGTAGTGATTTTTCTTTCTACACACACTCATTGGACTTATTCCTAATTCACTTGAAATTTTTCTAGAACTGGTATTAGGATTTTCCGTAACCGACAGCAATACATCAAATTGATTGGCGTTGTCGCCAGTAACTGGTTTAGTTTTATTCACCTTTTCGTATGCAACGCTACCAGTATCACGAAATCCATTGAGCAGTCTTTCGAAAACTTCCCTCTTTGGGTGAATTCTAGATGCTAGGAGACAATTTTCTAAACATTCCCCAATGCAAAGTATCATGTCGACTATTTTGTTTAACGGGCACTGCTTCATTTTTAGTAGCAATCAAATTTGAAATAAACACACGATTGTTCAGAGAATTAACAGAGGAATGTCATAAAATGACTTTAAGTTAGGTACCGACTAGATTATGTATATGTCGGCGTCAATAAGTGAAATTCGTCATTCCCTGAAATGCCTAGTCATTTCACGTATTGCCGGCAAACAGCGTAACTAAACTTTTTATACACCGTTTGCCTAATAGTTTCAGGCATTCCCTGTAATGACGGAATTATTTCAGTCAAACGCTGTAACTAGCTAAATGATTTAAGCTACCCTGTTTGCCGGGTTTAGTCAATCATTGTATTCAGGTCAGTGTTGCCAGTGGTACATGAAAAGTTATTAAATTGTAAACATAAACTCATTTATTGTCAGTATCTATTATATCAGGACAAATTTTGAGACAAATAACAAAAAATAAAATATGATTCTGAGATTAAATTCGCCTATCTCAAGTATACATACTATACAAAAAAAATCATAGAAACACAACAAAATAATAGCTAGCCTACCTACAAAAATGTAATTATATGGTTTATAATTTATTAGCACAAGGTGCGCTTCTATGACACCTTGTATTACAAAGAATTTTTTCTTACACAAACACATCTGTTTGACAAACATTGTTTTTTTGCTGGTTTACAGGAACACTTAAAATATCCTTGACCTCCGGAAAGTGAGAGCGACTGCACAGCTTCTCGTACTGATACAAACTTTTCAGGAATGTCATCTACTTGAAGAAATGCCTCTTTGGTTTCCATTAGATCAGGTCAATTAAACCATGATTTTATTCGACCAGCTACACATCCGACTTGATAGACATCATTTTTGTAATCCGTTACAACACACATCAAATTGTGCATGTCAGAAGGAACTCTATCAATTTTATCAACAGGTAAGAGAACGCACGAACCTATATTTTTTTATGGAAGTTGCCTGGCCGCAGTTGTAAATATTTTTTCTGCTGCTCGCTTTTGGCCCCGGCTTGCATCATATCTGTTTTCTTCAATTATTGCCGTATTTTGATATAATATACATTTACCCCTATCTTTAGGGCATGTTATGCATAACGTAATTTCTCCATGACTAAATATTTTTTCTGTATTTTCATTGGTCATCAATGGGTCTATTCTCTCTTGATCTTCAGCATTCGAGTCAACAATATCCTTGTGACCATCAACCGTTTCCTCCATGCCATGTGGTTCTACTATTTCATCAGATTGTGACTCTTCTTGCAGGTTTTCATTTTCCATACGTTCTTGTTCTAACAAACGCAAGTCATCTTCCACTTTATCTAGTAAGTTTCTAGCTAGATCCATAGGAGAAAATCCAGCTTTAGGGTCAACTCCAAATAATGCTTTGTATGGTGAAGGTCCAATTAATTTGTGGTAGGAACTATTCTTCTGAAACTGTATGAAATAACAGCCCAGTGACCAGTTTTTTGAACTATGGTCGTACATCCATGCTCTAAGCATATTTTCCACATCTTTAATGCTTCTCTCTATGCTTCCCTGCGGTTTTGGATGCCTTGAAGAATTTTTAAAAATTGCCAAATTTTCATCATTTCCGATATCACAGATGCCGTGAATTCTCGACCATTGTCGCTTTGGAGTATACTAAGTGCACCAATTTACAAAAATATTTTCAGCAATTCGTTTGCTACCTCATTCGCAGTTTTTGTTTCAAGGAGACGTAAAAATAAAAATTTTGTGAGGTGATCTTCATAATTATGCAACCAACGGTACTCATTGTCTGGGCAGGATTGAAAATCCATAAAGTTGTCTAGAGTTGAAGTTTGTTGAAATAATAGGTTTTATGGTCAGATTTGCATGGACATGTTTCTTTTCTTCTGGCAAACTTCACATATTTCGAGCAATGTTTCTATTGAATATCTTCCAATGTCATATTTTGTTTTTAAAATGTGCATTATTTTATCCCGACCGCCATGACCAACAGTAATGTGTGCTTCATGAACAACAGCAAATATTTTTTCATAAGGAACCACGGAAACGTACTTTCCTTCTTCATTTTTGCCTTTTTTAATTACTATTTTTTCTTCTGCCACATACAACACTTCATATAAAGTTAAAAGGTGATACTGTCTTCTCATTTTTCCCCTGAAGTTTGTTTAGCCTGCAGAATTTTTGTAGCAAACCTAAAATAAAACATAATACTAGCTTTATAATTAAAATCTACATGCTCAAAAACCGATACAAAAGCACACAATAAAATCACTCTTTCTCCAAGCAAATGAATATAAAATCGTATTAAACATGACAACAGTGTGCGAATTTCAAGTGATTTCAAAGGTTGCAGTAAATTGAGGTTTTATTTGAAATTCTAGTGAATTTACTTACCTCCGTAAATTCCGCATTGTTCCAAGGTTTTTTCTTGTTTCGATTGGTGTAATAGCCATCAAATTTCTTATAAAACAACTCTGAATGCTTCGACATTTCAGTTTTCACAAAAAGAGCACAAAACAACAATTAGCAGCGTTCGACTGAACCCGGCAAACAGGGTAACTTAAATCATTCAGCTAGTTACAACGTTTGACTGAAATAATTCCGCCATTACAAGGAATGCCTGAAGCTATTAGGCAAACGGTGTACCAAAAGTTGAGTTACGCTGTTTGCCGGCAATACGTGAAATGACTAGGCATTTCAGGGAATGACGGATTTCACTGATTGACGCCGACATATACATTTTTTTTGTTAAAATCGATTTACCATACAATTCAAGAAAATTGTAAATTGCACGGAAAGTATAATACCTAGGTATAGGACACCATTATACCATTCGAAAGAGGTTATTTTTAAACGGTTTTATTTAGCTCACCCCGTTTTGTTTTATTTATTCTTGGGTCAAATTTAGTAATTCAAATTTCACCCTCTTCCTGTCAACCGATTAATCTGAAATTTCGTATACACTTTGGATTTTGGTGACAATACAATTATGTTTATTCATTATCATTATAAATTCAAGATGACCGCCGCTACAATAATTTATGTTTTATTAATCCCATCAATATGGGTATCAAATGAAAGGGCTCAACAAGCAGAATACAATATACTATAAAAAATTGAAATCCAAGATGGCGGCCGCTACAAAATGGCGGATAACGTAGGTTTTATCAATCCCATCAACATGGGTATCAAATGAAAGGGCTCAACAAGCAGAATACAATATACTATGAAAAATTGAAATCCAAGATGGCGGTCGCTACAAAATGGCGGATAACGTAGGTTTTATCAATCCCATCAACATGAGTATCAAATGAAAGGGCTCAACAAGCAGAATACAATATACTATAAAAAAATTTAATCCAAGATGGCGGCCGCTACAAAATGGCGGATAACGTAGGTTTTATCAATCCCATCAATATGGGTATCAAATGAAAGTGCTGAACCAGTAGAATACAATGTACTATATAAAATTAAAAACTATTTGCGAATAATGAGGCAACAATGGCATCAGACAGAATTTTTGATTGTCGACGAGATTTCCATGGTGTCTTATCAAATGTTATGCATGATGGACGCTCGATTAAGGCAAATTAAGAACTGTGAAAATGAGTTTTTTGGAGTAGTAAACGTATCACTTTTCGGTGATCTTTTACAACTGCCTCCTATAAAACGATCAGGAACACCTGTTTTCAAACAGCCAGAACATCTCCAACCAGCTACACATCTCTGGCGTTTATTCACGCTGTGTGAATTAACTGAAAATATGCGTCAGCAAGGTGACCAGACTTTTATTGATATTTTGAATGCTTTGAGAGTCGATGAGCTCACAACCCAACATTTTAGTATTTTAATGGGAAGACTTCTTCGAGACACGAGTGATGAGTTCGCAATAGACAAAGCGTTAAGGGTATACCCCACAAATCAACAAGTTAACGACCACAACTCTGCTGTATTGAATTTGTACAGAAATAATGGTGCTCGCATTTACAAAATAAAAGCGCAGGATCAGCTAGTAGACGCCACACGAAATGCAGACAATGTGGATACAGCTACTATAATACCAGCTGATATCAACAAAACTGGGGGTTTACCAGCGGAACTGGAAATATTTGTGGGGGCAAAAGTCATGCTACGGTCCAATATTGACGTTTCAAAGGGATTAGTAAATGGCGCTATAGGCTACATCAACGAAATCGTTTGGCCTCAATTTCGTCGAACTCAGATGTATGCAACAGATGTACCTTCCGTCCGAATTGATTTCGCAAGAGACGGAGTACATCTTATACACCCGAAAGCCATACAGTTTCCAGCTAAGTACAATTACGGGACAGCTGAAAGAAGAATGTTGCCTTTAATACTATCATGGGCTTCTACAATACATAAAATGCAGGGCAGCACTGTGGATCACGCAGTCGTATACTTAGGTGCGAAACTGTTTGAAGAAGGTCAAGCCTACGTGGCTCTTAGTAGAGTAAGATCTTTGCGAGGACTACGTATAGAGGAGTTGGACTGCAATAAACTAACGGGCAAGAAACCTTGCAATAATGAAGCACTAAATGAATTAAACAGAATGCGAAATAAAAACTAGAAATTAAAAATAGGCAAAAAAACTTTTTAAGTTAAACGGTTTTATGTTAAACATATTTTGCAATGTTTAAGATAAATGTACTAAAAACCAAAAAATAAAAATAGGTAAAAAAACTTTTTAAGTTAAACGGTTTTATGTTTAAGATAAATGTACTAAAAACCAAAAAATAATAAAATAGATACAGTCGTGGGAATTATAAACATATGCATAGACTAGACTAAAATAAAACCGTGGGGCACGTCAATTGTCTACAAATTATCGACTTAATGTGCGATAGAAGAATCGTTTAATTCGTCGTTAGGCAGTTGGCCCGCAGACGGTGAGGAAATCACTTACTATTTTCTTGCTCATGAAAATTCCAATAGTTATACACTCCATGTAAATAAAACAGATGTTTCAACTAGTTTATCGTTGGACATTCACACTGCTGGCTGGCGAGGAATCTTTTCACTGCTCGTAGTTTGTCTTTAATCGACAAAACGTGCCCCACGGTTTTATTTTAGTCTAGTCTATGCATATGTTTATAATTCCCACGACTGTATCTATTTTATTATTTTTTGGTTTTTAGTACATTTATCTTAAACATTGCAATGTATGTTTAACATAAAACCGTTTAACTTGAAAAGTTTTTTTACCTATTTTTATTTTTTGGTTTTTAGTACATTTATCTTAAACATTGCAATGTATGTTTAACATAAAACCGTTTAACTTAAAAAGTTGTTTTACCTATTTTTATTTTGAACAAGATGAATTATTGAAATACAGGGTGTTCCGTTTAAAATAAGCCCGATATTACACATTGAATGACCTAATAATGAAACTGAAAATTCTGAACACCCGGTAAAGAGATGTTTAGTACTCAATCGTGGAATACGTTCAACCAATGTCCATCTATTTGGATGTGAGAGGAAATCTGCTAGAATTTGTTATATCAATGAGTGATAAATATTTTTCGAAATGTTCACATTTTAAAAAAAGTCCGCATAACTCGGAACCCTCTGCATTTAGGTATAGGAAACCATTATGGAGGAGTATTTTATTTTTTAGGAGCAATCAGAAAATGCAATAAAATATAGGGTGTTCCATAAGAAAAAATATAACTGTGATACGCCACACATTACTGGAACATTCTGTATATTTCAAAATAATTTTAAAATGTTGCCTATATGAACGTAGAAACTACTAAAGTGACAAACATTCTAAAACTTTTTACCGTTTCGCTATAAACCTCCATCACGTTGGTCGTGATTCATCCTGTATATTAACAGTTATATTCAACATCAGACCTGTTTTATCAGTTTCCATTTACGACATTCTGTTAATTATTCAAGAACTCTTAAATTGGTTTTAAATTTCCAGTGCATCTTTAAAAGTTAATGACAAATCATATCTTTGATTCAAAAATAGTATGAGGTCCCACAATAAGTAGAAGCGTTTAACACTTACCCACATCCTAGTTTAGATCTAGGAGCCACTATAATGTTAATACGAACATCTCTCGTTTTTTCGATAAACTGTGGTGACGATCTTGAAGAAGAGTTGGTATCTGTGATTATTTGCCAACTTAATATGTCCGTTTTTTTCCTGGAACAAAGTTATGATTACAATCAAGCTAATAGTTTTCATCAGCTAAATGAATGTATTAATAACAAGAAATATGGCTCCTGCTATTTCATATCAGCTAAAATTAGGCGCACTTCAGACGTTTTCAATTTAATCTCTCTTAACCGCTTTGAATTGTTTTAACATTAAACTATTCTATACTAAACAGTTCTAAAGATCCTAATGAGATCAATATATTCTATGGACCCATGTCCCACAATATGTGTTTCAACCAAAAAACTTTGTTATTAAAACTGATGGACCCATACGAAAAAATTTCAGAAAAACGATTCATTAATAACTCTAAACTATTGAATGAGACCAATGCAGCTGATAAGGAGCAAGTGAATATAAGTGTTTTGAAACAGTGTTTTCCTATCGTTCACAGTAAAATTCATATCGTTAAATTTTTGTTTGAACATATTCTATTCCCCAAGCTTCTAGAAACGTTGCCAAAAAACTCAAATTCAGAGAATTGTAATCTATTCGTATACTGCTTACCAAAAGTGCTAGAAAATGTAATGAAAATAAAGGAAAACGGTGAACATCCAGTACTGAAATTGTTGGCGGAGTTTCCATCACGATGTATGAAACAATGAACTTGTCATCAAGCGGAAATAAATTTTGGTAAATTCTAACAAATTATCTTAGTTATCTGACTGATTCTACATAGAGAGAAATCGGTTAATAGATATTTTAGCTGGAATATTCTATTAAATATAACAAGAATTCAATTAAAAGTAAATATTAAAATATTATCTTTTAATTAGATGGTCTGTTAGTGTAACTAAGTGATTTCAGCTAAGTCAGTTTTCTTGAAATTAATAACAAACTGGCTTTGTTTTAAATAAAATTAAATTACGCCTATTAACAATTAAATGTCTCAAAGTAATCGTTACACTTACGTCTGTTGATAGTAATCATGATATTTAATAAGAAGACATTAATAAAAAAAAGAAAAAGTGGCATTACAACTAATATTTCCTAAACAAACTAAAGAAATAACAACTTATAAAACCATCAGATATACAGGAAATATTTCTAATAATATTTCAAAGATGATATCTTTAGCAACGAATACAACAATTTGTTTTAAATATAACCATTCAAGAAATCAGGTATATATAAACTTAAATATCCAGAATGTAATGCTGGCTATTTGGGTCAGACCCTTAGACATTTTGAAATACGATACAGTGAATACTTACGAGCATACAGATTAAAACAACCAGATAAATCCCACTACGCAAAACATCTACTTGACACCTAACACAGAACTAGAAGTACTACATATTTGTGATAAGAAACAAGAACTGGATTTCCTTGAACAATTGGAAATTAGAAGACACTTAAGAAACCCACAATATGAAGTCGTCAAAGAACAGATAAATCTAGGGAGTTCTCCACTTTTAAACTGTCTTCTTAAGTAATAATTGTGAAGATCAGCAGATATAGTTTTCCTAATTTTCTATATAATTGCACAGCTACACTGATTTTAATTGGGAAAAATGATATCCAGGATATCCCCATAGGGCTAATAATATGTAAGCTTTAATATTTGTAATATCATATCTTCTTCTTTCTTCTATTAACATATGTTAGGTCAACCACAAGCTAGGTCATTTCTTGGTCTAGCCAAAAATAACTATTAAACATCAGGTAGGCATTAAATGAAATGTAGCTTCTGTCATTCTGACGATGATATTTAATATCGAAACCATTGTAAATTTTTTAGAATTTTCATAATTTTTTCAATATATTATGGAATTAGCTAGAAACAGAAAGTATAATTTGAAACACTAATAAGAGTAGATTCCACGAAGTAAGGGTCGAGACAGTTAATTTAAATTCTTAATCGTTAATGGAAATAATATTGTTTTGGGGTACAGTGTGAAACAGCCAAATGGAATAAATTCGATAACGAATAAATGAGAGCGTGTTGGGAAAAACGCTTGGACATGTCGATTTGTATTTTTAGATGCGCATTTTCTTCAAAAAAAAATAATTATATAGGGTGTGTCATGTGACAGTGGCCGATACCAACTTTCTTATTTTAAAAACAACCCCCTGTATATTATGAGTTTTTTGGATTCTTCAGTAAATTCTAGACATAATTCATGTACAATGTCCCATACCTATCTTCAACTGTTTTGGAAATATTAAGTGTTTTCAGATGTATTACAAAAATTAACATTAAAAAAAGAAAATTATTTTATATCACAAATAATGTAAAAAAAAACAAAAAAATTAATTTCAATGTAAAAGATGTTCAAAATGTTCGCCGCGAACGTCTTGGCAACATGCTAATCTGGTATATAAATGTCTTCTAACGTTACTCAATATCTCAGGCGTGACTGATCTAATCGCAAGCGTGATTCATCTTTTTAAGTCATCTGAGTTAAGTGGTTTAGTTTGGTACACAATACTTTTGATAAACCCCCACAAAAGAAGTTTAATGGCGTCAGATCAGGAGATCGTGCTGGCCATTCTATCGATCCGCGCTCCCTATCCACCAATTTGGAAAATTTTGGTTCAGGTATTGCCGGGCATTGATTTGGGAATGGGGCGGTGCCCCATCTTGCTGAAACCATAGTATATTGGCAGGAACTTGTGGGTTTGCTGGATCAGGATATAAGTTTTTCAAAGTTAGCATGACATTATTTTGGAGCAGTTCTAAATATTTATCTCCATTCAAGTTTCCATCAATGAAAAATGGACCTACGATATGATTTTCAACAATTCCTGCCCAAACGTTAACTTTTCCAGGATATTGCGTATGTTCCTCTCTCATCCAGTGAGGACTCTCATTAAACCAATAGCGGCAATTTAGATGATTAGCATGACCGTGAAGTGTAAATGTGCTCTCATCAGAAACAAAACATCTTCTGATTGGATCATATTGTTATCTAACATTTCCATCATTTGTTCACAAAAATACGTTCTCCTGTCGAAATCGTCTTCCATTAGCTCCTGAGTTGGCATCATTTTATAGGGATGCATTTTACTTTCCTTTGATATTCGAAAAATTGATGTGTGGCTAATGTTGAACAGTGAGGCTGCTTTTCGACCAGAATTATGTGGGTTTTCTTGAAACTCAAGCATAACATCCAATTTTCTATCATCGCTTAGTTCATTGGCAACTACTTTTTTTGTCTGTCTTACATGACCAAGCTCGCGAAACTGTTTGTCTATTTTGCTGATTGTTTCTTGGGATATAGACGGCAAATTTGGAAATTTTTCGTGAAATAAGCGAGAAACTTCCATTTGTGTCCGTGTGTTATCTCCATGACAAATCATTTGTAGAATAGTTATTTTGTGCATTTCTGTTAAATAAACCATTTTTCTGATATTATTACGTACAGTTAACGAAATTCAAACGACAATAGCACTGACACTGATCACTACTGTCATGCAGACAGACAAGTTGCTACGGCTATGAGTTTTATACGAAAATAAACAAAACTGTTTTTGTATTTTTTTGTATTTCATATCAGTTAAAAGGAACGCATCAATGGTTTTTACTTACTTTCTCAATATTAAGAGCTAAATGGGAAGTAAGTATTGAGTGTAGTGTAGCGAATTTGTGAAATGAAATAATTTTCTTTTTTTAATGTTAGTTTTTGTAATACATCTGAAAACACTTAATATTTCGGAAACAGTTGAAGATAGGCATGGGACATTAATTATGTCTAGAATTTTCTGAAGAATCCTAAAAACTACTAATATACAGGGGGTTGTATTTAAAATAAGAAAGTTGGTATCGGCCACTGTCACATGACAAACCCTATATAATTATTTTTTTTTAAAAAAAATGCGCATCTAAAAATACAAATCGACGTGTCCAATCGTTTTTCCCAACACGCTCTCATTTTAGCTGTTTCACAGTGTATGTGGATGGTGAAGTGAATGCCAAGAAATATACTGTGTTGGTAGACACTAGAGAAACTAGAACTATAATGCGGCTAGAGATAATAGGTACCAATAATAAGCTTCTACCAACGAGACTGCGACTGCGGACCGCCACAGGTAAAAGTGCCAACGTTCACGGAGAAACACAAATCCAATTGGGAATTGGTGCATAAAAATTCACGCATACGATAATCGCAGCTGACATCGAAGTAGGCAGGATTCTGGGAATGGACGTAATGAATCTACATAGTTTCCAATTGGACTTTATAGAAATCGAATCATTGAAGTGCGTTCCGAGTAAGTATTTTTTTATCCATATGAAGACAGCACGGTGTTGGCAGATGAACAGGAAGATACCGTTCTATCTGCAGGAAGCGAAACCGTGATGGTAGCACGGCTACAGGGAATCATGAAGGAGGGTACACCGGTTATGATGGAACCAAGTAACCACGACGAAGAGGTTGACAAAAGACTACTAGTTGGAAAAGGATTGGTTACGTCAGCGAAGGAGATCTCAGTACATGTGATAAACGTGAATGGTTACCCAATTACCATCAAGGAAGAAACTAGGATTGGAACCTGCCTACCAGTGTCGTCTATAGTTCCCCAAACGACGGCAACTGATGATTCCAATGCCAGATTCGAACAAATATCAGTAGTTGGTCAGTCCTTGGAACAAGCTGAGAAAAGAAAAATGAGAGATCTTATTTTGCAGTATCGACACCTATTCGTACCAATAGGAGAAAAGACCGGTAAAACCTCAGCAGTCAAACACAAAGTGGATACTAGTGATACCAAGCCAATTAGGCAATCATCCCGAACACTACCACGAGCGAAGAGAGTGGAAGCTGAAAGATTAACTCAAGAGATGGCAGAAGAGAAAGTAATAGAGCCATCTACTAGTCCATGGATGTCTCCAGTACTGCTTGTCAAAAAAAGGATGGAACTACGAGATTCTGCGTGGACTATCGCCAGCTAAACAACGTGACAAAGAAAAACAGCTATCCTCTGTCTCGAATCGACGACACTTTGGCCGGCAGTAAACTGTTTTCCACCTTGGACCGGAAGTCTGGTTATTGGCAAGTAGAAATGGACCCAGAACACAAAGAGAAGACTGCTCTGACCATCGGATCTGGATTATGGCAATTCAACGTCATGCCATTCGGGATTTGTAGTGCGCCCGCGACATTTGAAAGACTCATGGAAAACGTCGTGAGAGGGTTATCTTGGAAGACACACCTGATCCATTTGGACGACATCGTAGTACTGGGGAAGACATTCGACCAACACCAGAGGAGTTTGGAAGATGTATTCAAACGACTCCAAACTGCTCAGATCATGTTAGAAGAAATGTCGGCTATTCCAAGACCAAGCCAAATATCTGGGCCATATAGTGAGCAACATAGGAGTGGCGGTTGATCCAGGGAAATTGCTTCCATTCAGCTATGGCTACAACCAACCGACAAACAACACATTAGGAGTTTCTTTGGACTCTGCACATACTATAGAAGATTTATCAGGAAGTTAGTAGATATTCAAGTCCCTAACTCGACTCACAGAAGAAACAAGAGCTTTCCAATGAGACTATCGGACTAAGGCTGTCAAATGACTTTTGGATATCCATTACCAGAGGGAGATTTCATTCTTGACACTGACGCAAGCAACGTAGGAGTTGTAGGAGTGCTCTCACAGATCCAAAGAGAGCAAGAAAGAGTGCTGGTATATTTCAGTAAAGTCCTCTCCACACCAAAACGAAGCTACTGCGTCATAAAAAGAGAATAGTTGGCGGTAGTGAAGTCCGTGGAACAATTTTACCAAAATATTTATGGAAGTTCTTAATCCGGACTTATCAGGCAGCACTCAAGTAGTAAATTCTGTTCAAGAATCCCGCCTCCAAGAGTACGATTCCAATATTGAAAATCGAGCTGGTGTGAGTCATCGAAATGCCGACTCCCTGTCTAGACGGCCGTGCCCAGCAGACTATTTCCATTGCAACAAGGCGGAATTTATGGATGCTGCAGTTTCAAGAACTACAATAGTCATCGGAGAATGGTCACCCAGCAAGTTCAGAGAAGATCAGGAGAATGATCCTCACCTAAACAAGATTCGGCAATGGAAGGAAGAAAATCGGTGAACTACCCAGACAACAAGTGTCAAGATTTTCCCCGACACTCAAGGCATATTGGGTTCAGTGGGACTCCCTTGTCCTGGAAGTAGGGCTGTTGAAAAGAGTCATTGAAAAATATGATGGTTCCGAGATAAGAAGACAGATAGTTATACCGAGAACTAGAGTAGCAGAGGTACTGAGAAAGTTACACGACAGTCCATTGGGTGGTCATCTGGGAGTGAAGAAACCCATTCAGCGAGTTGGTGAGAGGTTTTATTGAATGAACAGCTCCGTCGATGTGAAGGACTGGTGTAACAAATGTCCTACCAATGCTACGAGTAATGGACCACATCGCATGAGAAAGGCACCCATGAAACTATATAATGTTGGAAGCCATATTGAAAGGATTGCTTTAGATTTTGCTATACAACTTCCGACGACAGAGAATGGTCGTAAACACATACTGGTTGTAATGGATTATTTCACAAAGTGGGTGGAAATTTTCGTTATCTCGAATCAAGAGGCCACAGCTGTCTCGGATGTATTGGTGAAATAATTTATTAGCCGATATGGAATGCCCTTGGAAGTTCACAGCGATCAAGGAAGAAATTTCGAAAGCCAGGTGTTCTAGAAAATTTGTGACAAGCTGGGAATGGAGAATACCAGGACAACAGCGTTGCATCCACAAACAGATGGAATGGTCGAAGGAATTAACAAGACGATTGGAAAATACCTGTCCCAAGTAGTTACCAGCCACCAGAGAGATTGGGACCACTATATTTCCCTATTTGCATTGGCTTATCGATATGCAAATGAGTCCACGGGTGAAACACCTGCAAAAGGCCTGTTTGGACGTGAAATGAGGCTTATTTGTTACCTGGGATTTGGCTGTTGGCCTGGCGTTAGAGGACAAAATGTAACTTCTATCATTCTGACGATGATAGTAATATCGAAACAATTGTCAATTTTTTAGAATTTTTACCGTTTTTTCACTTCACCTTGTATGGTATATGTAATGTATCTATACATATAAGGGAAGTATTGTAACGGAGTGATTTTGACGTTTCGAGATTCGAGTGGATCTGCACGTTTCATAAGTTTTTGGGCCCAAAAAACCTATTTTAAAAAAACTGACAAATTTATTGAAATCCTTGATTTTAAATCCATAGGGGGGACCCTTCGGAATCGGAATTTAAAAAAAAAGTGAGCTTTGTTGTTTTATACCTAGTTTGCAGTCTGAACACTCCTGTTTCGATTTTCACCAATTTCAATAGTTCTATTGCATAGAGGTGGTTACTACAAAATTTTTAAAGCTAATTTTTTTTCAACAATTTTTACTCCAGCTTCAATACTGTTTATTGTCTACGTATGGTAGGTGATTGAAATGCATCTTGCCTCTATCGAATGGTGTGAGAAAAGGTTGGATATGTAACAAAGTCTCGTAATTACTGAAATTTCTATGGAAACGTGTGAAAAATGTTTCAAAAATTTTGCGGTTCTGACTGAAAATTTTTGGTTAAAAGTAAATGTATAGGAAAAATTATGTAGTACCATGTATTTTAATGCGAGGAATCTTTTTTCTGTTCAGTATTATGAAATTTTTGTTATTAAATAAAGTAAAAATAATTTTTTTTTCAAATGAGGTATTAGAAAAAAAAATTTTTGGGTGAAAACTGGTAGCCGCGTTACATAAGGTTATGTCATGTGCTTGTACATCAACTGGTTTAATATATCATGGAATTATTCAGAAACAGTTAGTTTCATTTAAAAAAGTAATATGAGTAGATTCCAGAGAGTAAGGGTCGAAACAGTTAATTGTTTACAATACGTATTATCTGAAAAGTACCGCTTTTCTCTCCAGACTCTAATAAAGACAATGTATAAACCTAAACATCTCATGGTTGAGAAATAATATTGTACCGGTTGTCCATCTTTATTTTCCCTCATTTTAACTGTCCATAACTTCTAAACGGTTTGAAATAGCAACATGCGGTTTTCACTAAAATGTTCCATTTTCACACAAGTTTTGTTTACAAAAGTTAAGGGTTTTTTATCCGTTTTGCCTACGTCACAACAAAAATGGCGGATGTTTGACAATGCTTTTGTTGACTTTTGTTGAAGGAACACCCAGTATATTTTTTGTAGTTTGAAAGAACCGGCCTTTACCTATCGATCAGTGCAAATTTTTTTTTAAATCGATTAACGAGTGACTGAGCAATTAATTTTTAAAATGAGAGATGCTTACTTAGTACTTTTGATCATAGTAAGCGTTGGAAGTTTTATGCCAATTTCATCAACTTTGCGCATTGTCAGTCATTCTTATTGTCTCTTTTTATGTGAAAATGGTGTTTTCAGACGTAGAAAAACCAAACGTTGTACTTACCTTTGCTAAAACAAAATCTATGATTTTAACTTAAAGACGTTTTTTCAGAGATTTTAATAAAAAACCACCCACTTCAAAAACAATTAGAAGTTGGTTCCGCACTTATAAAGGAACTGGATCATTATCTCGGAAGAAAAGAATGCCAATTAACAATTATTTAGACGACACCATAGCTGGATATGACTTTGTTAGGAGATATCCAAAATCGTCGTTAAGGGTAACGGCAAGTTAATTAAAGAAAACTCTTCTTACTGTTTGCTTCCAAGCTTTCGGAAACGTTTATTTCCATTATCAAGGATAAGTAAATTGAGATTGTTATAAATTGGTGATTATATTTGAACTTATGAAAAGAAATTTCTATATCATTCATCATTTTGACATTTTGACAGATTCATGAATGTAAACATTTTCTTTATATGCTAAAATGTTTTTTTAAAAACAAAGGAAGAAAATAGGTTATATTTGTAATATAGGTTAATAGTTATTAGAATATTCCTCTTTTATTATATAAAACTAAACCTCAAATTATTATAGATGTCATCTTAATAATTTCTTCATAAATTCATTTTATTTAAAATCATTGAAAATAATAAAATCATTATTTTAGGAAAATGATTTTAATATTTTCAATAATTTTAAATAAAATTAATTTATGGAGAAATTATTAAGATGACATCTATAATAATTTGAGGTTGAGTTTTATATAATAAAAGAAGAATATTCTAATACCTATTAAGCTATATTACAAATATAACCTATTTTCTTCTTTTGTTTAAAAAAAACATTTCAGCGTATAAAGAAAATGTTAACATTCATGAATCTGTCAAAATGTCAAAATGATTTATGATTGAAAAAATTTTTTTTAAAAAGTTCAAATATAATTATATTTACCAATTTATAACAATCTCAATTTACTTATCCTTGATAATGGAAATAAACGTTTCCGAAAGCTTGGAAGAAAAACAGTAAGAAGAAGTTTCTTTAATTAACTTGCCGTTACCCCAATATTCGTGGTTTTATACCTAATTAGTCGGCAAAGACTATCTCCTATAAATATATATATATATATATATATATATATATATATATATATTCTATTTGGTAATTTCTTGGGATTCGGTCCTTATTATAAACTTTTATCAGATTACATAATATAATTCATCTAATACACTTCATTTAACGTTTTGGTTGATGTTTCAGGCTTTTACAAAAACACTACAATAGAAATTCATATTGACAATACACAGCTCAATAATTACTCCTAATCATACAGCTAAAATTCAAATAAATAAAATTCTACTTACAGATATTGGGAACAAAAACTTTTTTATCCACATAGTGGGAATGTCACATTTAAAATTAATTTATAAAATAACTTCACGTACACAAACAGCGACTTCATGATTGATAATTGATTTCTTTCGATACTCATTATCGATTTTATCATATATATATATATATATATATATATATATATATATATATATATATACATATATACAAAGTTTTAATTGCCACTATTGTATGAGGCTCTATCACCATACACTATATTGTATGTTCAGTAGTTTGTTTTAACATGGGATACAACTGTTTCCATAGCAACACTGGTTTTCTTGACCTCGAATCAATCGTTTTCAATTATGATGAGTGAAATGCAGATCATATGATAAATTGGATTGGTTGCATATAGCGGTCTCGATGTATCTCGTTATAACCAGTTAGTGTGATCATTTTATCCGCGCTCTCCTCTGTAGGTACTGCTAATAATTAACCATCGTGATGCTTTTGGCACAGTTGCGGTAACATGAAATTTCACACAATAAAATTAATGGAAATCTAAAATAACCCTCCCTTATAATTGGTAATAACATGAGACTACACATGTTCAACTAATAACACTATTGTATGCCTGTTCTTTTACTGGTTTTCTTCATTGAGATCAGATTGGGATGATTTGAGTGCTGTTTCACTATCAGCAAGTAATCACTATTAAAACGTTAATATCCTTCCAGTCTCTTGAAGAATTCGCGTTCATTCATTTTAAGAGAATAGTTTAATTGTCTATATTGAATTTTATATCAACATATACCCCTCGTTTTCGAATTATGGGACTCCAAAGACTGAATTATAAACTCGATTTTTATTTTGTATTTTCATACTGCTCATTTGATCATTATAAAATTTTCAGCATATTTATAATGTATGTTTATTTAGGTAAGGATTAGATTAAAAATTATCTTCATTTGCAGTTTTTACATTCCCAGTTTTACAACATTCCCAAAATAAAGCCGCGTTCTTACTAGTCGATTTTAGTTGAACAATTTTTATTGATCAAGCAAAATCGAATAAAAATAAACGGTTTTAAAGACTAAAACTATTTTTTCCGAATCTGTAAGATGCCCTGAATAATATTCTATCATAAAATTGTCACTTGTATACACTTCGGGGGATGTATCGTACTAACACACCGAAATTTCTCCAAAAGTAACCAAAAACGCAGTATATCTAGATTTATAGGACCCGCTGTACTCGCTATAGCCAGCTGAAAATCAATAGGGTATATCTGTGAGACGCCTTGAATGAGACACCCTGAGAAATATCCAATTATAAGATTGGCCACTTGTATACACTCCGGAGGCTGTATTGTACTAACAACCCGCAATTTCTCCAAAAAAGACAAAAAATGTGGCACTTCAGGTACCATAGCACCACTTGTACTAGCTCTGGTGAGTTAAAAATCTATATGGTGCATCTATAACACGCCCTGAACAATATTCAATCATAAAATGGCTCACCAGTATACTCGCTGGAGGCTGTATCGTACTAACAAACTGAAAATTCTTCAAAAATGACCAAAATTTAGTACCTCAAGTACCATAGCACTCGTTGTACTGGCTATAGTGACCTGAATATCAATAGGTTTAATCTTTGAGATGCCCTGAATAATATCCAATCATAAAATTGGTCACTTTTATATACTGCGGAGGCTGTATCGTGGTAACAAACTGAAATTTCTCCAAAAATGTCGTACGTAAAGTACTATAGCACCTGTTGTACTCTGGCTGTGGTGATCTGAAAATCAATAGGGTTCATTTGTGAGATGTTCAGAATAATATTCAATCATAAAATTGGTAACTTCTTGCACTCCGGAGTCTGTATCGTGCTCACAAGCATCTGCAGGATGTATCGTGCTAACAAACTGAAAATTCTCCAAAAATGTCGAAAATTAGGTACTTCAAGTACCATAGCACTCGTTGTACTTGCTTTAGTGAGCTGAATATCAGTAGGGTTCATCTTTAAGACGC
Source organism: Galeruca laticollis (assembly GCA_963921935.1). NCBI lineage: Eukaryota > Metazoa > Arthropoda > Insecta > Coleoptera > Chrysomelidae > Galeruca > Galeruca laticollis. The sequence continues at coordinate 36,892,876 of OY998179.1, read as the reverse complement.
CCTGAATAATATTCCATCATAATATTGGTCACTAGTATATACTCCGGAGGCTGTATCGTGCTAATAAACTGAAATTTCTCAAAAAATGACAAAAATGTCGTAATTCAGGTACCACAGCGCTCGTTGTACTGGCTCTGGTGAGCTGAAAATCAAAAGAGTTCATCTGTGAGATGTCCTGAACAATATTCAATCATAAAATTGATGAATTGTTGCACTCCGGAGGCTGTATCGTGCTAACAAGACATGTAACGAAAAGTGGCCGACGACAACGACGACGACGACGACATACACACAGGATTTTTTTTCTAAAAATCATTTTTTCGCGTTGTTCTTGATGAAAACGTAAAAATAACTGATACATTTTTCCAAAATTTCAACTGTGCCTTGTTCGTGGGTTGTACTATCACTGCAGGAAAAGCTTTGTAGTTAACAACATTAGCATATCGAGTCGTTGGTGGAATAGTTACAGGTTCTTCACCAATTTTAGAAATATCAGATTTCAGCCGGCCTACTTCGATTTATCGTACCAGAACAGGTTTCACAATTGTTATTGATCATTGTTTACATTACAAATTTCTTAATAACTTACGAAAAATATCAAATTATAATCCAATATGCAGGTACACAAATGAGTCTCAACTTCTAAAATGTTCCAACAGTCATAAACCACTTTAAAACAACAGTCATAAACCACAAAAATACAGCTTAATATCAAGACCGACGTGTTATACGTGTGTGTTGTCAGACACTTCTTGTTGTTATCATCATTGCTCCTTGCTCCGAGAGTTGGGAGATCGTGAATGAATATGGAGTATAGCAGAGGTGATACTACCGACCCTTGCGGGACTCCAACTTGAATATAGTATGGGCCTGCTGTGTGGTCATAAATTTTTGTGAAAAATGTTCTGTTATTTAGATATGGATTAATCATTTTAATCAAATAATTGGGTATTTGTAAATTGATTGATTTATAAATTAAACCCTCGAGAGATACGGAATCAAAAGTCTTTCTAATGTCTATGGTGGCCACAATGGCCTTGTTTTTCTTCTGAAACCTTCCCTTATACGATTTATGACTCTTATCATTTGTGCGACGGTACTGTGGCTGCTCCCAAAACCGTATTACTTGGGGGAAATAATATTATTTTTAGAATGAACGATAGCAGTATTTTAACAGTATATTAAGTACCAAGTGTCAAGAAGATCACTTTGCTCACGAGTGACTAAAGACGTTTTTAACACGAGGTGCTTACTGTATATATTCTGATGGTGTTGTGTATGACGTGAATTATTAGTAAAGTTGTTTTGGAAGTACTCTCCGAACTTTTCTGCGATATTTAACATTTTTTACCGCTGTCTACAATTTTTGTTAAAGTTTTATTTTGATTTCCCAGAGCCAGTTTCCTTGTATCTTCAAGTTAATTAGAAATATTTCCCAATCGTCATTTTTATGTACTTTTACTGACTCGTTAATCAAATGTTGGCAAAGTTTTAGTAGCGTATAGACCTCTTCGTGTCTAGCTCGTTGCCAGTTTTACTAATTTTATTTTCTTCCTGTATTATTTGTATAATGTGGTCGGGAAGGGAGTTATGTGTTTGCATTTTCGGTTTTATTGTGGTTGTATGATTTCTAGCCTCTATGATTGTGTTCTGGAGGACTGCTATAGTTTTGTTTAATTGATGTTTTCAATTTTATCACAGAAATTCAGTACAGTAATTCCGTTTCTGTTGTGGTGTTTCAAGTAGAGATCCCACTGTGGATGTTTACAGTTGAGATCACCTCTTATCAACACCTTATTATGAGTTTTGATTATATTAAAAAAATCTTCATCTTTATATCTGAAACCGGGAGGGTTGCAAGTGCCTACTAATTTGATTTTGTTGTCGAAACGTATTGCGATATGCTCAGTTGATGATTTATTCTGTTGCAAGAGTTTGAAATTGATGCCTTTCCTGATTAATAGTGCGATGCCGCCACCTTTGACATTGCCAGGGAGGTCTTATCTAGAAAGACGATATTCTGGGTTTCTGAGATCAATTGTTTTATTTGGTTTGAGGAACGTCTCAATTAGAAAGAACATATCAGGTTTGTGGATGTCGAGAAAATGTCTGATTAAGTGGAGTTTGTTAAAGACCCCTTTTACATTGCAGAAAATTATTTTGGGGTAGTATATTTTTTGAAGTCCTGTTTTACCACCTACCTACCTAGATGTCCTAGTTGTCAATGTATGTTACAAAGTTATTATATAATGTGAATTTCTCCATTTTGTTGGAGGCTTTTCTCATCTCTTGTAGTAGTTCATGGACCACTCTTGTAAGTTCGTCGAGGTGCACTAGTGTTTTTATTTCTTTGAATATATTGGTTAGTTCAGTAAATTGATGTATGCCGCTGCTAGAGTTTGAGGGTTGATTTATTGTTTTATTCGGTTGGAGGGGCAGGGGGGGTGAGGGGGTTTGATTTTTGAGGGGGTGTAAGGGAAGTATTTTTGGCGGGGAGGCGGAGGAAATCTGCTCTATTCTTGGTATTTTGTGTCCAGGGATTGTATGATGGTAAGGGCGCGGGGATATATTTTGTAGGGCTAGTTTTAGTTTTTTGAGTTAACATTCTCCTTTCCCCTATCCATATTTTTCTTTTTACAAACTCAGGGCAGATTTCGGCGTTAGCTGGATGATACCCTTTGGAATTGGCACATCTCGCTGGAGTTGTTCTCCCCTTCGTGCATTCGGGCGTAAGGTATTGTCCTGCACATTTAAAGATGTCTGGGAGCACGGCTGCAGTTAGAGGTGGCGTGGCCCCACAGTTTACAAATGTGGCACTGTATAATCGGTTGACTTTGACGTCTGTGGTCCCATTGCACTCGGGTATGTTGACATTTTTATTAAAAATATCTAAAGTGACTTTTGAGTTGGTTACCATTAAGTTTAATGGTCTTCCCTTAGTCGTCAGTGTGTATATATCCTTTGTTTCGATTTCGTATGTGTCTCTTGAATGTCAGTTATCTGAAGTCCCTCCGCTAGGCCGCGGAAAACGAATGCGTGGGACTCCTTCTCTTGTCTCTAATATGTGTGGAATTGAACCTTCTCTCTTCTTAAAGTTATTTTTAACTTTTCGAAATTATCTGCATCCTTTGCAAAAACTATCGATGATTTATTCTTATACTTTATTACGAAAGGGTTACGAATTTCTTCTTTAAGTTTGGAAACCATTTCTTCATTCATTTTCTTTATCGGAACTGAGGTCAGAAGCATTTAGTTTTCGAAATTAATTTTTTTTTCGCTTTTTCTGCGTGTTTTTAGGTTTCTGCGTCTCGTCGTCAGATAGATCTGACGGTGAATCGAATTGGTTTTGAGTGTCTATTGTATATGGTTTTTCAGTTTTACTTGGTAACTGTTTCTGGTTTTACAAAGCTGGGTGGGGTGACTTCTCCCACTTCCATATGTTCGGATTGCGGAACTACGAGATATATTGAAAAATTCTTAGCCTACTACAGAACCAAACAAAATTTCAATGTCAAAATATTTTATTACTCAACATATTCTTCTCTTAATTGGATACATTTATTACTGCGAACCTGCAACGTCTCTAGACCTTTCAAAAAAAAATGTTTCTTCTTGCTCTACAAACCAGACCTCTACAGCTTTTATTACCTCCTCGTCGGAAGAAAATTTACGACCTTTTAAACTTTTTCTCAGTTGAGGGAAGAGATTATAATCGGAAAGAGCCAAATCTGGTGAATAAGAGGGGTGTTCTAGTAATTCAAATCCTAAATCACGAATTTTTTGCATGGCAACATGAGATTTGTGTGCAGGGGCGTTGTCCTGCAAAAACAAAACACCTTTGGATAGTTTTCCGCGTCTTTTACTTGAACTTTTTCCCGTAGAGTAGTCAGTAATGTCGAATAGTAATCTCCAGTAATTTTCCTACGCTTGTTCAAAAAATCAATCATGATTACTCCATGGCAATCCCAAAAAACTGAAGCAAGAACTTTTCCAGCAGATTTTTTGACACGAAACTTCTTAGGTCTTGGAGAACCAGAGTGTCGCCAGTCCATCGATTGTTAGTTGGTTTCTGGATCGTAGAAATGTACCCAAGTCTCATCCATAGTAACAATTCGGTTTAAGAAGTCTACATCGTTTTCAAATCGAGCACAGATCGAACGCGATGCTTCTACCCTTGCACGCTTTTGGTCAACATTCAAACATTTGGGGATCCATTTTGAAGCAATTTTTCTCATGTCGAAATTGACGTGAACTATATGATAAATGCGTTCGTGTGAAATATTTAGTACTTCAGATATCTGTTTTAGCCCAATTCGACGGTCTGATAAAATCATCTTCATGAACTGCATCGATATTTTCGGGGACTGACACAGAAACTGGCCTTCCCGATCGGTCATCATCTTCAATGGAAAATTTACTTCTTTTCAAGGCTTGCAGTCCAATTTTTCACAGTCGCATACGAAGGACATTGATCACCAAAGGTATTGAGCATATCTTCGTAAATCTGCTTACCTCTTAACCCTTTTAAATACAGGTACCTGATGATGGCTCGATACTCCAATTTTTCGATATTCACAATTTCGGTGGATAGCTTTTTTCTTTTAATTTATTGCGTAACTCTGGTTTACTTTTTTGTCGTGAAATTTTACACTGACACTTCTAATAAGTTATTGTTCGTTGCTATGGTAACGCAATATTTTGTTTATGCATGGAATTGGTCTAGGCTAACTAGATATCGATCCATCCTTGTATATTTATAGCATTTACGTTCTCGTTTTTCCCTCGTTTGAAATCATTTTAAATTGTCTAGCTATTATTGGCTGATTTTTATTAGATAATTTTGTCTGCGGAATGTGTGCTCGTTTTCCGCTGCTTCAATTTCCTGTGCCCATGACGTGTTTGCAGGTTTATGAATTTGGACATTTGTCTTCGTATTATGTTTGTTATTATTGGGTCCAATTGTGTCTTACTCCATTTGTATTGTACTTTTTTGGTTATTTGTAATCGATTTGTTCGGTGTCGAGGTGTAATTGGTGTTATTACCATGACAAACAGTAATGGATAGTTCGGAGTGATTTGTTTTTGAGATTGATAATTCGCTGTCTAAAGTGTCGTTTTTATTGTTTATAAACGGATGTTGTATACTATCTCTATACTTTGTTATGTCTTGTTCAGTATACTTTTTATCCCTTTGTATAAAGTTTTCTTTGGTTCCTAGACACTTTTTAATGTTTTCTAGACACTTCTTTTTCATTTCCTAGGCACTTCTTTTTCTTTTGTAGACATTTTTTTAATGAGCTTTGTTGATTAACTAACTTTATACTTTCAGAAATTGTGTCAAGGTCTAGGGCGTTTAGACACTTTATTGGTATATTAATTACTGTGTCAGAAATATTTGCTGGACTTTGTGTGATTTTAGGTACTTTGTCATCACTTAGTGATTCCTCATCAATGTTTTATACAAGTTTCAGAAAAATTTTATTCTTATAATTCAGTTCTATGGTTTTGTTTTTAATTCTGGTCATTTCGTGAGAATATTTTTCTAATAGTTGAGTGTTAGCATTTACTGAAGAGGGGTGTGGGTTATCGTGAACCATATTCTATTTACTTTCCTAGTCATTTTTATTACTGAAAATTTCACGATTTATAATAGCTTTGTTCAAGGGATAGACAAGTATGACATCTGGACAGGTAAGTGGGAAAAAAGCATTCAAAATCGAAATTTTCTCAAAATAATATTCTGTAATGTACATGCTGTAACTAACAAGCTACGTCTTATCGGACATTATCTTGACGCTCACAAACCTGATGTTTTCTTTCTAATCGACACATTCCTTAAACCAAATAAATCCGTGAATTTTAGACACACCGAATATAGTCTTCTCAGACAAAACCGCCACCCGTGGTGGCGGTATCGTAGTTTTAATAAAAAAGACATAAATTTCCAGCTCTTGCAACCAAACAAATCATCAGTTGAGCATATCTCACTATTAATTGATAATAAACTTAAACTGGTTGGGGCATACAGCTACCCCTTCAACAAATTAACAAAAATTGACTTCTTTAATATAACAAATACACATAATAGGATTCTCTTAGTGGGAGACTTAAATTGTAAGCACCCGCTGTGGGACTCCTATGCCACACATCCGAACAGGAACGGAAATACTCTGCAGAGATTCTGCGATAACTCATATTGCAATATAGATAGCACAGATGACCCCACCCACTTCCCATTCAACAACTTCTCATCCAGCATATTAGACCTAGCCATTGGCCGAGATATAAATTCCAATACCAAACTAAAACCTATCCCTGACCTCAATTCAGGTCATGATTCTATTCTACTAGAATTAGAAATAACTCACTCCATACACCCACCTCCCACAAAAATTTACGATTACTCAACCACTAATTGGACGCAATATAGAAAACACATAAATGAACACTTAACAATCACAGACAAAATTAGAGACACAAATCCCTTAACTAACATAATACAAAACCTGCAAGATGTAATTATTACAGTGAGAAACAAAACCACCACCCTGAAACCTAAACACCAAAAGCATAACATCCTTCCTGAATACCTAATAAAAATAATTAAAGACAAAAACAAAATTGGTTGCAGATGGCAAACATCCAGGGATGACAATGACAAACAAATTTTAAAACACTACCAAAATACAATAAACATTTTAATCAGGGAATATCGTTACTTTCACATAAAAAGTATTCCTAGAAAAACTGTCACCCCGCGACAAGTCTCTTTGAAAAGTTACAAGAAAACTGAAAGGAAAAAAACAAGGAATCACAAAAATTATATCGAATGGTAACATTCACTCAAAAATCAGATACAGGAGAAGCCTTTGGGGAGTATTTTCAAAGTAACTTCACAATAAACACATAACACCATTCCGATATCACACACACACAGTTCAAAATCACTTAAATAAAACACACTCTACACACAGAAAACTTAGCCAACGCTCATGAAATATACAACACCATTAATACGCTTAAAAACAAAACAGTACCGGGGAAGGATGGTATACCAAACGTCCTTCTCAAGAACTTACCAAAAATAAACGGTTTTAAAGATTAAAACTAACTTTTCCGCATTTGTGGCCCTGAACAATAAAATTGTTACTTGTATACACTTCGGGAGATGTATCGTGTTAACAAGTCGAAATTTAGTATTTTAAATGAAACTAACGGTTTCTAGTTAATTCCACAATATAATAAAAGTTATTGAAAATTCTAAAAAATTGACAATTGTTTCGATAAATCAATATCATCGTCAGAATGACAGATGTTACATTTTATTTGATGCCTACCTGATGTTTAGTAGTTATTTTTGGCTAGACCAAAAAGTGATCTAACTTGTGATTGACTTGATATATGTTTATAGAAAAAAGAAGAAGATGTGATATTACAAATATTGAAGCTTAGATATTATTAGCCCTATGGTGATATCCTGGATATCATTTTTCCAATTAAGATCAGTATAACTGTGCAATGATATAGAAAACCAGGAAAACTATATCTGCTGATCTTTACAATTATCACTTAAGAAGACAGTTTATTAAAGGAGAACTCCCTAGATTTAACTGTTCATTGACAACTTCATATTGTGGGTTTCTTAAATGTCTTCAAATTTCAAATTCATCAAGGAAATCCAGTTCTTGTTTCTTTTCACAAATATGCAGCACTTCTAGTTTTGTGTTAGGTGTCAATGAATGATTGGTGTCAAGTTGATGTTTTGCGTAGTGGGATTTATCTGGTTGTTTTAACCTGTATGCTCGTAAGTGTTCACTGTATCGGATTTCGAAATTCCCAAGGGTCTGACCCAAATAGACAGCACTACATTCTGGACATTTGAGTTTATATATACCTGACTTCTTTAATAGTGGTATTTTCGTTTTTACATTTAACAATTTTGTATTAACGTTACTTTCTGTTTTAAAAGAAATTGTTGTATTCGTTGCTGAAGATATTATCTTTGAAATATTATTAGAAATATTTCCTGCATATGTGATGGTTTCATACGTTTTTATTTCATCAGCTTGTTTAGGAAATATTAGTTGTAATGCCACTTTTTTCTCTTTTTTACTAATTAGCTTATTTATCATATCTAATGGATAACCGTTGGATGTTGCTATTTGTCTAATTGTATTAATCTCTCTATCAAAATTACATTTGTTCATAGGAACTGAAAAAGCTCTAAGCTCTATGTATCATTGAATTATATGCCGCTAGTCTGTGTGACATAGGGTGATTGGAATGGAATGGAATTGTCACATCAGTCTGTGTTAGTTTTCGGTAAATTGAATAATCAAGTACATTATTAACTCTCTGAATTTTTAAATCAAGAAAATTGATTGAGCTATTTTCTTCAATTTCTAATGTTATTTTTAATTTTTGGGTGTAAATTATTGATGTGGTTGAAAAATACATCTAATTGTCGTTCACTACCCATAAAACAAGCTAATATGTCATCTACATATCTATACCAAAATAAAATATTTTTCGAAATATTACTTTTAAATATCTTTCTTTCTAAACTGTCCATGAAAATGTTTGCTAAAATAGGTGATATAGGGCTTCCAATTGGTAAACCTTCATTTTGAATATATATCTTATTGTCAAAAGTGAAATAATTCTGATTAATGCATACATCAAATAAATTAAGTATATCTGATATTATTCCTGGATTAATATTTTTATCTTCTAGTAATTTATTTTGGTATAGATATGTAGATGACATATTAGCTTGTTTTATGGGTAGTGAACGACAATTAGATGTATTTTTCAACCACATCAATAATTTACACCCAAAAATTAAAATTAACATTAGAAATTGAAGAAAATAGCTCAATCAATTTTCTTGATTTAAAAATTCAAAGAGTTAATAATGTACTTAATTATTCAATTTACCGAAAACCAACACAGACTGATGTGACAATTCCATTTAATTTCAATCACCCTATATCACACAGACTAGCGGCATATAATTCAATGATACATAGAGCTTTTTCAGTTCCTATGAACAAATGTAATTTTGATAGACAAATAGCAACATCCAACGGTTATCCATTAGATAAATAAGCTAATTAGTAAAAAAGAGGAAAAAGTAGCATTACAACTAATATTTCCTAAACAATCTGATGAAATAAAAACTTATAAAACCATCACATATGCAGGAAATATTTCTAATAATATTTCAAAGATAATATCTTCAGCAACGAATACAACAATTTCTTCTAAAACAGAAAGTAACGTTAGTACAAAATCGTTAAATGTAAAAACAAAAATACCACTATTAAAGAGGTCAGGTATATATAAACTAAAATGTCCAGAATGTACTGCTGTCTATTTGGGTCAGACCCTTAGGAATTTCGAAATCCGGTACAGTGAACACTTACGAGCATACAGGTTACATCAACCAGATAAATCCCACTACGCAAAACATCTACTTGACACCAATCATTCATTGACACCTAACACAAAACTAGAAGTGCTGCATATTTGTGAAAATAAACAAGAACTGGATTTCCTTGAAGAATTGGAAATTAGAATACATTTAAGAAACCCACAATATGAAGTTGTCAATGAACAGTTAAATCTAGGAAGTTCTCCACTAATAAACTGTCTTCTTAAGTGATAATTGTAAAGATCAGCACATATAGTTTTCCTGGTTTTCTTTATCATTGCACAGTTATACTGATCTTAATTGGAAATATCACATCTTCTTCTTTTTTCTATAAACATATATTAAGTCAATCACAAGCTAGGTCACTTTTTGGTCTAGCCAAAAATAACTACTAAACATCAGGTAGGCATCAAATAAAATGTAACCTCTGTCATTCTGACGATGATATTGATTTATCGAAACAATTGTCAATTTTTTAGAACTGTTAATAACTTTTATTATATTGTGGAATTAAGTAGAAACCGTAGTTTCATTTAAAACACTAATATGAGTAGATTCCACGAAGTAAGGGTCGAGACAGTTAATTTTCAAGTCGAAATTTCTCCAAAAATAACCAAAAATTTAGTATATCTGGATTCTTAGGACCTGCTGTACTCGCTCTAGTCAACTGAAACTCAATAGGGTGAGACACTTTGAACAATATTCAATCATAAAATAGATCAACTGTATACTCTCTGGAGGCTGTATGGTGCTAACAAACTGAAAATTCTCCAAAAAATGACAAAAATGTGGTACTTCAAGTACCATAGCACCCGTTGTACTGGCTTTAGTGAGCTGAATATCAATATGGTTCATCTTTGAGACGCTCTGAATAATATCCAATCATAAAATTGGTCACTTGTATATACTCCGAAGGTTGTATCGTGCTAACAAACTGAAACTTCTCCAAATATGACAGAAATATCATACTTAAAGTACTGTAGCACCTGTTTTATTGGCTCTGGTGAGCTGAAAATCAATAGGGTTTATCAGTGAGCTGTCCTTAATAATATTCAATCATTAAATTGGTGACTTGTTGAACTCCGGAGGCTGTATCGTGCTAACAAACTGAAATTTCTCAAAAAATGACAAAATGTCGTACTTCAAGTACCATAGCACTCGTTGTACTGGCTCTGGTGAGCTGAAAATCAATAGGGTTTATCAGTAACATATCCTTAACAATATTCAATCATAAAATTGGTGACTTATTGCACTCCGGATTTTTTTCTTAAAACCGTTTTTTCTCGTTGTTGGTGATGGAAAACGTAAAAATAACTCGAAAAAAACTTTCAAAATTCCAACTTTTTTTGGGGTAAACCAATACTTTTCTCGCATATTAGATAGATTGGGCGGAAAAGTAAGAGCTATAGTCCAAATAACGCATATAGCTAACTTCATAATTAAAACTGGCAATTACTCAGATATTCTCAAGACTGCCAATGTTATCCCCATCGTCAAAGCTAATAAACAACTCTATTATGTGGATAGTTATAAACCCATTTCCCTGTTAAATGATATTGCAAAGGTGATGGACAAAATCATACTAAACAGAATTCAAAAATATGTTGAGAAAAATAATATAATATCCCTCGAGCAATACGGATTCAGAGGCGGACACATTACGGTAGCACATATAATTCGGGTGTTTAATTATGTAAGATAAGGCTTTTTCACTAAAAACAAAGCCGTAATGGTCACAGTATACATACAAAAAGCCTTTGACTCCGTATGGCACGAGGGGGTATTGTATAAACTTATAAAACTAAAATTGCCCGACTACTTAATAAAAATTATAAAGTCATACATCGCAAATCGACAATTTTATTCTAAGGTGAAAGACGGACTGGCGGGCTCATTCCCGATACAAGCCGGTGTTCCCCAAGGATCAGTTTTATCACCTATGCTGTATTCACAACTCACCTATGATCTTCCCACCTCCCCACAAATCCTGACTGCCATGTATGCATCAGAAACTGCACTACACAACATTCAAACACATATTACCATACATGAGAGACAACAAACTTACAATTAACACCACCAAAACGGAGTACTTGTTACTCAGGAGGAGAGCAAGAGAAAACTCATTGCAATTACAGCAATGTATTGATGGGCAATACATAATACCCAGTAATACACTGAAATGCTTGGGTTATATTGTGCATGGCAACACCAACGCCAACGCGCATATTGCCCAACAGGTATTAAAATCCAAAATTGCAATGAGCAAATTGTATCCGTTAATTTGTAAGAACAGTAGTCTCTCAACCACAAACAAAATCACAATATACAAACATATTATACGACCCATACTAACTTACGCTGCTCCGGCATATTACAGAGCCACTAAACACAATGTTAACCCTTAAACCCACAAGGTCTCCGTAGGCTAGTAGAATGGTGCTCTGTCTGCTAACCGAGAGGCCCGGGGTCAAACCCGGGCATAGTTAACATTATAATTAAAAAATTCGGAGAGCCACCTGTCGGAAGGCAATACCAAATCACCAACAGTATTCTGCCTAGTACAGCCTCTCAACATAGACGTTCGGATCCGTCGTTAAACTGTAGGTCCCTTCTATCTGTGGTAACTGGAGAGCACAACACAGGTAGAAGTGAGAGGTCGCCTACGTACGATCACGGATATAGCACTGTAAGAAGAAGAAGAAACCCCCGAGGGGGGTCGCTTGAGGATCCCAAGTCCAAAAATCCTACTATAAATCTTTTATTTGAACATATTGCTTAGTATTTGCACAGTTTAAAGCTTAACAGAAGCAGTTAGCTCACTCTACCGATTTTTGTGTTACAACTTTTATCTCACTCATACACACTCATGGGAATCAACTTTCCGTTGCGCAGAAGGTTTGTTATTTTTTACACACACTTCTCAGATATTTTATTGTATCAATTGGATACGCCCCTAAGCGCGTGGGTTACAATTTTCGGTTCCGCAGTGGAAAATTTGAACCATGCACATCAAAGACGCCGACATCGAGTGAGCCAACTGCTTCTGTTAAGCTTTGAACTGTGGTATTTGTTTGTGTTGGCGTTTGTAAGTATAATTCAGTAGGCTACCAAATTTTGCAGCGAGTGCATCGAACTTAGAGGTGATTTAGGTAAGTGGGTTCCCGCCGGTACCCCGTACGGGCATTTACGGACCCATTTTTATTTTAAATACGCGGTATATTTTTTCCCATTTTTTGTTTTTCAAAGTTATAAAAATGGGTAATTTTCATAGAAAGCGACCCCTTACACAGCGTGAGATAGAGGAAATAGCCGAAAACGTGGATTTGGAGCCTGAAGATGACTATGAGAATGATACTTCTGCAGAAGACTGTTTTGGTACAGAAAATGTTTCGAAGACAGAGGATAATTTGGAAATTGGTAGCGAAGAAGATTCTGCTGAAGAATTTACAGAACAAGAAAATACTAATGAACAGGTTAGTGGCGCATTTTACACTGCAAAGTCTGGCATAATTTGGCATAAGCAACCTTTCCTGTGAACTCGCCGAAGGCAAAGAAATATTCTAAATACTGTGCCTGGAATTACACAATATAGTGCCGATGCTAACACAATTTTAGAAGCTTTGAATTTATTCTTATCGCCGGAAATCAAAGATGTCATTTATCTAGATACAAATCAGGAAGCTTCTAGATGTTATGATGCTTGGAACGGTAAGAATCCGAATAACCAGAAACAATGGACACCATTAGAACATGACGAGCTAGACTGTTTTTTGGGGGTTCTAATAAAAGCAGGCGCGCTTCGATGTAGGAAAGAATCCACTAAGGAAATGTGGACCACTAATACATCTATTCGCAGAGCATTTTTCACTGCTTCGTTATCAAGAAATAGATTTGAAGAAATCTCAAATTCTTTTACGATTTGACGACAAATCTACTACAGGAGAAAGAAAAGAGAACGACAAATTAGCTGCCATAAGAGAAATATGGGATATTTTTGTTACCAATTGTAGAAAAAGTTTTGAGCCATATGACAATATTACTATTGACGAGCAGTTGATTAGTTTTCGTGGAAAGTGCCCTTTTAGGCAATACATTCAATCAAAGCCAGGTCGATACGGCATCAAAATATGGGCAGCTGCTGACGTACAAACTTCTTATCTTTGCAATCTTCAGGTCTACACCGGAAAACTTCCTGGAAATTTATCAGAAAAAAATCAAGGCTATACAGTCGTATCTTACTTAGTACAACCATATCACAATACCGGGAGAGGAATAATTACTGACAATTTCTTCATAAGCGTCCCTTTAGCTAACTATTTATTTTCCAAAAATCTAACCTCATTGGGATCTGTTCGTAAAAATAAACCTGATACTCCCGCAACCCTAAATTACACGTCTAGGCCAACCAACTCTTCTATTTTTGCTTTTACAAAGGATCTGATGATGGTTTCTTACATTCCAAAAAAGGGAAGAATGGTTCACGTTTTATCTAGCCAACATGATGAAGACAAAGTGTCTGAAGATAATGAGAAGAAACCAATCATGATATTGGATTATAACCAAACCGAAGGAGGGGTTGATAATGCTGATAAGCTTGTAAGGGAATATTCATGTAGTAAGCGGGCAGCTCGATGGTAGTAGAGGTTATTTTTCAATATTGTAGACATATGTACATTGAATGCTTATGTCATTTATAAGGAGAAAAATCCCATTTGGAAGAAAAAGAACTATGCCCGGCGACGTCTCATCTTAATGCAACTGAGTGATGACTTGGCTCGAACTAATATGGAAAAAAGACCACAATATAGGAACCATAAGGGGCACACAAAGGCGGTTCTACGAGACTGTGGGATAGCAGAATAAAGTGCCACAAAAACTGCTGGAGAACCAGCGAACCAAAACAGAAAAAGGGCAAGATGTTTCCAGTGTCCCAGAAGACGTGACAAAAAAGTGAAGACTAGATGCGATAATTGCAAACAATTTGTATGTCAAAATCATAGAATAAGCAAACTAAATATTGTATGTACTAAATGCGCATCGGTTTAAATTCTTTTTTGATTTTTAATGAGCATAACGAATTATTTCTGATTTTTGGTAACTTTTTATTCTTTCTCCTAATATTTGTTTGTTATATTTTGAATATATTTTTTATTTTCTTCTCCAGAATATTCAATAAAGTTTCATGGAATGTCTAAAGTATAATTTTGTTTTTCCCTGAAACTATTGATTTAAAAATTGAATTAAACTAATTTAAAATCATATTTTTAGCTGGGGTCTCTGAAGGACCCCGCATGGGTGTTTACGTTGATTTTGATAGCATGGAAATTTGAGGGTTAATACAGTATAGGTATACAGTGTGTATTAATTTATCCCACTTGTTGTGTGTTTAAATAAATAAGAAAAACATTACAATAATTTCAGTTTTGATTTGCCATCTTCTTAATCAAAACTTTCCTAAAACAATAAACCAACTCGATAAGAATCGTAAAAAGAATTACATTGAATGATTTAGCCGTTTTAGTCGGCTAATTATATTTATAAATTTAGTAAATTCGTAAGTATTGGTTTTATTAATTACTATTTCTGCGCTTCGCTTTGATTTTTCTCACGAATCTTGAATAAGTTATCGAGTGATTTGAAACCAAATTATTTCATCAATTATTTTGGCGGTTTCTTGTTTCGAAAATGTTTGTATTGTGTTTGTAGAATGAAATAGTGAACTGCGAATTGATTCATGGAATTTCATGATTTTTTTATTTATTTCAAGTTTGAAAATAATTTTATTTTGATGAAATTGTTGCGTTAAAATAATTTTATGTAAAATTTTGGGGTTTTCTTCTCTTTTCTTCAACTAATCATTTCAGACTACTTCCAAATTTCGGCCTTTCAATTTTTTATCAATTTAAATCTTGATGCAATTTGTGATAAAATTTACACTAGGAAAGGCATAATTGGGAAAAACAATTTTGACAGTATTTGCTAGAAATTTGTTAGCGTTACAGTAATTTTTGCAAATAACTTCATTGAATTTTCTATTTTTATTGTAAATTATTTCTTGATTTTCTAATTTTTATTTATATATTGTATATATGTATATATATGTATATATATATGTTTATAGATGATTTTAAATGTACGTTTCTTGAGCACTCCTGAAGACAATATTATAGCTGAGTGTCCAGAAATTATCAAGCAGGAGCAGGAGAGAGTATAGTTGAACAAGCAGAAGTCAGTGGAACGTCAAGTGAGACAGAGATGAGTACAGTAAAATTGCAGTAAACAGAACAGAAAAGTATGGAATATCAAATGCATAAGTTGATGGAGTTTATTGCAAATAATATACAAGGTGTGAAAGAAAATATGTTGAGTATGGAACAAGGTATAAAAGAGGATGTGAGAGAGAATATGCTTAGTATGGAGAGGAGAATAGAAGAAAATATGAAAGAGAATATGGAAAAATTGGAAGAACGCATGAGAATGAATATAGAACAAACTAAAAAGGAAATAGCCATAATATATAATGAATTTGAAAATAGAATAGACAACCAAAACAGAGAATTTTATGAGAAAACGAGAGGAGAAATATTTGATATTAATAATGCATTAGAAAATAGTGATAAAAATATAAAAGAATTGAGAACTGTAGTAGAAGAGAATAATCAAAATATTATTGGTGAAATTATTGACATAAATAAAAAAGTAAATGATCAACACAGAGAAAATATTAGTATGAGTGTGTCAGTAGATAAAGAAATAAAAGGAATAAAGAAAACTGTTAATTCAAAACTAGAAAATGAAAATTATCAGAATAAATTCAAATAATTAGAAAATAAATTACATAATTTAGAACAAGAAAGACTAAATGAACACGTAGAAACTAGAATCGTAAGTAATTGTCAAAATATACGGATAAATAGTAAATTTGATGGTAATATTCATAAAATACACCCAATTACTTTTATAAAGTCTATTAAAAATAAGACAAAACATATAAAAGATATAGAGGAGCTCAAATATGTTATAAGAGGATTTTTAGTAAATCAGCCTTGCATATGGTTCAACAGTCAACAAAAGATTAAAGATTTCAATGATTTTGAACTGTTATCTATTAATCAGTATTGGGGAGAAAACGCACAACTAATAGTAAGGGACAAATTACAATTTGGAAAATTTGATGAAACAAGAAGTAGGAATTATAATAATTATGCTATTCAATTATATGCCATAGCACAATACTTAAAACCATCTATGAATGAAGAGGAAATCGTAGTAAACATTGGCAGATATTTTAACCAAGAAATTTTTGAAATAATAAACATGCATGAGATAAAAACAATGGTTAGACTAAGTGATTACTTATTACGATTAGAAAGGACATTAGCATACAGACATTGGAATAATAGAAGTGGGCAACAGAATAGAAATTATAATTATAATAGAAGAGAAAATTCAGCAGAAAATACAACAGAAAGCTATCAAAATAGAGAAAGACAATATAGGAGTCAAAATCAGAATTATGAGAGACATAATGAAAATTACAACACAAACAGAAATACAAATTATAGGCAAAATAACAACAATATTGATAATAGAACAAATCCAAATTATAGGGAACAATATTACAATCAAAACTATAATAGAAATTATAGACCGTATAATAGGGATATCAATACAAACATGAAC
Organism: Galeruca laticollis; assembly: GCA_963921935.1. NCBI lineage: Eukaryota > Metazoa > Arthropoda > Insecta > Coleoptera > Chrysomelidae > Galeruca > Galeruca laticollis. The sequence goes on along the minus strand of OY998179.1, from coordinate 36,875,757 downwards.
AGGATAGATTACAATAGGGAAGAACAAAACAGTAATTTTGAACGAAATAACAGTAATGAACGCAGCAAATATGTTCATCTCCAACGCAGGGAAAATAGTGTCGATAGACAACCTAGGGAAGAGATACAGAAAGAAACAGAGAGAAACGAAAGCCAACATCAAATAGAGAACCCAAGAACAAATGAACAAAATTTTCAATATATCAACCATATGATAGACAGGACAACTCAAAATATGAACACCCAATTGAATTTATAAAATTACAGGAAAATGAGTATTCACAAGGTCTAATTATTTCACAAGGAAAAATAGGAGAAAGAGAAGTGAAAATTTTAATAGATACTGGATCTGAGGCATCAGTAATAAACGAAAATGTAGTAAATAATAAAATAGAAATTCAAAATAAAATAATCAAAATGTCAAAGACCAATTTAGTGGGGATAAATGGGAAGAAGCTTGCAGAAACAAATAAATTTATGAATATAAATTTGGAGATCCAAGATAAAAACATAGAATTGCAATTAATAATAGTACAAAATATGGAAGTAGACATAATTGTTGGTACTGATCAATTGGAAAAGCAAAATGCAAAAATAGATTATGATAGAAAAGGAATAGAATTATCTAAACAGTGGTTTGAATTTGAAGAAAATAATGAAGAAACAAAGTTAGAACATGGAATTTTGTAAATTAGAAGTATGAATGAGATGGATGAGTGGGAATATAATATGAAAAATGATATAATCGAAAATAATAATAATGAAAAATATAAATGTAAGAAAGAATATGAAGATGTTATAAAAGAATTATTAAATAAATATAACAGATTAACGATGTATGAATCGAGAGTGGCTAAGAAATATGTACACAAGATTGAAGTGAAAGATGTGGAAAAGTTCAAATCGAAAAGTTATCCTATTCCGTACAAATTCAGACAGCAAGTTAGAGAAGAAATAGATAAAATGGAAAAACAAGGAATTATAGAAAGAAGTACCAGTAGTTATATCAATCCTATTGTGGTCGTGCAGAAGAAAAAAAATGAGCTTAGACTATGTTTAGATGCGAGGGAATTAAATAAAATAAAGGGGAATATTTAACATTGAGAGTTTATATAAGTTCAGAATTTAAATCAGATTTCAAATAAGAAAATAATTCAAATTACAAAGCAGAACAACTAACTACAAAAACTATCCAGTAACTATTATAATTGTAGTATTTTTGAAAACATAATCTTGTTATTAGCTACAAAAATAAAATTGATATTCTAATTTTTCTATAAGATATAAAAATGTAGAATATAAATTTTGGGGAAATTATCATATTATAAAAAATTTAAATATTAACCAATAAAATTGTAGAATGAATTTTGTATAAATGAATAAAATACTGAGATTAAACCAGAAAAGCAATTTGATACGGTTACCATATTTCTCTGTATCTGTATTCATTTCATAGCAATCAAATCAGCTATTTTAAAAAATAAATCAACTGTGAGAAGAGATTAGTTATTAGTTATATGAAAAAATCAGAATTTATCATTTCTGCCAACAAAATTTAGCATCCTGTTGAAAAGAAATATAAACGTCAAAATAGGACTTGACAGATAAAAGCAATTTTTGGAATTAAAAAATTCAAGTAAAGGGATAAAATGTATTTATTAGAAATATAAATAAAACTGTTTAGTAATCAGTTAGTAACAATTATATACAATGTAAAAATTAGTGAATAAGAGAAATCTAAAATAAAATTGTGGCTGGTAGCAACTGAAGTAGGCAAAATTTGAGAAGAATCCACGAGACGGATATAATTTTTGACAGGGATTGATAGATTGAAAAAGGAGACAGTTCCTTTTTGGTGAGAAAGATTATAGAAAAACTGAGAAAATAAATCGAATAGAAGAGAAGAAAACATGAATAAAAACCAAAACTATTATTAAACTAATCCAGGAAGATAATACAATAGGAAGGAAACCATAATTGAACTTAAAATTTAATTAGTGACACATAAAAATACTGCAAATGGAACGAAGTCGAAAATATAAAATTAAGGTATAGTAAAATCTAGTATTTCTTCATTCTAAGATGCTAGCAGAGTAATAAAATTTTGGCGATATTCAAATTTCAAAATCAACCAAATTTCAATTTCACCGGCATCGATATTCCCAATTCTTGCTAGTGTTTGAAACAAATAGACAATTCCATTTTTACAAACCGTCCGTGATAAACTATTTGAAATAAACGATTAAGTGCATATTAGTTGGTAATTTGACAATTAATAAAACAGAAAATGTCAGTTTTGAGTAGAATAAGGTTAGGTTAATTAAGTATTTCATAGTTAGATGACATTAGAATATAGAATAGAAATAAAATATAGTTTATTCCGGGTGGGATTTAAAAACATTGGGGTTTATTGAATTTGTATTAGGTAATAGGGAGTTTGATTTATGTTGGACTATTATTATTCTTTCTGATAAATACAAATTATCACGTTTATTTGCACATTTGGAGTTTAGTTGTTTATTTTACTAATTAATTTAGATAACAAATACGTCCAACGGAACCACCTGAGAGAGATTACTGTGTTCTGATCCGAATGAGCTAAGAAAAGAAGAATATAGTAGCAAAGAAATACAGGTAACTGATAAAAAAAGGCGCCCGGCACAACAAATTTCATTCTAAAATATACAAATTAAAATTTAATAAAAAAATTAAATTCTCACAGAATCAAAACAATATATATATATATATATATATATATATATATATATATATATATATATATATATATATATATATGAATCCGCTGATAACTAGCCGCGAATAACTTAATTTCGCTATAAAACTAAATTAAATTTAGAATAGCTTAGATTTTCATTTTTAAGATTTTTTTACTTAATTGAAATTTCCTACCTGAAATCATAGCATGAAATTATTTTTTATAAAGTTTAAAATAGTTTGAACTTCGTATTTGTCTTGCAAATTTTCTGGTAGATTAGATTCTTTGACGCTACAAATTCAATAATTAATAATTTGAAAAAATCAATTAAAAATTTCACGTATCAGAGATTCATGAATAGTTTTTCTATTATTAATGAGATATTAACTTTTCAAAAATTATGGGTTGTGTTATAAAAATCGTATCCATTAGTGTGTAATTTTCTAATTTAGATAAATATTGTTTGAATGAAGTTCACTTACTCTTTCACTGGTATCATTCCCACACCTGTAAAAGAAAACAAATTTATTAATTTACTTACAAGTAAAACGTGACTTGACTCGTGATTATTTCATAATAAACTATTATTATAGAAGAATGTAGATATCGACTCCGGAATTATAGTATCGTGTTGCTTTAATCCTTTACTATGTTTTTTTTGGATCTGCGGCATTCGAGTTTAAGGTCATTTCGTTCATTTAAATGTTAAATACCAAGCTTTGAAGAATACACTACATTTTAAATATATTAGGTTAGGTTAACATAAAAGATATATTTTAAATTTTGAATTTGGAAAAACTTCATTCATTTGAATTCAACAGTAAATTGCTCTCCAAAAAATGGCTCTATTTATATACATTCAGTTTTGTCTATAAATTTTATTGATGTCAACACATTAAAGAGACTAGCATGTTTCATGATAACATACAATTTACTGGTATAATTCATACTTGATAATGAACTTATTCATTCTTTTACAAAGTTGAAACGTTCATTGAATGTGTGAAAATTATTGAAACACTGGCAAAGTTCGTAGTTTTGATTTATGATTACTCATACAAATTGTCTCCTGTTGCTGAAGCTCACATAATAGTGATATCAGGCACTGGGCACTTAGATTGGCGAAATTAAATACGGTTTCTAGCGCCATCTACATTCGCGTTCGGAAACTAAAAGTTAACTTCAATTTGGAATTTTTATTTCGTATTGTTGGCCATTATGGAGCTTAGCAGATTGCAATCATACATCAACAGGGAAACAACGAAAGATATGACAATTTGACAATGACTAACAACGTCCATTTTACAACGATGTTTGAGATTGTTTGTTTGTTTGTTTTTTCATCTAATTCAAAGATTATTCATTTATCTAGTCGTATTTTTGTGAAATTACGTGTGCGTATAATAGCTGAGAGCTTAATATGAGTGGAACAATAAATAATTGCTGTTTGCCAGTGTGTGCTGATAAAGAGGCGGAAAAGAAATTGTATAAAGTTGATGTGAACAACTATTAACAATTACTGGCAGTTCAGGGATTAGAATATACACATTCCTTATTATTCATTAAAATATTCAAGATAAATCCAAGCTGTTAAATGGGGATGAAGTTTTTATTTCTCGATTAATATTTATATTATGTTGAACATAATAGTGGGAATTATTGGGTGATAATTAAAAATTACCATGTTCACATGAAATAAATAAGTTAAAATTGAAGGCATTGAATGAGGTTTATCTATAAATTCTATTTTAAAGACATTCCATACCTACCAATAAAGATGTTTCTGGAATTTGGTTGCAAAGAATTAACAACCCTAAGTTATCACTTGAAGGTACATTATTGTCGTCATATAGAATATGTGATATTCATTTCGAAGAAAGTTCCAAATTTCTTAATGGCAAATTAATGAAGCTTTCACTGCCAACACTACATTTGCTTAGTAAGTATTCAACTCTATGTTTACTGTTGCAATAATACTTATTGGAGCTACAATAAACCTATGGGGATCATTATGAAAAGTTATGCAGATAAAATGAATAGTTATTTTTGTTTTTAGGTTACCAAAAAGGTGTAGATGATATTTTTTGGGTACAGGAGCAGCAACCATCATTTTCTACTCCCAAAAAGCTATAAGGTGTAGTATATTAAGTAGTATTGTGAAAGGTGTATGTAGTGGTGCAACAATTTATCCTTGTTTTCTTATTTTCCTTCCTCTCCATTTATTTAAACTAAGAAGAAACATTTTTTTAAAATCCATTCAATACATAAAACGCGTGGCAACTCAATTGATTTAAGAGATTCCTAATATGATATACCTTGGTGCTGAGAAAGCTCATATTAGTAGAACTTTTTTTTCAAATAATTTCAACGAGAGCCATTTGCAGATGCCTAGAGACAATAAAAAAAGGAAGCAGTGGGATAAAAATGACATGATAAGTAACTGATAAGGAACAAGGAGATGGGGTACCTGATGGCCTCTAAAATTTTATCAAACTTCCTAATTTTCAAGAACCATTGAACGATATGTGGGACACAACAGAAGTGCAGAAAACCTCGTAAAAATATATTTGGGGCGAAACAAGCTTCACCTGAGATTTGGGAGTAGCAGTTAGCAGACTACTGCATTGAAATGGAAAAAAGAGTATTACGGTCTTCGTAGGAGAGATATCAAATATATGGCGTTTCAGTTAGCGATTAGAAATGGCTTAAAGCATCCTTTTAGCACAGGAAAGGAATCTGCAGGTACAAAATGGCTCAGGGGGTTTTTAACCAGGCACTCGAAGTTGTCTATACGTACACCACAGGCAATATCTGCTGCGAGACTTGAGGGGCTTAACGCCGAAAACATTGCGCAGTTTTTTGACATATTTGAAAATGTAATGGAAAAAATTGATTTTTCTCCACATATATTATTTAATGTCGACGAAACAGGCATGCCAGTTGTGCAGCATGAACAAAGCAAAATCAGGTTTGTGTCATAACATCACCAGAGAGGGGAAAACTCGTTACCGTTGTGACAGCCCTGAACGCTTCTGGTACTTTTGTTCCGCCCTTGATAGTGTCGGAACATCGGAACATCCAATGCAGGACGCACCTTCTGGATCAATATGGGCCTGCCATCCATCTGGATGGCAGGCCCAGTGGTTTTCACATTTTGTTTAGTTCACTAAATCAACAAAAGATGATCCGATATTGTTAGTTTTAGACAGTCACTATTCACACACGAGAAACATAGAAATCATAGATATGGCTAGAGAGAATTATGTTTGAATTGTGTGATTACCACCACATGCCACTCATAAAATGCAGCCACTTGATGTGGATTCCATGGCACCGCTAGAAACATATTATGCTCAAGAAATGGATACAATTCTCAAAAACAACCCAGAAAAAGTTGTGACATGCAGTAACATCTGCTCACTATTTGGGAAAGCTTATAATCGGGCTGCAACAATGGAGGCATCGATTAATTCATTTGGAAAAACAACTCTCTTTCCTTGTAATATAAATGTTTTTAGAGAAACTGACTTTTTGAAAGAAGAGCAAAATCTACCTACACAAGAAAGAACTGATATTTAAAATGAAGGTGCAGATATTTCATTCAATGGCAACAATATTTCAAATGTATCATCAGATTTAGTTGTGGGTGTTCCTGCAGAGTCCATAAAAACTATGGCAAATCCATCAATATCATCAGGCTCTGCCCACAACAATTGCTCTGGCAAAAGTGATGAACGTTTGCTAGTTTCTCCAAAAGAAGTTGGTCCAGTGCCATCAACCTCTACAAATGATGGTGGAAACTCTAATAAAAGAAAAGGCAAAGCAAGTTTAATAACATCTACTCCATATAAAAAAAGCTTGGAAAAATCCATTACCAAGAAACTAAAAAAAAAGAAAAATGTGAAACCAAATTCATTGGGAACAACAGATAAGAAATCCAAGACTAAAAGTACTAAGAAGGCTGAAATTACATCGAGGAGCTTAGATTCACAAGCTTTTGTGCATTATGATGACTCGACTGATGAAGAGGTGTGTCGCTTTTGTCATGGAAGGTTTTCCGAAGTCACCCGTGGAGAAAAGTGGGCTAGATGTATCGTTTGATTTCAGTGGTGCCACGAAGATTGCGGCGAAGTTGATGGCATAACATTTGCTTGCCCTATGTGCGAAAAAAAAAACAGGGAAAAAAACTTTTGTTCGATTAAATTTTAGTGTTGTTACTTTTGATTCTCATTTTGATTACTTCTGAAATAAAACAATCTATTATATTCTTTCAGTCCTTGTTTTTATTTTTTGGCATCCTATTATGAGACATTGTTTTATTGGGAACCCTAATTACCTCATATTAGGAGGCCAATCTTGAAAATGACAAAAGTTATTTTTTTTATTTATTTCCACTTTACAAAAATAGTTTACATTTTTATTAAATTTGATGTGTTAGGGTGTGAAGTAGACACAACGATATATCCTTTAAAATAAAGCCACTTCTAAAAGTGAAATTTTTTCAAAACTATTCAGGGAAATTAAAAGGTGTCTCATATTAGGTCCCTTTCAATTGTCTACTAATCATTTATTGGTTGGAGTAGGGGTCTTGGGTCTAGCATACTTCCATGATTGATAAAAAAAAATTTCCACGGGAATGTATTGATGAATGATTATCTTTCATTTTAACCTAAATCAATCATCCTCCACCCACCCCCTAAGGGCGGGGGTGGGGGTAACTTTGTAAAATAAATTGTTCAATTTGGAATCAAATTCTACGTAATTTTTTACGTATACACCTGAAATTTCATTTTGATAACTTGTTTTTTTATAAAGTTATGCAAAAAAATGTTTTCAAAAAATTGATTATTCAATGGTGTAGAGCTCTCGGGTCTAGCATACTTCTATAGGTATTTGATAGAAAAAAAATTTACACGGGAATGTATTGATGGATGATGAGATATAATCATCCATGAACACATTCGCATGAAAATTTTTTTTCTATCAAATATGGAAGTATGCTAGACCCGAGAGCTGTACACCATTGAATAATAAATTTTTTGATAACATTTTTTCCGCATAACTTTATGAAAAAACCAGTTATCAAAGTGAAATTTTAGGTGTATACGTGAAAAATTACGTAGAATTTGATTACAAATCAAAATTTTTATTTTTACGACTATTTTACAAAGTCACCCCCACCCCCGCCTTTAGGGGTGGGTGGGGGATAACTGATTTAGGTTAAAATGAAAGATAGTCATCCATCAATACATTCCCGTAATAATGTTTTTTTATCATATATGGAAGTATGCTAGACCCGAGAGCCCTACACCATTGAATCATCAATTTTTTGCATAACGTTATAAAAAAAAGTTATCAAGATGAAATTTTAGTTGTATACGTTAAAAATTACGTAGAATTTGATTCCAAATTGAAAAATTTATTTTTACGACTATTTTACAAAGTCACCTCAGCCCTTAGGGGGATGAGTGATTTAAGTTAAAATGAAAGATAATCATACATCAATACATTCCCGTGAAATTTTTTTTTATCAAATATGGGAGCATGCCAGACCCAAGAGCCCTACTCTAACCCATTTATTGCTATCATTAAGATTGCTCAATTATTTGTTGTCTAATAAATAAAAAAATACAATTTTTCGGTATAAATCGTCGATAAAAAATTAATGAATGGTATCAGCTTGTCCAAAATATGACATATATATATATATATATATATATATATATATATATATATATATATATATATATATATATAATGGCTTGATACCCCTTCTGGGGTTTCGCCGCCTCACGCTTTCTAGATCCATTTTTTTGGGGTGGATCAATTCCCGTTTTTCCTTTTAGAGTTTCTCTGTCAATGCTCTCCATAGTTTCCTATCCTTAACTTTGTCCTTCCATCCTCCAATTCCGGCTCTTGTCATATCTTCCTTCACCTGTTCCAGCCATTTTATTCTAGGTCTACCCCTACGTTTTTCCCCCAGGATCTCATTGTGCCATTTGCAGTGTGATTTCTTGTTCTTCTGCTCTATATATGTGTCCCAGCCATTTCATTCTTTGCCTCTTTATTTTCCTTACTATGTCCTCTCCTAGTTCTTGCTCAATTTCATAGTTCATTCTTTGTCTGTACTCGTTATCTCTCAATTTAATTGGTCCCAATATTGTTCTCATTATCTTTCTTTCTATTATTCTCAAGTCTTCTTCTTCCTTTTTAGTCAGTGTCATTGTTTCAGCAGCATACAACAGGACGGGTCTTATTATCACTTTATAAATATTTATTATGGTTTGTCTTGAGAGTAATTTGCTTTTTAAAAGTTTCTTATTGGCATGGTAAGCCCTATTTGCCTTAATGATTTTTTCTTCGATTTCCTTTTCCCTGTTTCCAGTGTTTGTTACTGTAACACCTAAGTATTTGAATTTCTCCACTTTTTCAAATTCGAAATCTCCGATCTTTATTGCATTGGTTTGATTTATTTTACCAAAAATCAAAATTTTTGTTTTATCTGCATTTATTTCTAATCCCATCCTACTTCCTTCACTTGTGATTTCCCTTATTGTGTTTTCCAGAATCTCCCTTGCCTTCGATATGATTACTATATCGTCCGCATAGGCAATTATCTGTCTTTCGCTCGTCCTGAGATTGCTTTTTTGTATTCGTCTTATTGCATATCCGAGTGTTAGGTTGAATAATGTTGCAGATAGCGAATCACCTTGTCTTACACCCTTATTTATGTTTATTTCATCAGTTTCTCCTCCTTGTGTTTTTATCGTAGCCCTTGAGTTTTCCATAGTCATCTTGATTAACCTTCTTGATTTATCATTAATGCCTAGTTCTTTCAAAGCACATAAATGTTTGCCTCTATGTATTGAATCGAAAGCTTGCCGAAAGTCTACAAATAACATTTCCAGTTCTATTTGATGTTCGTATGCTTTTTCCATTATCTGCTTCAGTGTATATATGGCATCCACCGCTGATCTTCCTTTTACGAATCCACACTGATATCGTCCTATAGTATTTCCTGTAGTGTCTCTTAGCCTTCTGTTTATTGTAGCGGACAGTATTTTTTAAGCAGTATTCAGTAATGTAATACCTCTATAGTTTTAACATTCATGCTGGTCACCTTTTTTGTGGATTGTAATTATCTGGCCTATTTCCCATTCTATAGGCATTTTTTCTTCTCTCCATATTTTTATTATAAGTTGGTATACTATATCATGAAGCTTCTCACCTCCGTACTTTATCAGTTCCATATTTATGTTATCTTTTCCAGGAGCTTTTCCGTTTCGGCTGTTGTTAATTTTCTCCATAATCTCTGCTCTTGTAGGTTCTTCCAATATTTTTTCTTGTGATATATCTTCAATGTATTCTTCAATATCTGAATCTTCTACTAGTAAAGTCCTGAAGTGATCCATCCATATTTGTTTGTATTCATTTTCTTCTTCAATGACTTTGCCATGTTGGTTTTTTATACCTTTCGTTTTGCCCTTATAGGTTCGGCTTTGTTCATTTATATTTTTATAAAATTCTTTCTTTCTCGTTCTATTTCTTTTATATTGTTATCCATCCATTCTCGCTTTGATTTTCTTATCATCTTGTTACATTAATTTCTGCTTTTTATGTATTCTTGCTTTATTTCGTTTGTTCTTATCCATTTTTGTCTTTTTTCCTTTTTTTTACTGCTACACGGCAACTATCATTGTACCACTATTTTCTTCTATCTCTATTCCTTTTGCCTATGTGTTTTTCCGTTGTTATTTGAATGGATTTTTTTATAGCTTCTCATTGTGCGTTAACGTTGTCTTCCTTTTTCACTATTTTGCTTAGTAATTCTTCTATCTGTGTTTAATATTCTTTCCTTACTTTCTCTTCACTTAGCTTTGTTATGTTCCATCTAGTGCATTTCTGTCCCTTGTTGTTTTTTTTAATCTTTTGTTTTATTTTGGCAATAACAAGAAAGTGATCGGAGTCTGCACATGCTACTCTGTATGTTCTCACGTCCTTTATTGATGTTTGTTTTCTCCTAATAACTAATATATGGTCTATTTGAGTTGTTGCTTTGTTATCAGGCGACATCCATGTTATTTTATGTTTTTTGGATGTGGAAATTTTGTGCTGCTTATGTACATATCCGTGCTTGCTGCGAGGTTACACAGTCGCTGCCCATTGTTATTTGTTTTTTCGTGTATAGTTTCCTTTTCTGCTACGCATTTTATGTAGTCTTCTTTACCTATTTGGGCATTAAAATCTCCTAATATTATTATAGTATCCTCCTTTGGTATTACTTCTATTTCTTCTTCTACCTTTTCGTAAAATTTATCCTTTCCTTCATTGCTGTCCTTCTCTGTTGTAGCGCAAATATTTAATAGGGATATGTTGCATAGTTTTGTTTCAGTCTTAGGTATGCCATCCTTTCATCTATTGGTTTGAATTCAATAATTTTTTGTTTCATTGACTGGAATACCATAAATCCTACTCCCCGGTTTCGTTGCTTTTTATCTCCAGAATATCTAAAACTATACATGTTCTTATCAATTGCCCCTTGATCCTTCCATCTTATTTCTTGCAAAGCCCATATGTCTATATTGTATCTCATCAATTCATTTCTTACTTCTTGCATTTTCCCAGGTATCAACATTGTCTTATATTCCAAGTTCCAATTTTTATTTCGTTTTTTCTCCTATTTTTTGGCTTCCTCATTTCTTTTTCATTGTTTCTTTGTATAATCGTATGTCCTTTTTCATTCATTATCCTGTCCATTATCATCTCCTGTGAATCTATTAGTTTTTTGCTTGCCGTTTTTACAGTGTTTCATTATTTTTGTTCCATCTCCATTCTTCTCCTTCTACTACGATCCAATTGTATCCTATCTTCACAGTTTTTCCCTTATTTTTTTCTTGTGCTGCTATTACTTTAATTTGTTTATGTTTGTTCCTTTCTTTCTTCGTTAGGTCGTTATTAATAAATATTTTCTGGCACATATAAGAACTGATTTATGGCAAAAATAACTCATGTGATGCCCCCTGTTAGTCGACCTATGCTGACGGAACCCAAATTCTCCAAATGACTATTATATAAGCATACGAAAAACCATTTTAGTGGTAGTTTTTACACACCAACAAAAATTATTAAGTTGGAATATTTTTTACCCATTATATGGATATTCAATTTTATAGTTAAATCCTACAGAGAAATATTTTTCTTAAAATGTAAGATTATAACTCTATAGAAACTGTTATTTTTCATAAAATTGTTGACACTAATTTGATAAAATTAATAGAAGAAATTCAAAAGTTCATATATTGGCAACAGAAATAAACTCAAAATAAAGGAAATTTTACGAATTAGAATATAATGAAAATTCCAAAGCAAGAAACAATAATTTTCCTTTCAAAATTAACATGCTGCAATAAATATATTACTCAATATTTGATGATTACCTACATATTCAAATTCCAAAACCATATTTTCTTGAGTTAAAATAATCAAAAAAAGGACGAAACAGATACTAATTAAAAATATTTATGTGCGAACAAAAAATTTACGTAATCATAAACAATATATAATAAATGCTCACGTTTTCATATTGAATAAGAAATTCTAAATTAGATTTATTGTTTGATATGCGTTAGTTTTAATTACTACACCTGCAAGGTTCCATCCTTTCACAATAAATTTAATTATTTATTTATTTTCACAATTTATAATTACTTAATAAATAATAGTGTAGTGTAGCAAATGAGGTTGTAGGAATAAGCTCTACTTATTCTAGAATAAATTTCAATTTCCGTTGACAGAGCTAGTGTAGTTGCACGCGAACAATAATAATTGTGAACGCTCATTGATTAGTATGTGATTTTTCAATGAAATTAATTCTTATAAGTCTGGAATTGGCCAGTACCGTTACAGATAGATGGGAGAATATAGTTAATATGAAAGTATTACCGGTTATACTACAGTTTCGTCTTTTATTAAATGCACAATGCTAAAATTGAATGAATATAAAGTTACAGAAATATTTGACTGTCTCGACCCTTACTTCGTGGAATATGCTCATATTAGTGTTTTTAAATGAAACTCAAGGTCTCTAGTTAATTCCACAATATAATACAAGTTATTGAAAATTCTAAAAAATTGACAATTGTTTCGATAAATCAATATCATCGTCAGAATGACAGGAGTTACATTTCATTTTATGCCTACCTGATGTTTAGTAGTTATATCTTTGGCTAGACCAAGAAGTAACCCAACTTGTGATTGGCTTAATATATGTTTATAGAAAAAAGAAGAAGATGTGATATTACAAATATTGAAGCTTAGATATTATTAGCCCTATGGTGATATCCTGGATATCATTTTTCCAATTAAGATCAGTATAACTGTGCAATGATATAGAAAACCAGGAAAACTATATCTGCTGATCTTTACAATTATCACTTAATAAGACAGTTTATTAGTGGAGAATTCCCTAGATTTAACTGTTCATTGACAACTTCATATTGTGGGTTTCTTAAATGTCTCCTAATTTCCAGTTCTTCAAGGAAATCCAGTTCTTGTTTCTTTTCACAAATATGCAGCACTTCGAGTTCTGTGTTAGGTGTCAATGAATGATTGGTGTCAAGTAGATGTTTTGCGTAGTGAGATTTATCTGGTTGTTTTAATCTGTAAGCTCGTAAGTGCTCACTGTATCGTATTTCAAAATGCCTAAGGGTCTGACCCAAATAGACAGCATTACATTCTGGACATTTGAGTTTATATATACCTGACTTCTTTAATAGTGGTATTTTTGTTTTTACATTTAACAATTTTGTACTAACGTTACTTTCTGTTTTAAAAGAAATTGTTGCATTCGTTGCTGAAGATATTATCTTTGAAATATTATTAGAAATATTTCCTGCATATGTGATGGTTTTATAAGTTTTAATTTCATCAGCTTGTTTAGGATATATTAGTTGTAATGCCACTTTTTTCTCTTTTTTACTAATTAGTTTATTTATCATATCTAATGGATAACCGTTAGATGTTGCTACTTGTCTAATTGTATTAATCTCTCTATCAAAATTACATTTGTTCATAGGAACTGAAAAAGCTCTATGTATCATTGAATTATATGCTGCTAGTCTGTGTGAGACAGGGTGGTTAGAATTGAATGGAATTGTCACATCAGTCTGTGTTGGTTTTCGGTAAATTGAATAATCAAGTACATCATTAACTCTTTGAATTTTTAAATCAAGAAAATTGATTGAGCTATTTTCTTCAATTTCTAATGTAAATTTAATTTTCGGGTGTAAATTATTGATGTGGTTGAAAAACACATCTAATTGTCGCTCACTACCCATAAAACAAGCTAATATGTCATCCACATATCTATACCAAAATAAAATATTTTTCGAAATATTACTTTCAAAGATCTTTCTTTCTAAATTGTCTATAAACATGTTTGCTAAAATAATATCAGATATACTTAATTTATTTGATGTATGCATTAATCAGAATTATTTCACTTTTGACAATAAGATATATATTCAAAATGAAGGTTTACCAATGGGAAGCCCTATATCACCTATTTTAGCAAACATTTTTATGGACAATTTAGAAAGAAAGATCTTTGAAAGTAATATTTCGAAAAATATTTTATTTTGGTATAGATATGTGGATGACATATTAGCTTGTTTCATGGGTAGTGAGCGACAATTAGATGTGTTTTTCAACCACATCAATAATTTACACCCGAAAATTAAATTTACATTAGAAATTGAAGAGAATAGCTCAATCAATTTTCTTGATTTAAAAATTCAAAGAGTTAATGAAGTACTTGATTATTCAATTTACCGAAAACCAACACAGACTGATGTGACAATTCCATTCAATTCTAACCACCCTGTCTCACACAGACTAGCAGCATATAATTCAATGATACATAGAGCTTTTTCAGTTCCTATGAACAAATGTAATTTTGATAGAGAGATTAATACAATTAGACAAGTAGCAACATCTAACGGTTATCCATTAGATATGATAAATAAACTAATTAGTAAAAAGAGAAAAAAGTGGCATTACAACTAATATATCCTAAACAAGCTGATGAAATTAAAACTTATAAAACCATCACATATGCAGGAAATATTTCTAATAATATTTCAAAGATAAATCTTCAGCAACGAATGCAACAACTTCTTTTAAAACAGAAAGTAACGTTAGTACAAAATTGTTTAATGTAAAAACAAAAATACCACTATTAAAGAAGTCAGGTATATATAAACTCAAATGTCCAGAATGTAATGCTGTCTATTTGGGTCAGACCCTTAGGAATTTTGAAATACGATACAGTGAGCACTTACGAGCTTACAGATTAAAACAACCAGATAAATCTCACTACGCAAAACATCTACTTGACACCAATCATTCATTGACACCTAACACAGAACTAGAAGTGCTGCATATTTGTGAAAAGAAACAAGAACTGGATTTCCTTGAATAACTGGAAATTAGAAGACATTTAGGAAACCCACAATATGAAGTTGTCAATGAACAGTTAAATCTAGGATATTCTCCACTAATAAACTGTCTTATTAAGTGATAATTGTAAAGATCAGCAGATATAGTTTTCCTGGTTTTCTATATCATTGCACAGTTATACTGATCTTAATTGGAAAAATGATATCCAGGATATCACCATAGGGCTAATAATATCTAAGCTTCAATATTTGTAATATCACATCTTCTTCTTTTTTCTATAAACATATATTAAGCCAATCACAAGTTAGGTTACTTCTTGGTCTAGCCAAAAATATAACTACTAAACATCAGGTAGGCATAAAATGAAATGTAACTTCTGTCATTCTGACGATGATATTGATTTATCGAAACAATTGTCAATTTTTTAGAATTTTCAATAACTTGTATAATATTGTGGAATTAACTAGAGACCTTGAGTTTCATTTAAAAACACACAGAAATATTTGTTTAATTGAAAGTTTCATTATTATTTAGGCATATGAAACTACAAAAATGCAAGAAAAAATCCACACATGTTAAAAAATTGTCTCTTATTGGAGCAGTTGCAACAAATTTCGAGTAAAAAAAATTCGTATCAAGTATTAATCTAACTATTTTATTTTAGGGCTTTCGTTCACATCTTCTTAGAGAGCCTATTCGATTCGAATATTGGCGACCATCCTAGCTATGATGACCTTATTGACTGCTGCTCTAAACAGTTCTGTCGTTGTTTTTGAGCCACGATATTCTCCTCCTTCCATTTTTATTTCAGCATACGGTCTGTTGTCCGAAGATTTCTAGAAGAGAATGGGCGAAATTTGATCCTTCGTTTGTCTGTCAGGGCAAGTGAACTTGGGGAAAATGATAGAAGTCTTCGATGGAGTGCGGTAAAAGTTCGAGCCATTGTGACCATGATGTTTCTACTGGACGAATTGCGGTATTTAAAGAAGATATGAAAGGGGCGGGGAAAATTTATCATATTTCGAGACTGGATTGTGCCGGTAATCGATTTTTTCGAACGGATCGGTAGAGAGGAAACGCCGACCGGTAGAGCGTCCTCTCGAATTTAGTTTTTTGAACAATTCGAACGTTTGCCCATAGTAACTCCTGGCTGTCCACATCGGTTGCAAAACATCTTTCGGGATTGGGTACAAGCTGAAAAAGTGTATCCGGGTTGAAGACAGTTCCAGCACTTAATTGTGCTCTCGGCGGAACTCTTTGCGGTAGAAGGGGGGCGATATGAAGAGGGCTGAGACGAAGAAGAAAAACGAGGAGAAAAGGTAATTTTCTTTTCTTCCGGGAGGGTAGCAATATTTTCCTGAGGTAGTTTAGACAAACTTGGATTGTTTGAACGAGTAGCCTGCTCGTGGAACTGACAGGGAGCAAACTTTTGGGGTAGAACTACGTCATCGTAATGAGGATTAATCGAAAATAATTAGTTGATTCAGTGGGGCAAAACGTAAGGAAAATAAAAATGTTACAATGTTAAATAATTATTATTGACTAGACCAAGAAGTAAACTACCTAGTGATTTATGAAAACTGAAGTCTGTCCGTTCTATCCGGCCGATTTCCTTCATTTTTTTTAAATGAAACGTATTTAGGCACATATATGTCATCAATCATTATACTCAACTCGCACCTTACTCAACTTATACACAAACACGATTCTTCCCTGTACA
Source organism: Galeruca laticollis (assembly GCA_963921935.1). Lineage (NCBI taxonomy): Eukaryota > Metazoa > Arthropoda > Insecta > Coleoptera > Chrysomelidae > Galeruca > Galeruca laticollis. The sequence continues at coordinate 36,858,866 of OY998179.1, read as the reverse complement.
TTTCTTATGGGACACATTCACTCAAGCAATTCGAATTCTCATAGCTCTTCTTATAATAAATGGATATTGATTTTCCCACTCTCAGAACACTCAGTGGATCAAGCCCATTCTTCTGAGGTATTAACTGTTCAAATTCGTTGAGTTTGAGGAAAGTTATGTGTGCACAATCAACTTTACTTTCTATTTTTTCCAAATACTGCGGCCGACGCAAGCTAATATTGTCTGGAAGGAAGTACTGTAAAATGATTTTATGTAATAATTACACCCTCTCATACTAGTCTATCCTAATGCCGAGGAGTAGCACGGGTCCTCTAGTATTTATGAATAGACAAAAGAAGAAGATATGGTATTACAAATATTAAAGCTTAGATGTTTTTAGCCCTATGGGTATATTCTGGATATCTTATTACCATTTAAGATCAGTAAGTATAACTGTGCAATGATACAGAAAACCCATGAAATCTATATTTGCTGGTATTTACATTTATTACTTGATAAAACAGTTAATAAGTGGAGAACTCCCTAGATATATCTATTCATTGACAACTTCATATTGTGGGTCTCTTAACTGTCTTCTAATTTCCTTCAATGTCAATGCTTCCAAAACTTCAGCATTCGTGAACAAAAACACCAGGGCCAGCAATCAGTAAATAAAGAAAAGAATTTGAAAAAAACAGATAGTGTGTCCGTAATGCAGCCATTGTCGATGAGTGCATACAGCTGATTCTCCACAAACACTGTCAAATATATGGTGCCCATAAAACTACAACAACCAGTCTACTTCAGTAAATTTGCCTTGGCGTAGCAAAATTCACTTTACGTGGTGCAGCTTGTAGCTCGTTACCAAATGGCGTCCACCAGCGATGATAGAATTTTAATGGAAGTCTTCGACTCGCTGAGGAATTGAACAGAACTGATCTATCTTTCTTATATTATCATGGGTTTCGGTCAGAAATAAAATCACTTGCTTATAATGGTAACGTTTCGGTCTATTTTATTTAACCCTGCGGGCGGGGCGCCTTTGTGTAGCTCATGAGCCGGGGCGCCGGGTCTCTGAGACCCATCATCAAATATCGCATTTTTTTGGCAAAAAAATTAAAAAACTATATTTTAATGAAAAAAATATACCTTAGTTTATTCAAATATTATAATAGGAACATGATTTAAATTTACATAGACAAATTTTATCTTGTTCTAAAATTTGTTGTCAAAAAATATATCATTTTCTAAAAACTAGGAAACAACCGGTAAATAAGTAAACAAAATAAGATTTTCTACTGAAACATTATAAAAATATTATAGAACAACAGTTTTTATTAATTTATGTCAATTTCTGAGCACTCAGGACACCAAGCTTCCATGTGAGAGAGACAAACAAATTTTTTACATTTTTTGCAAAAATATTTCGTTTTTGAATCCTTTTTGCAAAAAAACATCTTCTTCTGGTACCTGGTTGGATTTCTTCATTTTTCATGTTTTCTTGTGTTCCAGCGACTTCTTGTCTTCTTTCTCTCACCGACCTTGGCACATTTGTTTCATAGGAACGTCTTGCCAAATGTTCCTTAGTCAAAGAAAGCCCAATGTCTCTTAGAAATAATCTTCTTTCGATTTTACATGTTTTGTTGTTGCATGCAAAAATTATTTGTGAATTAACCCCAGCCATGTTCATCATTGAAAAAAATACTACCATTGGCCACCTTCTAGTATTCCTAGCGACATTATAGGTAGCAGATGATTTGTCAAGATTATCTACACCTCCCTTGGTGTGATTATAATAAGTAATTATATCGGGTTTGCATTTTTCAGCCGTAGATGGATCAATTCTATCATCATGGTGCAAACTGGATATAAGATTTACATTTCTATATTTCTTTGGTATGTAAGACACAATAGTCATATCTTTTTGAAAGCCAAATACTGAAGAAAATTCAGGGCGAGCTCTTGTGTTGGAAAATTCAGGTGGCAATTCTCTTTTATTCTTTTTTATTGTACCCACATATGTTATTTTGTGTTCGTCAAACAGTTTTTTTACCAATTCGACACTGGTAAACCAATTGTCACTAGTAAGGTTACGATTAGTCCCGGATATAGGTTCTATTAGCCTCAAAACTATATCGTGTGGCTTATTAGACTGTTCATATGGACCCTCAGGCTGCTTACCTACGTTAACTTCAAGATTTGATGCATAAGATGTAGCCGAGTCAACTAAGGCGAATATTTTTATACCATACCTGTTAGGCTTACTTGGAATGTACTGTTTGAAGGAGCATCTTCCTCTAAATGCCTCAAGCTTCTCATCAATTGTTGTGTTTACTCCAACTGTATAGGTGTTTTTACATTTTTCAACAAAAAGGTCAAATAGGCTTCTTATTGGAGCTAATTTGTCAAATTTTTTTTGTTCTTCTCTTGTTGTTAGATCATCAAACCGAAGGCAACGAAGTAGAAAATGAAATCGATCGTGAGACATTACCAGCCAAAACCGTTCAATTCCAAGTTCGTTTCTTTGCCACAGCTCTTTTGTGTTTAGTCGTCCACTTTTGAGAGTACCCGCCAAATATAACAACCCAAGAAAAGCTTTTATTTCACAAATGTCTGTGGGCTTTCCTCTTCTCTCTCTCGCATAATTTTCCGCTAATCCAGAAATATAGTGATTTGTGTTCTCCACTATAATGTTGAGCATTTCATCAGTAAAAAATAACGACCAACATTCAACGGCTGTTTTTCCCACAGTTTCTGACGCCTGGTAATCGCACAATAATATTTTCCCTTCTCGTTCTTACTGTTTTGTTTGGGCAATGTTTATGCCACCGCGTTGTCCCATCTTTTCCAATAAAAGTTGGAATTCTTGCTAATTTTGCAAGGTTTGCAAGGGGTACATCGTCGTCACTACTATCAGAACACTCTTGTTCGGATTCACTATCGGTGCTTCGAGTTTCAACATGATTTTCCTCAAACACCAACTCCTCTTCTTCATCATCAGGCTCTTCCTCTGATTCAACTTCCTCCCATAGACGACGCAGTTTTTCTTGCTCTTCTTCATAATAATTAGACATTGCTGCTAAATAAAACAAATATTTATAAAATCTATAGAATATAAATGATATTTACCCTGACTTACCATAGAAAAATATATCCTGCCAGATGTAGAAAAAATACACTGAACCGGGGCGCCGGGTCTCACAGACCAAAATCAAAATAATTCAGAAACTAAAATACTTGCGCATCCACGAATTACTGTGCACGTACTGAGTCTAAGCATAAACAGGTAGATAGATCGCCAGGCCATTACGACGATTTTCCGAACATTGCCGATCGGTTTTCGGAGCGCCGGGTCTCAGAGACTAGGCGCCCCGGCCGGAAGGTTAAACCATTTTCAAACCTTACTAAAAATTTTGAAAACACAATACATTTATTTTAATACATATAGTTAAAATATAATGCTTTAAAACTTACTTATTGATTTTGCTTCCGTAGAGGCTTGTCTACTACTGTACAGTAGTATTTCTTAAATTAAAAAAGACAATTATTACACATAAAAACAAACAATATAAACAATGAACTATGTTAAAGATAGTTGACATGTATATTACAGAGTGTCCTAATTAAATTAAAATTAGAACTAGAGACCTATTTTTTAATTTTTAATAACTAGGTAAGGTGTAGATATTCATTTATAATAATAAGTTCGTATATATACAACTTAAGTTGTCTATGTCAGTTCTGAAATTGACTGAGTCAGGATTCTTCTTAATATTTATCATTTCTTTTGACAATCTTTTACTATTATTTTTTTCTGTAGTTATTATTTCTACGTTTTTGAAATTAAAAGAGTGATTTATATCAAGTGAATGTTTTGATAATGCAGTACATTCATTGTTATTTCGAACTGATTGCTGGTGTTGTTGAATTCTTTTATGTAAATATTGGCTAGATTGACCAATGTAAGTACCATTGCAATCAGAACAATTTATTTTATATATTGAGTTTATTGTGTTCTTATTATCTGGTTTGAGCCTAGAAAAAAGTTTATTTCGTGTAATGTTATTTGGTTTATCTGCAATTTTAATATTAAATGGTGTTAGGCATTTTTGTAATGGTTTATTTATATCGGGAATGTACGGAAGTGGAATATATTTTGATGGATTACTTTGGCTATCAAATTTTAATTTGTTGTAATAGTTGTTAATTCTTTGTTTAATAATGGGCTCATGAAAATGTTTAGGATAATTATTTAAATCCATTGTATTTTTGATTTTTTTAATATTATTAGACCTGTGTTTTGGATGTGATAATTGTACCGCTCTATCAGTGAGGCCAGTGACAACACTCTTCTTGTATTTTATGGGAGCGTATGAATTATAGTTTAAATATCGTTGAGACCATACATTTTTTGTGAACCAATTTGTAAATATTCGACCATTGTTGTCATATTCTATATTCATATCTAAAAAATTAATAGAACGATTTTTGTCCATTTCTATGGTGAATTGTAATTTTTTATTGGACAAAAATCGTTCTAATAATTTTTTAGATATGAATATAGAATATGACAACAATGGTCGAATATTTACAAATTGGTTCACAAAAAATGTATGGTCTCAACGATATTTAAACTATAATTCATACGCTCCCATAAAATACAAGAAGAGTGTTGTCACTGGCCTCACTGATAGAGCGGTACAATTATCACATCCAAAACACAGGTCTAATAATATTGAAAAAATCAAAAATACATTGGATTTAAATAATTATCCTAAACATTTTTATGAGCCCATTATTAAACAAAGAATTAACAACTATTACAACAAATTAAAATTTAATAGCCAAAGTAATCCATCAAAATATATTTCACTTCCGTACATTCCCGATATAAATAAACCATTACAAAAATGCCTAACACCATTTAATATTAAAATTGCAGATAAACCAAATAACATTACAGGAAATAAACTTTTTTCTAGACTCAAACCAGATAATAAGAACACAATAAACTCAATATATAAAATAAATTGTTCTGATTGCAATGGTACTTACATTGGTCAATCTAGCCAATATTTACATAAAAGAATTCAACAACACCAGCAATCGGTTCGGAATAACTATGAATGTACTGCATTATCAAAACATTCACTTGATAAAAATCACTCTTTTAATTTCAAAAACGTAGAAATAATAACTACAGAAAAAAATAATAGTGAAAGATTGATAAAAGAAATGATAAATATTAAGTAGAATCCTGACTCAGTCAATTTCAGAACTGACATAGACAACTTAAGTTGTATATATACGAACTTATTATTATAAATGAATATCTACACCTTACCTAGTTATTAAAAATTAAAAAATAGGTCTCTAGTTCTAATTTTCATTTAATTAGGATACTCTGTAATATACATTTCAACTATCTTGAACATAGTTCATTGTTTATATTGTTTGTTTTTATGTGTAATAATTGTCTTTTTTTAATTTAAGAAATACTACTGTACAGTAGTAGACAAGCCTCTACGGAGGCAAAATCAATAAGTATATTTTAAAGAATTATATTTTAACTATATGTATTAAAATAAATGTATTGTGTTTTCAAAATTTTTAGAAAGGTTTGAAAATGGTTTAAATAAAATAGACCGAAACGTTACCATTATAAGCAAGTGATTTTATTCCTTACCAAAACCCATGATAATATAAGAAATATTGAGTATTAACGGTCATTAAAAATATATATGTTGAACTGACGTATCCATTCATCCACAGTCGAGATGCATTCCAGAAATTAACGAACGAAATACCTATTGGCTGGCCATTTCTCGCGTGGAACAATTTTTAACGTTACACGATTCCAAAAGAGTTTCAAGAGAACATTCTAAGTTTCAGTTGAAGTATTTGCTTCATCTTGTCTTAAAAATATTTGCCAGCTTTGTTTATCTTGTCATTTTTTGTACATATAAGCTGATTTTCAAAATGTGGCTCTGATCTATGGATTTGAAGATGAAATGGTACAACTCGTGTATTGTGATCCAATATTAACTTAAGTCAAGTCTTGACCAAAATGACGTATTTTAGGTAAGTACTGAAGTTGATTCCTGAAGTCGCATTAGAAAATGTTTTATGAATTGTTTGTTTTATTGTTGTACGATCTTTACACTGACTCGTGGGTACTTAATCATCAAATATGGAATGAGTTCATCAAAGGTGATAATATACATACAGGGTGTGGCATTGGTGCGAGGCAGTCCAATTACTCAGTTGTCAAACAAGATAAGAAAAAAATGTATAGAATTCTTCAAAAAATTTACGTAAAATTAGATTCATTAGTTCCTGTCGCCTTTTTATTATTGACGATATGAATTTTTCTCAAGATGAACGAGTTGATATGATTTTTGTGCTAGGAAAAAGGAGCGGTTCAAATATTACGTAAGCAGATTTATTACAATTATTTACCCCCCCCCCCCCTCACCCCTCTTGTCAGCAAAAGTAAGCAAAGCTCTTAACCCCCTCCCCCCATTCTTACGTAAACATTTTTCAAATATAAATTTTTTTATATCATAATTATAATTTCAAAAATAAGAAAATAGATTTAGGATAGAGACTAGATTTTACTGACACAGTATTCAGCATAGAGCAAGGGACAGAAATATTATAATCTTACGAACATAACAAACTTATTTTAAATTTTTGGTACATATATTACATTCAAATTAACAGTCTTCAGTTCAAGAAACCCGAATCCATGATTCTAGGTTTTCGATGACATTGGATTGCTGCTTAGTGCTGTGAGTCTGCTCACTTTTATCCGATTTTGGAATGTCTACGTCGCTCTCATCGAGCCATTCAACATCATAGTGCTCTAAATTTGGAATAATGCACATCAGTTGATAAGTACGACGAGCAGCCACTCTTACAGGTCTAACGTTCCTATCAGTGTGCGTGTTTACTTTTTTATGGATCTTCTAGATGTGACAATTCAGTGACTTGGCGGAAGCATGATAAAAACCACACCGTTTTGCATGTTCGACTTGACTTGATAGCCCAATTTTACCGTCGGACAAAAATAATCGTAGGGCATTTGCAGGAAATCATTGAGTGAAGCACTTAAGCTTAGAGCTAAATTGACTGGAAGATCAAGAAATTGCCCGCCTTCATCCAAAACCAAGTCATCAACTGTTTGTTTTACTGTTACAGGTGGTGGAAGAAACCAGTTGTCGAGTAATCTGAATAGGCCACTGCTTGGACGACAGCTTTTTGCATTTCTACATTTTACAATTTGAAGCAAATATTGGCTTTCGCGCACATGTTATGAATACCATTTAATGTCTGGAAAAACAGGAACATCTTCTTCACAGTAACAATTCCCATTCAATTTCCATTGAACTACATACTTCCGCTAATACACTTCCTGTAAATTCGAAATTAGATAGTTCTAAATGTTCATCAATAGTAACGCCACGTTCATCCAAATGAGACCCAAAATGGTCTAGAGGCAATATTAAACCAGCCAGTTCCCGACTAAGATGAGCCATTCTGCGCTATACTCTGTTATACGCACTTCTTCCAGGAGCATTGGTAGCTAAAAACAATGCATCGATATCATGTCGCTTAAAGTGTTATATAGCAAACCCTATGAATTTTTGATAACGCGGATTCTCATCTGGCCCTCCATCAACGGTCATAATTACTACTGGTTTTACTAGTCCATGGTCAGTTTTAGCTAAGGGTCGAAACTCTTCAAGTTCGAGAAGCGTCTCGAAATCCCGAGCATGAGTATTAGCAGTAGATACTTCATCTACTTCGAATAGCGATGTATGTTGGTCCAGAATATCCAACGGCTTGCTGTTGTCCTAGCTTACTGGAAGTTATTTTGATACCAGCATAAACAGATGGTATTAATTTATGACGCTCAGTTATTACCTAATCGTGGTCAGGCAATTTGATTCTATATTCCATGTGCATTAGAAGAGGTGCTTGCTTATTTGCCGCAGTTACACCAATAGGGACTCGAGCTTTATCATCATGAGATATGAAAACTACTTGATCTGGTCCAATTATGGATGGTACGTTCTCTAACTAATGGATTGATGTTGCAGAGAACTTGGTATCTGAGTGGCTCTTGTGGTGATCAGTTTGAGCCCGAATAGGGACTGTCGATACATGTATTCGTCCATATGCAGAATAAAATTTTCTGGGAATCAAACGAAGATATGTCCCACTGCGACTAATGTCAAATTCTATTTTACTTAATTCTTGTGTGAGTTCATCAAGAATTTTTACACTGCGAATAGATTCCGTTCGTCTTCTATCATCTGCTTCACTCCCAAATAAAGATATATCCGCAATTGTTTTCAATAGTGATGGTTGATTGCTTTCAAGATTAGGACGTCCCACTGAATCCCTCAGAGATAGTATTTTTTTTTTATTTCTGGATTTTCATGACAAATATCTTCTAACTTTCTTTTCATAGCATCCCTGTGTTTCTTCTGAGCAACTGCGTTTTGAATCTTCCTGTTTAATTCCCTAATCGGTTCTAAATCGAGTGCCTAAATATATGCATTATTTGCGGGAATCCCCGAAAATGCGTTTCGTTTTCAAGCATAGACAACGTGAAGGTCAACATTCGTGTAAAAAAGTAAATAACTACTGATGACGTAATCATCATCTAGACTCCCCTACCCCCCATGTCATCCATTGAACGGCCCCACAGTAATAAAAATGTGTTTTTGAAGAATCAATCTTCAACAATTCCCTTATAGACGACAACCAAGAACAGAAGCTTTTCAAAGTATATTAGAACGATTTCAACGGATTGGAAAGATTGAATACGAGAAATTGCTAATTCTTTTGGCGTAAGTAGTCGTAAAGTAAGAAGGATTTGAAGAAACAATAAAATGCCTCCGTTTCATGCTCAATTCCATCAAAAGCTAAATGAGGACTGAGCGGATTTGAGGGGACTTAGTACATTCCCGTCGCTTCCGTCAGGGTGACTATTTTACTACTCAATCAAACGAGCTGTGTTTCCTTTTATTGGGCTGGTTTTCTTTGTTGATGTTAACTTCAAATAAAACTCAGATATTGTAGCGTCTCAGTATTATTTACATAATATACAACACTCCGTAAGAGCTGTATAATCACTTAAATTTACTTTAGAGTTTGCAATACGCAATTGCTAAGAAAATATATTTTCATTTAAGCATGAGGAACTAGAAGCCTCGAGCGGACTTGAAGGTATCAGTGAACTGAAAAAGAATGAGAGCGATTTGAGGTGAAGTTTGCCTTTTATATGTTCCTTTGTTTTATCACGGGTTTTTCTGAATAGGTGAATTGAATATTTATTTGAGGATTCGAATTTGTATAATCTCATTATTATATTCTAACTATTAACTAGCCGAAAAACGTATTTTTCAACTTTTATCAATGGTTTATGACATTGAAGCATGGGTATGCATTGAAATATTTACGACATCCAGTAAAATTATTTGTTGCTTAGAAACATATTGTAAAGTTTAGATTTCGCCCAGTGGCGTATCGGCCAAACATGTTGGATGTATCTCCAACAGGGAAAATTATAATAATGGAGTCGAATTTTGTCAATGGGAACAGGAACAAATTCAGGATGTTGCATCATTCTCCGATTTTGTTTGATTTGGACACGAAGCATATTTTCACAAAAATGGTACCATGAACAAGCACAATTACCACGTCTATTCTACTTCTAATGCACACCACATTCTAACCTGTAGTCAGACAAAATGGTCGTTAAATGTTTGGGGTGGCATTATTGGGAATTATGTCATTGGATGCCACTTCTCCCTCACCTAAACAGAAAAATGTATTTATATTTTCAACATATCCATTTACCAGAATTGTAAGAAGCAGTGGCTTTGAATATTAGACTGAGAATGTGGATATTACAGTTCACCTCAATATTCTAGTAACTGAACAATTGAACAATAATTTTCCTAGAAAATGGATCGGAAGGGGAGGACCAATAAGGTGGCCACCATGATCTCTAGATTCAATCAAAGTCGACTTTTTTCTAGTCATATAAAATATAGAGTGTATATAGAACACCTCTCACACTTCTAAGATATGCTGGAGAGAATCAGAAATGAATTTATATACGCATAGAAAAACTGTGTTGAGAAATGTAAGTTGCTCTTTTGAATATGGCTTGCAATTATGCATTAACGTATACGGAGGCCATTTTGAACACTTATTTTTTATTTCATTTTTTGTAATAAGTTCAAGATCCTTTCCATTTTATTCATTCTACGTTAGTATTAATCGTTACTTAAACATAATGTTTATTAGAAAATAGTATGAAATTTTTATAATGTGATTATTAGTTATCTAGATTATGTATAATCTGCAATGCATCTCCCTAATTATTAGGGCCATAGCCAACTGGTTTATTGTCTGAAAAAATCGTGAATAACTTGGAAATTAATACATCTAGTTATAGGGAATGCTTGATAAATAATAGAGTAGGTACCATAAAATAGGATATTATTACAATAATAAAATACAGGGTGTTTCATTTAAGAAATTCAAGAAAATAATCAATCCGAGATTCTACTCACCCTGTACCGAAAAACGGAGTTTTTAGATAAATCAATCATTTAAAACAACATTAGGCCATATTAAAATTTCTCCAGGTGTAAATAATTTTTTAATATCAAATATCTAAAATGCTACAGGGTGCTGAAGTTGCTGCGAAATTAATAGAAAACTACTTTTATCTATCTATATATCTACCCTGTATAACATTGCAAAACCTTATATTTGAAAACCATAATAACTAGGAGCGCTTAAAAATGTAAAAATATACAGGGTCTTCTATTTGCAGAAATATAAGTTAGGTTGCCTCTGTCTACATTATGACCCAGGCAACCAACCGAATCTCTTATGACAACTGAGAAATTGGACTACCTCGCACCAATGCTTCACTCTGTATCTATCTACTTTAGAATGAATTATTTGTTCACTTCTAGTTTAATCGACTTTGTCTACTACATTTTCAGATTGTTAGAGTCCTATTGAACTATTTGTTTTGGAAATGAAAAAATATTAGAAAAAATTCTAAAGATTTCAAATGTACGGAAATCCTTCAAATGAATTGTTGGTTTCAAAAAGATACACTCTGTATACAAAACAATCAGGAATCAAAACACTCAAAGCTGATGGTATGCGGAACTATTATTCCTAAATCCGTAAATTTTATTGCGTAGTTTCAACAATTGCTTTCTTGAGAACATCTTGAGAAGGCCACGATTTTGTTTGAGTTCATTGTTTTCTCCAGTGAAAGAATTCAATTACTATAAAAGATTTAATTACCCATCTCACATGGTTTTTACAGTGAGAAGCGATAAATCTAAGAATACATCAAGTAAAGCCGAGCATTGACCGATAGATTTAATATGGATTTCATTAACCTACAATCAATTATTTAAATGGAAAATGAATAGAGAATTGATATTTAAAAAAATTCGTAAAATTTGAATATAAAAGAAGAAAAAATATTATCAAACTATACATAAAGGGTGTTATTACATAAGTTATCACACTTAAAGCTGCTCATTAGCAGTAAATTTGTTGTTCGCGGGTCCATAAATTTTGTATACACGCCATATTGACGGATGGAATAGTTACCTTTTGCCAGAATATAGAGGTTTGCTACTTAACTTTTTAGAGAGACAAATAAAAATAAATATTTATGTAAAGAGAACGATAATTTTGTTTATATTAATTATTCCAGCAGCGATATTCTCGAGATCGTTCGCAAAGTCACGTATGAGCATCGAGGCGAACGGTCTAGGTGCGAACGGATACTAGGACCGGTATTCTTGACTACCCTTCGTAGTGACATGCGAATGTTTGGATTCTCTGCTAAAATAACATTTGGCAACGTAGTAATTTTCGAGAAGTGTCAAATGAAAGACGATTTTTTAGGGTTATTTTATCTTATGCTTAGGCTACGAAAGAAAGGGGATGCGTAACCTGTATTTCAAGTCGATAATTCGATATTTGCAATATATAGCAAATTAACATTCATTGAAATAATACCTCATTAAACTGCGACACTTCAATATTCTAATTCGTAACCCACCACTTACGACAATAAGATGAAACTGCATGAAACTAATCAGGAACAATAAACACAACAAAGACTTTAAATAAGAAATAAAAAATGTAAAACCGAAAATGACAGATATAAGCCACAGATGAAAGTTATTTAAATGATGTGTGCGTACGATTTGTCGGAGATACGAATGGTGATGACTATTCGCTGATTTTCTGAGCATACGAACCTCATGCGACTGGTCGAGAATACCAAATTCACACAACCGTTCGCAAGTGTTGAACATGCGAACAACCTTGAAATTTGCGAACGGTCAAGAATAGCCCCGCAGAACGAACCTTGTACGCTATATTTTCATAACCTATAAGTTGGGTTGTCAATGCCAAACGCCATCTCCTCATGAGAAAGCAATTTATTGAAGATTGATATTTCTTGATATAATAAAAAGCTTATAGTGATTTAGGAATCGACATTGCGATTAAGAACATTAAATGTCGTTTCTTTTCTTACAGAGGAACTGAGTTGTGTTTTGATTAACTGTGTCGTCTAAATCACTGCGAGTAAAAACCATCTTATAAAACGACATTTGATGTCACAAAATGGAAAAGTTGAAATTTACGTTTCAAGTAAAATTAAAAACAAACGTAAAGTCAAACTTTATTGTTATAACATCAATTGCCACACAAGATAACGTTTTCCTGATTCGTGAAGAATATCAAGCAGTATCACGAACATATTCACAGCTCGAAAGCTTTCGCTACAGTGAAAAATACATTGAAAAAAGACATCAAAGCAGTAGCATAAATTTTTAAGTTGCATGTACAAGAATTGTCGCTGCGACAATATACAATAACGTGAGGTGAATTGAAATTTATCTTTACAGGAAGGTTTACATAAAAATTAAACAAATAAAATTCATCACAGAAAATTAAATATATTACAATATATATATATATATATATATATATATATATATATATATATATATATATATATATATATATATATATATATACTAAAATATGGAATAATAGACTACACACTGTGAGCAAGTACAAAATTTTAGAATTTGAATTTTTTTAAAAAATCGTTTGAAATGGAGACAATCTGTACTATTCACTATTAAATAGAGAAAGTAGACAGGAGTCAAGCTGTAGAATTGAGGAGGAAATTTTAAATACGCTTTATAAATACATATGTGAAATAAAATAACATGATTTTAATATTTGAGAGAGAGAATTTTTGAACGTTGTTCCATATAAATAATAACAATCCATTTGTCTCATTGTAAAAGTAAAATAATATTATGATTTGTCTTAAAAAAGTAAATATTAGATATTGAAAGAAGTTTTCTGATAAGATTATGTAATTATTTAATATATGTCAAGGTAGGAAGTCAAATAATAACATTAATTTTATAGAGCATGACATTTGTGAAATGAATTGTCATTCCGAATAGATATTATTGAAATTAAGAACTGTCATTTATAAATATTTTGGAATACAATTTAAAGGGAATAATATATGGGTTTTAATCATTTAAAAACTTGAAACAGAATGTTTTAAAAGGATAGATGGACGATCTACAATTTGAAGTGAAACAGTTCAATAAGAATTTGTATAGCCAATTTTGATTGGTGGAATACACTTGAAATATTTTCATCAGCGACAAGCAGATTAATAATTAAAAAAATTGAATAGAAACAAATTGTTGATAATGTACACTATTCACTAGGTAGTTTTTTCTTTTTGGTAGCTGTGAATGGAGAAGAAGCAAAATTTTTGAGAAAAATTATTTAAACTTTTTGAATAACAACAATTTGGATTGGTAATTATAGAAATAAATACATTATCCTTAAAAGCAACTCAGTATTGTAATTAATCAAGTAGATAAACATAATTTAACAAGAAAATTGGTAAATATAATAATGTACTGACCATAAAATTCATCAATATAACCAAGTGAAATATTGTATTGTGGAAACTGTCTCCACAATACTTTTCAGAAAGCACTGGCTTATGGGATTCATCTAAAATGTTTTGATGTGGACGAAATATAGCATCAATTCTTGATATTGTCCAGGCTAGATGGATTATTCGGTTTTCCAGAAGGTAATCTAAAATAAAATAAAAAAACCAATCATTGAAGTGTACTAGAACGATACAGTGAACAGGTATTTAAAACTATTTTATTTATATATATATATATATATATATATATATATATATATATAAAAAGGTTAAATAAACTTACTTGTTTTGTGCAAAGAAGTGAACTTTGATAATTCATACGTTTTCATCACCATAATTTTCGCCATCTTGTTACATAGACAATGTGTAACAGAATTAGTGTTTTCAAATTTGTATAAAATGTTGCCTATTTTGTAATCGCACATAGAAATAATATTTCACCTGAGTGTATGGTTTGTTTGAATGAATGAGCATCCTAGATAGTTTGTTTTCACAAGTTATTTGTAAAAGAATGATGTATTTGTTTTCACAACATTAAATAACGTTTTTCCCTTTGAAAAACATTTTGAAATTATATTGTTGAGACTTTTCATTTCTTGGTGATTGCTCCATCTATGTTCAACAGTTAGCAGTATTGACCTGACGTCTGTGAATCGTGGAGAGGTTCAAAATTAAGCAGACAGGACCGTCTTTAGAATTTATTTAGAAATAATAAGAGCAAGTATATTTTTTGATTAACAAAATTTCGTTATTAAAATGTAAGGATTGTATTTAACTTTGGAGCTCATATTTGAAATTAAAATTGTTTTCTTTTAAATACTTGAACCCTACTTTGAGATTGTGGAGTCTTTCATGCAAAGGTATAATTACTTTCCAAACTATTTTAAAAATTTTATAATATACCGGGCAAACAAAAACTAAACAATAATAATAACGTTGAATTATTCTCTCACGCAATTCTATCCACAATAAAATGTCGGCCCAACGTAGGGCAAATTAGAGAAAGTATATTTGTCTTTAAACTTTAAAATTACACACCTAACAAATCACAATAATATATATATATATATATATATATATATATATATATATATATATGGAAAATAATGGAAAAGAAACTGGACGTAACGAGATCGAGTATAATCCTCTATTTTCGAAAACGGGACGACTCGGTGACAATAAATTATGTGACAGCAAATGGATTACGCCTAATATTCTAGAGGGAAATATTTGCCCAACACGCTTCTTTAAAAAGTTGATGGAAATGACACATCCATAACATTGGACAGAGTGTGTCTTACATCAAATCCGTTTTGGAAGAAGGGTATAAAAAAGTGCCGATTGGGATAAATTAAATTTCCAAGTTGTCTAAATGCTCAGCACAAAGTATTGGTATAGATGCCAAACGTGTAAAGAAAATTACAAATTACTCAAATCGAGCAGCCGCAATTAGCGAATTAAGTAAAAACGGAATTGAAGAACAGCTCTAATAAAAATAACAGTATACAGCAATTCAGCATCAATAAAACCATACTTACAAGTTGACAATGACTATCATTCGTGCAATATTCAATCGATACATTTGAAACAATTACTGATTATGTGAACAAAATCAACTGATTACGCATGGTATTAAGGAAGCACCATATAGTTATACTGAAACCCCTTATATATCAACATTGCTCTGAAAATACTGATCACCGAAAAAAATACCTAATATGAAACTAGTGGAGAATTACCTTGTCTACAATTTTCATAACAATTTTTTGGCTTGGATTTATTTGTACAGAGATACAATAAAAATACTGCGAAACAACTGATTTTGGACTATATACTTTAATATGGCGAGGCGAGCGGAGGATTGCAAAGGTCGCAAATTAAGTATGTAACATAATGTTTTTGTATTCGCAGCATATTTACGGAGCATATACCCCGCAAATAAGGAACTTTTACTGTTCTTGAAAGTTATCTATACGTGAGAATTTTATTTGGAGAGAGATTACTTGTCAAAAAAACGAATTAATTTTTTGTTACAGGAATATTATTGCCAACACTCACGTTAATGTATTTCAAAAATTTAAATGATTATTGATTAATGGATAGGTTTCATACTTTGTATCGAAAGTGATACTCTTTCAAAGATCGCTGAGATAGTAAAAATATTAAATATTTGGTAAGTAGGTTAATTAAAAGTAAATACGAATCACTGAAGTCAAAAAATCTAGATAGCGTGAATAGAATTTCAGTTTGATACGCGTAACCTAAATTTCTATCACATTTATAATATATACGGTAACTCAAAACGATGTATGGAAGCCAGCTTTCATTTTCAATCTAATTGAAAGAAAAAACGGATGAATTGAATCGAGAAAACGATTTCAGGTAAGGTATGTGAAAATAATTTTCTCTTGCATTTTCACAATACACGTATCCGTTATAAATTACAAGAAATCTCATACAAATAGCAATAGTATTTAGAAAATGTTTAGATAGCTTGGCATATAGTTAATTTTTCCAGTTAAAAAATGTTAAATTAATTCCATAACATATCGTCGCTCCAATTCAAGTTATGCTAATGACAATTAGTGTATCAACTCATTTTCGTGAATTTTGAAGTTAATATTAAATACAGTTGCTGTCATAAAACTCGTTCTCAGCAAGATTCAGTTAGAGATTAAATTTATTGCAAGAAATTTAATCCGTCAAAATTAACAACAGACCTATATCAAATATTCCCCATATCAATATTTGATCGATAATGGTCGCCCGAGTGTAGATATCGTTTATGAGAGCTCCGAATAAATTGAGTTATTTTTGTGGAATTTTCACATTTGTATCAGTTAGTTTTAGATAACTAGTAGTATAAGTATCCGTACAGAGAATAGTGCAATTTGTGTGACCCATTCTCCCAATCAGAGTAAATAATTTGAATAATATCATTACAATCACAATCAAATTGAAAATTCTGCACATTGCTGCCAGATTTTGCCTACATATTTCCTGACAATGAGTCAAAAAACAAGAAGTGGAGGTGTAACAGGAGCGGTGGACTAAAATATCTTAGAATCTATTATATTAAATAAAATTTTGCCAAAGATAAACACCAAAATTGAGAAACAAATACAGAATATTGGTAAGAGCTGGTAAATACAAGTGAAGACAAATAAAGAAGCAATCCGAAGAGTTGCTGACCGTATGAATCAGTTTGAATTAAAAAATAGGGAAAATACCTTAATAGTATCAGGTATACAGGAAGAAGAAAAAGAGAATGTAATATCTAAAGTGCTATGCCTATTCAATGATGCCTTGAAAATTGAATGTGCACACTGGCAAATTTATAATATGTACAGGATTGGTAAACATAAAGAAGGACAAACATTACCGAGGTCAGTTATTGTTACTTTTGTGTCACTATTGAAAAAGAAAGAAATATTCAATGCCAGAAACAACTTAAAGGGTTCAAATATTTTTATAAATAAAAATTTAGCAGAGGGAGCATATAAGCTCCTAAAAGCCGCAAAAGCAAAATATGGAAATTGCTCAGCATGGTCTATGAATGGCAGAATTTTTGTGAAGTGTGACAACGCTGTCAAGCTGATTCAGAATGTGAAGCAATTGACCAAGTAGAAGACAGGAACTATTATCAACAACGATTCTTTTTTGCAGGACTATTTTTGTTTTGTTTTGTTTTCTCTTTTTCATTTTAAAGAATAAATTGCTTTCGGCTAAAGGCCCCATTACACGATGGGAAAGGCTTATTGTAAATACAAGTTTTTGAAAATAGCTTTCACATATTTCTTATTTCAGATATTATTAATGTTTATTTTTTCATTTATAATTTATTTTTAAGATTTGGAAGTAATGATTGGAATTGGATTTCTTTCAAGTAGGGTGCACTTCTTTATTTAGAAACAAAGTATGTTTTTTGCACCTGGCTAAGGAACTTACATGATGAAAAATTACTATTTTAACTTGTTATCTAACATAACTAACTGACTTGTTAATTAAAAATATTTGTTATTGAAGTATTTCGTAATGGATTGTTATTTAGTTTTTGATACGAAATATCTTTCTTAAAATTTCGCTTTACGGCAGTAGTTCTGATTTTTAAATTAAATTATTTTAGGGTAGAGTGCGAGTTCACATAAGACTCAACATGTCGAAACTTATTAACATTTATTTCCAAAACTGTAGAGGATTGAACACTGAATGTTCTGAATTTCTTATGAACTCTTTGATTGGTATTTTTGATATAATAATAGCAGCGGAAACATGGTTACAGGATGGAGTGAATGGTGGAGGGGTAATAGATTTAGGAAGGTACAATTTGGTAAGATGCGATAGAGATTTAGAAAGTGCAAATAAAAAAACCGGCGGAGGTGTTTCTCTAGCAAATTAAAAACAATATAAAATATCAAAAGTTATTATAAAACAAACACTTTTTGATGCAGTTATAGTTGAAGTTAAAGCAAAAGGTTGCAGGTACGTTTTTTGTTGGGTATATATATACCTTCTGGAAGTTTAATTAACGTGTATGAATCAGCTTTTGAATTTTCACAAAATAATATGAAAATATCCGATAATGTTTACATTTTTGGAGATTTTATTATACCTGATATAACTGGAATTAATTTTAATAAAATCATATCAAATGATTTTATGGATTTTAATGGCTTCACACTATATAATAACATAAAGAACAAGCATGGAAGAATATTAGATTTAGTAATCTCTTCGGAGAACAATTTACATAATTGTACAGTTAATAGAGATTTTCTGCCATTTGTTAATGAAGATGAATATAATCCTGCTCTTGAAATTTGTATTAAATGTATAACAATTGGGGGGACGGGTAAAACCATGAATAATATTGCTGGAGATTCTATAAGATACAACTATAAAAAAGCTAACTTTCTTAGCTTAACGGAGCGTATCAGGGACGCGAGTTGGGATATGGTACTGAACGAACATCTAGATGTGAACCGAGCTTTGAATAATTTTTATAGAATTTGGAATAACATTATAGAGGAATGTGTCCCAAGATATGTTCATTACAAAAAATCTAAAATGTATCCCATTTGGTTCACCAGCGATATCGAAAGTAATTTAAAAGAAAAAGAGAGGTATCGAAAACTAAAAAATATTTCCAGTTATTTTAATGATAAATACATAGAAGTGAGACGAAAAGTAACTAAGCTTATAATAATGGAAAAAAAGAAGTATAATAATAAATTAGAGCAGGAAGTAACTTCTGATATAAATAATTTTTGGAATTATATAAAGAATAAAAGGAAAAATTCCAATAGTGGTAAATTTATATATAACGGGGTAGAGGTAACGGAGGAAAAAACTGCAGAAACATTTGCATCATTCTTCGCGTCAGTGTGTGCTGACAAAAAAGCCTCTTACAATTTGCCCTTGAATTCTGACTTGGACGTAACAAATAATACATTCGTATTGAATTCGGTTAGTTAGTTAGAATTCGATGTGTCACTAAAAAAGCTGAAACTCAAGAAGTCGGAGGGAACTGATGGAATACCACCATATATACTAAAGGCCTGTGGTGAGTGGGTAAATCAGCCTTTGATACATATTTATAACCTTGTTTTAAAAACTAGTATATTTCCCTCAGTCTGGAAAACAGGATTGGTATGTCCCATATTTAAGTCCGGTGATAAAATAAACATCGAAAACTATCGACCTATTTCAATTATGTGTGCCCCAGCCAAGCTTTTTGAACAGATATTATATTGTAAATTGTTTACACATGTTGACAAGTATATAGTACCTCATCAACATGGATTTGTGTCACAAAAATCATCTAATACAAACCTGTTTCTTTTTATTTATCATGTATTTGAATCATTGGAATGTAAATCTCAGCTTGATGTTATATATACGGATTTCAGCAAGGCATTCGATAAAGTTGACCCCGACATACTAGACGACTACACGACTGCTAGAGAAATTGAGTGGCTTTGGATTATCATATAACCTACTTCGTCTATTTAAAAGTTATCTAGAAAACAGATATATAGTTACTAAATACAACGGAAATGCATCTGGGAAATTTGAGGCAAATTCTGGAGTGCATCAAGGTTCCAGCCTTGGGCCGCTCCTTTTTGTACTTTTTATTAATTATTTGCCTAAAGTACTAGTATCTTCAAATGGCCTTATATTCGCAGATGGCATCAAAGTATTCTAAAAGATAGAAACAGTGAGAGATTGCGTTATGTTACAGAAGGACATTATTCTATTTTTCCCTCCAGTTCAAAATCCGTACCAACTAGTGATACGTTGAGGATGCATTTATCAACAATGACATGTTGGTAATATCATATTCAGGAACTTAGACGGATTAACCGAACCATAGAAATGAATATCGCTGAAAATATTTTTAATGAATATTCAACAATTGATTCACCAAACTCTCTTCTTTGTGCATGGTCATCAGGCTCTAATTCTTATGTCAGTTGAACTTTGTAATCCTGGAGATATCACTTTATAGTATGTATACGCTATAGAGCGCTCCTTGAAATTTCCTGTTCTTGTACATGTCGCCGATTTGATGTTTTACCTGAACACACTGCTGCGATATGTATGTATGTAAGTATGTATGTAAGTATGTATGTAAGTATGTATGTAAGTATGTATGTAAGTATGTATGTTTATTCTTAATCAAAAAATTCACAATAAAAAAATACAGGTTATAAAGCGACAAAAGAACGAATGATAATAATAGTATACTCGATGAGTGAACACTTGTTTCGAGTGGAAATATTAGAATATTAACATTTATATTATAAAAATCAAATAAATAGCACATTAGCAATTAAAAAAGAAAAAATAACTACATGTAACCTATAACTTTTGACATTTGACAATATATATTAACGAGAGAAAAGAATTTAGGTTTATTTGTTGAGTTTGTCTATACTACATTCATATTTCTATACAATTATGTACCTCATGTCTGCATCTCTCCAAAATTATATTGATATTATATCGGCTTTTTTGGACTGTCAATGTGTCAAACATCACCAATTGATCCCATTTGCTAATTTTTTTATAAATAACAGAGTTAAATTACTAGTCCAACCCTATTTCGAACGAATTTTTCAAACTAAGATCGCCAAACTGTTTCACTGATCCTAAAATATCAAATATTTTTTCTAGTAGGGCTGCCAAACCTTTCTTGGGAAAATAGTAGTATATTAAAATCATCTGTCAGTTCTGGATACCATTCATTTCCATTTCAACTAATTTTCCTGCCTAGGATCTTCCTTTTTTCCCATTTTAATATATACACCTCGTTTAAATTCAACTGACCCTTAAAACTCAAATTCGTGACCGATCATCCTTGATACTTTAATCGATTTGTTTTTCTTTCATGAACATGACATACTGCTCCTTACAGTTGCGCTTAAAACCACATAACTATATCTTGAGAAATAAGACAATTATTGCTAAAGACATAATAACTATTAGAGAAGGAAATAGGCGCGTTTTCTTTAATCATAAAATTACTACTTCATGCCGTCTCTAAAACGATACCGCAAAACTATAGGTGCGTGCCTCAGTGAATTAGTAGAAACATGTATCAAGTAATAAATGTTTTTTTATAATAACTCTGTTTCTTATTTGGTTCAGATTGATCTACTTTAAATATAAAAGCATGAAATCAATTATGAGGTAATCTCCGAAAGTTCTTTTTGTCACTTTTCATGGTTATTAAACACCCAAAACATTTGTTCATAGGAAATGTATTTGTTTTCTACATGGATTTTACAATTTAATAACAATTATTGAACTGAATTGTATGTATTTAAACGTGTGTATGAACTGATTGTGCAAAAGTAGGTGCGAAATAAAAATTTCTCACAATTGATATAACAAACATTACGAAAATGTTCCATTGCTTAGATCATAGAATATATAAATGTAGAGTATCCATTTAAGGTATACAGGATGTATTGATGCCCGTTCTTTCCGAATATGAATTGGGGCACTAAAGCAAACTAAATTGGAAAGATACAAATTTTGCATTTTGTCATTGGTTACAAAATTTTTTATGGAAAAGGAATATCTACAATTCAATCTTCAAATTTTATTGGTTAGGTTAGATTAGGTTTGTAGTGAGTGGGTCTGTAAGGCTCTCCACTGCGACTCGTAATAGTCTTTTTGTGCCTATCAATTTTTTTATTGACATCGAATAATTATTATAAAACAAGATAAAAATTTATCAAAGGTGTTCGCCTCCTATTGTAATTCTAACATTTGCACCATTTCTAATTCAATCGCGAACTCTCTGTGACATGTTCTTATTTATAAATGAGCAGCCTGAATACGAGCACTTACATTTTTCTATCTCTCAACAGATTCGAAGTAAACATTTCCTTTCAAGAATACCCAGAAGAAAAATGTTTGTGTATTTATATCTGGTGATCTAGGAAGCCATAAAATGGATCCACCTCTTCAAATTAAAGAACCGCGAAATTTATGATTCAGTTAAGTTCTCACTCGTCTACAGGGTGTACAGGAGCACGATTGGAACCAATAACTCAATCTAGTTGCTAATGTTTGAACCCATTACATTCACAAGTTATGATTATTTTTTATGATCCCTACTCAGATGAATGTACACTCATCAGTAAACATAACATTTCCTATAAAATAATGCCTAAATGATATAAATTATTCCTTGTGAATAATCTATGAATTGTATATTTTGGGCTTATTTCAGAATGAAATAGGGCTATTGTAGAGAGTAGCATGACGCGGCTTCGGAAAAATGTCAATGCAGTTTCTCGTTTTGATATTCCTAGATGCCAAAACCACCCCCCGTTCCAAAGGTTATATATATATATATATATATATATATATATATATATATATATATATATATATATATATATATATATACAGAATTAAATGGGTAAATCACGCAAAATAGGTTACAGAGAATGAGTGGTAACCGTGGACATGCATGTTTCTAGCTCATTAGCCGTCATCGGCACGGTATAATCAAGAAAGGGTGTACAACTTGGGAGCAAGGATATTGAAACATGAGAAAACACAAACAACGGATTTCAACAAGATAACCAAACACACACTTGTGCCTTCAAATGGAAGATCCCGAGTTTTCAGGACAACAATATCTTTATTATAAACATGAATTTAAATAACCTCGTAACAAACACAAACTAAGCAATTCTACAATAATATAAATACTTAATCAGCACAATATACTGTCCACCTAAGGGCAATGGCGTAGGTGACACCTCCCCCTTTAGAAGGAAGCTTCTCCTGGAAGCTGGATCCCATCTTCCGTTGACTCCTGATGACTCTTACTTGTCCTTCCTGAATATTTCCTCTTGTACATGATCCACAGGAAGGCCACTATCAATGCTGTATAAAGAAGAATAGTCCAAATACTGGGAATGTGCAAATTATGGTTTTCCGTGAATATTGGCGTTACCAGTTGATTTGAAATATCCTTTATTTTTAAACTTTTCAAATCAATCTTCATTGGAAAAACGTGTAATTGATTTAATTTCAAATTTAATTCATTTATTACAAAAGGTTGTCCAAAAGTTTTTTGTTGAAATATTAACTCCTGATTTCTAAATATAATTTTACATGCTGAATTTTCAATTAAATAAATGCCTTTAAGAGTTTTCACTTCAGTTTCTTGCTTACATTTTATGATTAATTTTTCTTCTACTGGAAATATTGCCAAAAATTAATTCTCCGGAATAATTTCAATGTGATTCTTAATTATTTCAATTTTTGTATATTGACAAAATGTAGAATTTCCTGCTAGCAATATGTTTTCTTCGCACCCATAATTATTATTGTCTTGCAAATGGTTAGGACAATGAAAAATATTGCCGCGAGTGCAAATGTCATTCAGAGGTTTAATGACATACATTATTTGATTTTAGTAAAAATTTTGCATTAGGAATTAATGTTATGTATTCTGATTCGATTTCTTTAGGTATAGGTAACATATAAAAAAGATTAAATAAAATATCAAAATTAATGGGTATCGGTAAAAAATATTGTATTTGATTATTTTCTACTTTACAAACTACGTCTAAAATTACATTGAATGTGATAAGAAGTTCGTTGAAAAGCTGTTTCAAATAAATAATATTTTCTGCATTTGCTTGAAAATCTAAAATATCTCTTATTTCAAATATTTTCGTTTTTAATATTTTTTCATTATACTGGATGTCCTGAATTGTCTTATTAAAATTATCAATTATTTGGTGACTAACAGAATATTGCATTTTAATTTGAGTTTGCAAGTTTTCTTGATTTTGTTTTAAATGTTCCATAATTGAATTAATTCTTTCTCCATCTTCAGAGTCCAAATTTCCCGTAATTGTTTATACTATTAATCCAAGACCGTTAATTAACCCTCTCTTTGGTCTATCTAAGGTTGAATGAATAGTAATGTTATCAAATTTATCATCTATACTATTCTTAATGTACTCTATTATATTTACAATATTTTCTGTTTCAGTTAGAAAAAATGTATTATTAGACATATTATATTTAACGTGATTATATTGTATACTTAACTTATTATATTCTACTAATAGTGGACTTAAATTATGAAAATGAACGAAAGTATGACTGGATTTCGGCAGCTTGGCATATCCAAGATTTATGGGAAGTATTCCCAAGTTATGGGTAACATCTTTTATTTTGACTGTTGCGTCTCCGACGGTGACGAACCTGAAATGAATTTATATGGAGTCTTTTTAGGACGTTTTATGTTTGGAAGATGAATATTTTCTGAAGTATTTTTGTGTCTAGCAGCGATTTTTGCTGTTTTTAGTCGGATATTTTTGCTTTTAATTTCTTCAATGTTATATTTATTTTTGGTTTTACCTTGTGACTGTTTATTACGTACATACACTTTAGTGGGTGTTGTATCTGGTATACAATGGTGTGTAAAATATTTAATTAGACTATGAGTTACTTCTATTCCTTGTCTAGATTTTAATTCATACATTTGACCATATTTAGAAAATGAATCTATTATCGTAAGAAATTTACTATTTTCTAAGGTTATCGTGTCTAAATGCAAAATTTGGAAAGATTTAGTAGCTGTTGGAGTAACATTTAAAAATGGTTTTATTGGTTTTCTATCATATTTGCTCAACTGGCAAACTTCGCATTCGTTTATATAAGTTTGTATAGATGCTCTTTAATTAGGCCAATAATACAAAGCTTTTAATTGATTTTCAGTTTCATCTAGACCTCTATGATTAGTCTTACCCTCGTGGTAATTTTGAATTACCTCTTTAACTTCATTTAAAGGAACGTCTATTAATTTTTTATTACATTTAACAAAGTCAATTTGAGAATCTTGAAAGTGATTTTGTAGAATAACACTGAATTTTTCATAAATTGGGTGCTCGAAATAACTAAAATATTTAGTTTTAGGTGATATGTATTCTTTCACGAAATTAATCACATCTTGCTCAAAATTATTTTTTGATAATTGTACAATAATTCTTTGTTTATTTTCATACAGTTTTATAATAGTGGGTATGGCTGGTTCGAAATTTACTTCTGTAAATAGTAGTTGATTTTTACCAATATTTATCGCTGAATCTGAAATTGGTATACCGATTACAGGATTTTCTTCATTTGTATGAGAAGTGATGTCTTCGTCATCATCCTCATTATTGTTACTCTCATTATCCGTTTCAACTATTAGAGATATATTATCATCGGGAGATGATGAGAGTTTTTTTATTAAATTTGTCCATATAAACTAATACATTTTTAGAACATTGGGGTTCTTGTAATTCAGTTTCATTAATATTTATTTGAATTCGGGACAAACAATCGCCATTCGTATTTAAAGCACCTTGTTTGTATACGATATCATAATCATATTCTTCAAGTTTCAGGCG
The DNA here is from genome assembly GCA_963921935.1 of Galeruca laticollis. Taxonomy (NCBI): domain Eukaryota; kingdom Metazoa; phylum Arthropoda; class Insecta; order Coleoptera; family Chrysomelidae; genus Galeruca; species Galeruca laticollis. Next base: position 36,832,892 of record OY998179.1, on the reverse strand, counting down.
CCATCTGACAAGCTTTGAACTTGGATCTTTAAGTGAGAATAACCATTGAAGTGGTTTATGGTCGGTTACTATTGTAAATGTTCTGCCAAAAAGATACGAGCGGACGTATTTCGCTGCCCAAACTATGGCAAGAAGTTCTTTCTCGATTACAGAATAGTTGCATTCTGAATCATTTAAGGTTCTGCTGGGGTAAGCCACAGGTAAATCAGAGCATATTTTGCCTTGACTTAAAACAGCACCTAAAGCATAATTGCTGGCGTCTGTGGTAAGGTTAAAGGGTTTTGTAAAATCTGGATATTGAAGTATTGGTTCATTTATCAACAGATTTTTACACATTTCAAAACATTCGACATAATCTGAATCATTTACATTGATAATTGCATATTTTTTCAATCTAATAGTCAATGGTTTTGTCAATTTTGAAAAATCTTTTATATTTTTTCGATAATACCCTAGGAGTCCTAGGAATCCTTTTAATTGTTTTGAATTTTTTGGTATCGGAAATTTTTTAATTGCTAAAATTTTATCTGGGTTCGGTTTTACACCTTCTGGCGTGACAATATGTCCCAGATATGCAACTTCCTTTCGCAAGAATTCGCATTTATCAATTTGTGATTTAAAATTAGAATCTCTTAATCTATTGAATACTTCTTTTAAATTTGTGATGTGTTCTTGTAAGCAGGTACTGAACACAATTATATCATCAAGGTACACCAAACATTTCTCGTTCTGTATACCTCTTAGGATATTGTCCATGATCCTTTGAAAGGTTGCGGGAGCCCCTTTCAGACCCATGGGCATGCGCACATATTCATAGTGCCCATTTTCAATATTAAAGGCTGTTTTCGGAGTATCCTCCTCAGCCATCTAGATCTGATGGAAACCAGAAGCGAGATCTAATGTTGTAAAATATTGACAACGTCCAAGCTTATCTAGTAACGTTGTAATATCTGGTAATGGATATCGATCTCCAATTGTGATCTCATTCAGTTTTCTATAATCAACAACGAGTCGATACTTTGGCTTTTGAGAAGCATCTAGCTTCTTTGGAACTATCCAGATATTGCTCGTCCACGGAGAGCTGGACGGGCTAATAATATTATCATTTAACATTTTTTGAATTTGTTTTTGGATTTCCGTTCCGTAAATCTCAGGATATCTGTATGATTTTGAATAAATAGGTATTTCATTAGAAGTTTTTATATGATGTTTTATTTTACTTGTGAAGGTAAGCTAATTTCCCTCAACATGAAAAATATCACTATACTCTTGAACTAATTATAATACAGATTGTTTCTCTTCGGAATTCATATGTTCAGTTCTAACTTTCGAAACACCAAATTTAACATTTTTAGAATAAATATTATTGAAATTTGGGTTGAGAGTTTGTTCGTATTCATCGAATGTCTCAACACTAACAGAAGGGCTTAAATCTACTAGAAAGTTGGATTCTGAAGGATTTAAAATTGTACATAAAGCTATATTATTTTCAACTTTTGTTAAACATTCCGGGATTTCTAGTTTCCCAATTCGTGTATATGGTATAATTACATTACCATTTTTCACATTTTTAATATTTAATTTAATTACTTGTTCACAACGTGGATGCACTACTATACAATTCGGGGATCCCGTTTTAATGTCAAAGTAATTCATTTTAATTTGATTATAAGGAGTCATAAGCAAATTATTATTTAAGTCAATAATTGCATTAAGTATTTTTAAATTATCTAATCCTAACAAACAATCAAATTGATCGTGAAATTTGAAAACGCAATATTCTAAATTAAGCGGTTTCCTATAATTAAACATTTTTGGGACTGAAATAAAAGTGCAGAAATTTTGTTGACTGCTACCAAAGGCAGATTTTACATGGAATGGTTTTTTGACATACGATTTTTTGAAATATTTTTCAGCTACAGCTGGTGTTACAAAGGATCTTGTGCTACCAGTATCAATTAAAACTTTAAGATTTTGTTCTGGGAAAATTATATAGGGTAACACACTTTCTGAATTATTTAAGTTTAATAATTCGATAATGTTTGATTTGGTTCCGAGGCTGGTATCTCTAAAAAATTATCGGATTCATCATTAATGCAATCGGAATCGTCTATATTATGGAGTTCTTCCGAGATAAAATTTCTAGGTTGATTAGGATTGTGTTGGAACCTATTTTGATAATTTTGGGGTTGGGGTCTAGGTGTGTTTTTGGTAGACATACTCATTGGAGTTGGATTTGAAAATCTTTGATTTGGTTTAGGTTTAATAACGTTATGACCATTATTATAAAAACTTGTATTATTCCTATTAGAAGGATTATAAGAAGTTGATGGACGATTTTGTGGGTTTGATGCGGGATTTCGAATAGTGTGTTGATAATTCTGCATAGAATTTGGCTTAGGAGGTGGCTGCCTATGTGCCACATCATTTTGGAAGTTGGTTTTATTTTTAAGCGAATAATTTTGCGTATTTAAATTTGAAAAAATATTTTTTGGATGAATATTCTGGCTCATATAAACTTGAAAATCATTTGTAAGAACATTTAAAGCAATATTTAAATTTTCTGGATTTTTCGTACGCATTAATGTACCTAAAGGTTCTTTTAAACCGCGTAGCAATACTCTGAGTGCCAAATATTTAAAGTAATTTCCTAAAATTAAATGTTCATTCACATTAGAATGTGTGATGAGATAAGAAATTTGGAGATTTAATAAATGTTGAATTCTATTATAAAATTCTAAAGGCGTTTCATTACCTTGTTTCATTTCTGAAACTTCTATATTTAATGTGTAAATATCTCTTATATCAGCATAAGTATTAAGAAGTGCATCTTTTAGATTTTCCCAAGTTCTTATCGTACAAGAAGAAATGTTTATAGCTGCTTCACCTTTTATTTTTGCTAAGATGCTGGACATCAAATATTCATTTTGAAAATCCCCTACATCTACAGTATTATAAAACTTACTAACTAATTTCTCTGAAATTTCAATAAACCTAGGAAGTAATGCATTGCTTCCATCAAATTCTGGTATCATATCCAGATATTCTTTTTTTAAAATAGGTAATTGTGGAGTAGCCATTTTATTAAAATTATTTATGGGAAAAAGTTTTGGTGATGCTAAAGTTAATTTTATTTTATTGTTAAGAGAGTTTGAGCCTGAATTTGAATTATTTTAATCAGAATTGTGAGTCAGAATCGTCAGATATGTCAGAAAATTAATCAATATTCCCTCTATATGACATAAAAACACTTACAGTAATAGAACGAAGATCCTTTTCATTGGCTCGTACTGCACAGGAACAACCAATCTCCTCTTGATTCTTCCAGTTTCTCGCACAACATAGATCTTCTAGTTAAGTTACTCAGTTCGCCCAACTAAGAGTTCCAATAATTAAAATTCACTTGTTCGAATAGTCAATAAATCGTAGAAACGAACCGAATGTTATATGCTTTAACTTTCGATTGACTATCCTACTGACTGCGCCACTTTACTTTTAATTAACTGAAATCGTGTTTTTAAAAACTAACTTTATTTCTAAGACAAGAAAAAATTTGACAAAATTTTAAAATATTGTAAAAAATTGTTAAAACCTAAAATAGATATTTTTATAATTGATTATTGTTTGTTATGACACTAAGTAACTGTTAAAAATTGCGTGCTCCTTTTTCACCGTTGTTTAAACAAGGTACGCGCGATCAACTTTTTTATAATTTGTTAATTAATAATTGTGGCAGTGAAAAACTACGCGGTCGATCGTTACAAAAATTTTTGTGCGTAATTGTCATATGTTTAACTATCTTTTCTAAAAATTTGATAGATATTTATCAATTTTTACTTACCGAAAAAATTTCTCAAAGTTTACGTATGATTTTTTACTAATTTTTGCATATTATTCATGGAAAATCAAAGTTTTTCGATTCGCGATTCTCATAACCTTATAGGAAATCGTCAAATAAACAAAAAAAGAAGGGGTAATTTTCCTAATTAAGGATTTGTTTCAGAGTATTAGACACAAATGTATCGAAAAATAGGTGATTTTTCGATATTTCGGTACATTTTTTGTTCTACAGCATTTAGCAAGGTAGACAAACATAGATTATTGTTGTACACAATATTCGGCAACTTTCTGCATAAAAATTTTTGCGTTATCAAACAACATTCATTTCGATTGCTCTATCGCCTGGACTAAGAGGAGACTATAGAACTTCAAGATTACAGTAGCTTCAGAAACTCGTTTGAATCTAGTGTAAAGCTGGAAGAGTTATGGTGTGAAGCTAGAAGAAAGGCCCTGACCTTCGCCAGGATTCGACAAGTACCTTTGCGGTATCTCATGATGTATTCAGCCACTTTTTTGTGAGAGCAGGGATTCTCTACTTTATTAATCATTAAAAGCAAACAACGAAATCGACTGATTGAATGCAGTGATTTGAGAGCAGCAAGAGCTTAAGGTCTAGGATTCCACAGTTTGTTAAAAAAAATTTGCTTTTGGAAAATTGTTGTATTTATTCACCTTTGAATTTGGTTACAACGGATAAGATGAATGTAATGATGTAGTGGGTGATTGGTAGTCCGTGGTAATTCACTTCCAGGGTGAGTGGTCTATAGACATCTACGGGTTGGGAACCACTGGTACAATGAAACAAAATTGAAGATTTCAACATTTTATGTCATATGTAAAGATCGGGAAACAAAACTAGCTTCTTAAAGTTATTACGTGTGATAAGCAGATATCAGAGTATTGTGTGAAGTGTGCTTAATAATTATGAATAAAAAATTACTGCTCGCATTTTTACCTGAAAGTACATTTTAATATTTTTGACATAAATACATAAGGTTGAGCAATTTCTCAAGTTCAAGCCAATAATTATAGTCTTCTAGACGCCAGTGTGTGCTCTGTGGAACTATCCATGATGTGTGAGTATCGAGAGATAATGATTTTTTTTTGGAATGACTTTGGATAGTTTGATCCATTTAGGCACGAATTTATAGTAGTGTTAGTTACAACATTCAGCACAGGCATATTATAAAAATATAATGTAAATACTAGATTGACAAAGAAAGTACTCTTCATTCACAGCCCTAATCAACAGAAATGATGGGTACTTAGTTGTGGGTACATTGCAATAAGAATACGCAGGGATACTTTTCACACTAATGTCTTTCATAGCGTCTCTGCAGCCCACAAAACGGACAACGGAGAGAAGGTAAAATGAATAGCATAAGGATAGACATGGTAGACAAAACTGAACAGATCGATGCTAAATCAAACAATCAATAATAAATTCTTCTCCGAATCCTTTTTAATAACTCACATATTATTTGGTTTAGCATTGGATTTCAGGATTTCGCCTAGAGATATATAAATCGGAAGCTTGGTTCTGTATATGTAAGCAGTCACTCATCCAATGATTGATATCATCAACATTACTATTGCTATCACTAAATTCCGTTTCACTTAGCCTAAGTCTATGTAAGTATGCTTTTACGGTGGCATGGTTAAAAATACATCTGACGAACATGGAGAAGATGATTCTATTGGGATAATTTCATGCAGCAAAAGGCTCAATTGGTAAAACATTATTTCTTCGATTACAAAAAGCTTACCTGTCAATATACGAGTTTGGTTTTAAACCTTGTGTACGTGTAGCTTTTAAATCACTTCTATTAACTCAATGATTTTTGAAACTTTTAAAATCGCTTCCTTAGCAAAATTACACACAAATGAAACAAACAGAAATATTTTTTATGTAGTTTTAGTTGACTTTCTAAAATTCTAAGAATGACCATTCTTGTATAGCTGATTATGAAAGCTTTCCACAATAAATAACGCAAACTTTGAATCGGACATAATGAGAGAATTAGAGCTTGGAATATTGCAAAGAGTTCTGCGGAATATATGGAACAATGCTGATTCAACTTGAACATAGAGATTCTTGATAGTCCTGTATAGATAGAGTATAAAACCAACTCCTAACTTTGACTTTGAATCACCTGTGAAAAGTCTGCTTGGTTGTTTGACTTGCCAAGCAGTTCGTGGAGAGGGATGGAGTTATTAATATCAAAAGTAAGAAATCAAACGTTGGCTCGGGAATATGAGATATTAAAAGTAGATTGGTAGAATGTAGTTTCAGCTGAAATTTTTATTGTGCCACCACTTAACAACGTAGAGATGTCAGATATTTTGTGCAGTAGTTCAATCTGATTTTTAGCTTAATATTTGAGGATAAACTGTTTAGCTGAAAACAGTCGACTTAAGTGCAAAGAGTTAAACAAATTCACAGTTTGAATTTCAGATTTGTTTCTATCAATAGTGCGATAACCAAGAAAAAACACAAACTTCCTACGATTTAATTTATCTTAGACACCTGAGTGAGAAATGAGAACTTAATAGTTACAATTATATAAAAATTCAGAATATGATTTTTTCATCTATGGGTGAAACTATATGACTGATTATCAAGAATATGCACGTTGTAAATTACTATCTGCCAATTTGCTTAACGATTTATATGGTGTACTGAAAAATACGCTTTGTTTCGAGGAGATAAAACCTATAATTATCTACCGTCTATATCACTTTTATTTCTAGAATGAGAATCAAGATGATCCGGAAGTTTGATAAATTTTAATTATTCTATTAGTGTTTTAAATGAAACTCGCTGTTTCTAGCTAATTCCACAATATAATAAAAATTGTTGAAAATTCTGAAAAATTGACAATTGTTTCGATAAATCAAATCATCGTCAGAATGACAGAAGTTACAATTCATTTGATGCCTACCTGATGTTTAGTAGTTATTTTTGGCTAGACCAAGAAGTGACCTAACTTGTGATTGACTTAATATATGTTAATAGAAACAATTGTCAATTTTTTAGAATTTTCAACAATTGTTATTATATTGTGGAATTAGCTGGAAACAGTGAGTTTAATTTAAAACACTGATATGAGTAGATTCCACGAAGTACGGGTCGAGACAGTTAATTTCATTTAATTATTCTGCTTCTTCATTACATCATTGAGTGATATTTCTAATTATATAAAAATAAAAACTGAAGCTAACATTGCAAAAGCAATGACGAGATGTGCAATTATACGCTACCTATTACCGTGCACTATTGTCAAAATCTGCTTTATTACAGAAAACTGCTTGAAAAATATATAACCATCTGAGGTAAAAAAAATCCCAATGGCACAGGACCAATTGGACAGGCTTATTTTAGTGACATTTTTGCATAAAACCCAAAATAAAAAATTGGATACAAAAGTAATAGAATGTTTTGAGATGTACAAAAAAGCAAAGTAACATTTTGGCATCGAATCAAAAACAAAAACAAAACAAAATTTCTGGTATATTTGTGAATTTTCTTAAATAAATATTTTAATGTACGATTTAGAGAAAAATGTTAAATACAAAAGTTGTAGAACGTATTAAGGTCTATGAAAAGCTTTTTGCGTCAAATGAAAAACAAAGGGAATACGATTTTTTTTCAAATTTGACAGGCCGCCATTTTGTTTTTACTGGGCCGATTTGGCTCATTAACAAACTCGTCCAAGATTTTGGCCTAACCGATTTTTGTAGCGAGTTTGGTTTCGATCCGTCAAAAAATACCCCCTCTATCGTGCTTACAATTTCCGTTATAACACATACATATATATATATGGATATTGGATTGGATATTGGAACGGGAGGAGGTGATTTTGGCATCAGGGAAAACCAAAACGAAAAACTGCATTGAAATTTTTCCGTAGTCGCGTCATGCTAAAGCCTAAAAATCAAAGTAACATTGATTTGCAAAAATGAAATAATAATAAAAATGGGGAGGTTTATGATATTAGTGAAAGCTTACAGTTGAGGACATACTGCAAACAAATTTTCTTGTTACTTATGTTCTGTTGATATACCTGTTTCCAACAATAAAATTTTTCTACTCCACATGAAAACGTTTTAGGACGACCGCATTCAATAACAACCGCCATTTCATTACAACAAACCATTGCATAGTCGCCTTTACAGTAGATCGTTGATGTGTTTGTTTATATGTGATTACTCGGTTATCTAAGCAGTTACTGTAACAGCCTTCGTAAGTGTATTATAGCTCAATAACACGGTTGGTCGGTGTCAAATTTTCAAAAAATTGAATAGTTTGAAAAAATCTCCCTTTTCACCAGAAAGTTAACATTTGCATCTGACCTCCTTTTTTCAAGAACCAGTGTCGTCGACATAGGTGCATCTACTTATTGAATAATTTAACAATATTAAATACCCAAATCAAGCAATTATTTTGGTTTTACTGACCTGTAACGTCATTTTTACATTAATATAACTATAAAGAATAAGAAAATATCAAATATTGGTATTGATGACAAGCAGCTGTGTTCTAAAATGAAGTGTTTTATTACTTAATAGGAAACATTTAGGCTAATATGCCAATATAAATTAATATGGCTTATAAAAGTTCATAGTTGTTCAATAGTTTTCTATTGATATTATTTTGATATTATTTTAAAATTGAATTAAATTCTTTTTAAGGTTCAATTATCTCTCCATATCCTTATTAATTTTTCTGTCAGGTATTGGTCAAATTAATTAAATTCAAAATTTATTTTTATTCTCTGCTAATGATAAACTTTCCGTCTCCCATTTACAAACTGATGAAGTTTCCCAGGATTCGGTTATATGTCCACCATAGTTTTACTTTCTGGCCCCCGTTCAATATCTACAGTATGCTGTCGACTCAATTCTTTATTACCATGGAAAATCCCTCTTCACTTCCTGCCAACTCCTAAAAATGCTGTAGATTTACTACAAAGCATAATTAATTACTTCAGCTGATCGTTGTGTCCAAATAAGTCAAAATTAATTAAATTTGGCTGAAAATCTATATCACCTGCTCCAATTATCTCTCTAAATAATTCCCCCTTAGATGTTGTCAATCCCTACCAAATCCTTGGAATGATTTTTAATTCACGTTTAAATTGGATACAACACATGATCAATATCACAAACATTTGCCTGAAATATTTAAATATTATCAAAGCTCTCTCGTACATCAGCTGGAGTGCTCAAGAGATTGTCCTTCTTAGACTTTATAGATCACTTATCTATTTCGTTCCAAAATGGACCACGGCTGCTTTATTTACGTGCCAGCTCCCAACTCTTATTTAAGCCTACTTAACTCAGTTCACAATACTGCTCTTCCACTTTACATTGACGCTTTTAGCCCCAGCTTCGTAGATGGTTCCCAACCTGTGGGTGAAAGTTCCGAACCTGGGGACGATGACTCCCAAGTGATTGATTTTGGTTATCAGGGGGGAATAAATAAGTAGGGTGATTTGAGGTGATGAGAACATATTCAAAGGCGAAAAAGAACGTATTCAAAGGGGAAAAATTAAAATAGTACTGTACAGTAAAACATGTACAGTAGAAGTTGCCGGGTAGCACGAGTCACTCAATGACCGACAAGTTTGCCATGTAAATGATGAGAAATTCGAACACTTGATTCTACATACGGCCATGAGGTGGCCTTCTAGAGGAAACTATTTGCGCCGTTTCTTCGAATTATTTGATACGGTTACTGAGTTTCTCGACACGTCATATCCTGTTTTAAGTGAGAATTTGAATCAACCGAAGTTGGAAATTAAATATAGTAAAGTATAAAGTAAATATAAGGCTTCAAGGAAATAAGATGAAACTTATCAAGGCTAACGGATTGATTTCATAATTTTATATTCACAAGGTAAATATTGGCTGTAAAGAGCTGATTCAGTTTCCGATCCGTAACCAGTTTTCAATATCAGATAAAAAAACTCCTGATCCTAATTTTCACTGATCACTTTGACCAGTAACAAGATTTCAAGATTTGACCAAGTTTCATATTCCGGAATGGATTCTAGATCCATTCTCGTTGGAAGCTGAGGATAAGCTTGATAACTCTTTGCAGACAGAGTTTCTAGATCTGAAGTATGACTGTGAGGCGAAAATCATTTTCATGCAGAAGATATACGAGTTAGCCTCGCTGAAGATTATAAAACTTTGATGAATTTATATTTATCTGAAATCTATCAAGCACAAAGCAGCAATTGAAAAGGTAAAATAAAACAAACTCTCATTTACTGACTTTTTCAAATTTTAACTGTCTACTTTCTGTATTTTTCCAGATTCCATTTTAGAGATGAAAACATGTACTCCTATTTTTTAAATATATGTCAATAATCTTAGTTAATTATTTCACTTCTTTGGTCTTTAACAAATCTGCGAAAATGGTACGTTTTAATTTTGTTTCTATTTTATTAAAGAGTGACTGGATAAAACTGATTTGGTAGTTTTTATATACGATAATAAATTTGTTTAAAATAATAAAACTGATTTATTATCTGCTTTTCACTTTTGATTAAAATTAGGCATACAATGAAAATGAAAAGGGGGCGATAAATGTTAAATAACCTTCAGAAAGGGGCGATGATGCACAAAAGGGTGGGAGCCACTGGTCTCTACTGTGAGGCCGATGTACCATCTCTCTTCATTAGACGACAATAATGACGCCTAGAATACGCCGCTCCTATATCGTGTAACCCGTCTAATCCGGTTTTTCACACGAGAACCTCTCTAGCTAATATTCCTGCCATCGACTCCCCTCCCTCAACTATAAAATATTTTCCTCAGCTTATAGCTCCTGTATTGACGACCCATATAGACTTATCTTTAACCTCACCATCAGCATCCCCACTTAACCCTCCTTGGAATAAGGACCTATCCGCATTTAACACCTGTCTTGCCATTTATAATAAAAACGAATCCCCCAGCGTTTAAAAAGAAAGCATTCCTTGAAATTGTACACGTAATTACATTCGATTTAGTACATATACAGACGCTTCCAAAATTTCCTTCGGTGTAGCGTGCGCTGTCACTATCACGCACAATGTTATAAGTGCCATTTCATGTAGAATACATACAGAAAATATTTTTAGTATTTTTCAGGCTTTCAAATATATTTATGCCTCATATGAATACAGCACTATTTGTACTGACACCTTATCCTCCATAAATTCTTTAAAATCTAAATTCATTGACTATCCACTAAGTCAAAACGTACATAACTTATACCAATCCCTTCATGCTCGAGATACAAAAGTAACACTAATTTGGATTCCATTATACATCGGCCTTGATAACAATGAAAATGCTGACCGACATGTCAAAGAAGCTGCGTCTCTCGTTACCATTTCAACTACAAACCAACTCCAAGTCATGAAATCCTTATTCAAAGCCATTGATCGGCAAATGCTGGCAAATCCATTGGAGTAACAGAAATATAGCTCTCTATCTTTGGCCAACTGATAATCACCGAGTTTTCAAGTCATTACGCACGGATTGTCATAAGACTGCGAATTGGTCATACAAGATTTACTCATGACCACTTAAATACCTCCGAAAATATCCCCACCTGCCACGCCTGAAACTGTCCTGTCACCTCTAGGCACATACTGATAAACTGTCAATTTTACAATGGTATCAGGCAGAGAAATAACATGAAGCCTATTCTAAAAGAAATAATGAATCGCCCTATTGAAGTAACTAAAAGGACACAGCTTCTTAAACATTAACATGTTCTATCAATTATATTAATAAGTGATGTGCTAATGACCATAGCTATCGACGCACTTACACTTGAAAAAAAATTGTTCTTAATTTAATACAATATATAAAGCATTTCTATGACACATCTAGTTGAGAATCTCCTCAAAAGTTAAACAAAATGATCAGAGCAGTACGCCACTGGAAATTTTATCGATTCCATTCACACAGCGTTGCGAAAACAGGCAAATAAATGTATTCTTGTATTTTTCTAAAACATTGTTACAGAATTTATCGCAAGCGTCAGTGTTTTAAATGAAACTCACTGTTTCTAGCTAATTCCACAATATAACAAAAATTGTTGAAAATTCTAAAAAATTGACAATTGTTTCGATAAATCAATATCATCGTTCAAATGGAATAAATTCACTTTTCTGGTACATAATTATCAAAAATATCGGAACACGTTAAATTTAAATTATAAACTGACATTCTTCCAAAAAAATAAATATCTACCTTCAACATCCTTAGAATGATAGGTACCACCCACAATTATTTTATTGGGGCTGTGATATATCGTTTTATAAGGTCTCTTCTCTATCTAGTTAAAAATGTTGTTTATTGCAAAAACTAACTTAAAATGATTAAATTAATCTGATTACCAAAATTTTTATTTGAGATTAGAACGTCGGCGATGAGCATTTTGGACATCAACTTCATTGACATTCATATTTTTCTTTGGTTTTTACATTATGAACATTTTAGTTTTTGTGTGTATTGTAGTGAAATGAACTCTCTTGATTAGAACGTCGGCGATGAGCATTTTGGACATCAACTTCATTGACATTCATATTTTTCTTTGGTTTTTACATTATGAACATTTTAGTTTTTGTGTGTATTGTAGTGAAATGAACTCTCTTGACCCTTACTTCGTGGAATCTACTCATATTACTGTTTTAAATTAAATTTACTGTTTCTAGATAATTCCACAATATATTTAAAAACGTGTTAGAAATTCTAAGAAATTTGACAACTGTTTCGATATTAAATATCATCGTCAGAATGACAGAAGTTACATTTCGTTTGATGCCTACCTGATGTTTAATCATTATTTTTGTCTAGACTATGAAATTACCTACCTTTTGATTGACGTAAAATATATTAATAGAAAAAAGAAGGAGATATGATATTACAAATAATAAAACTTAGATACTATTACCCCTATGGGGATATCCTGGTTATCTTTTTCCCATTTGTTATCAGTATAACTGTTGGACAGTTATACTATAGAAAACCTGGAAAACTATATCTGCTGATATTTACAATTATCACTTAACAAGACAGTTTAAAAGTGGAGAAATCCCTAGATTTATCTGTTCATTGATAACTTGATATTGTGGGTTTCCTGAGTGTCTTTTAATTTCTGATTCATCAAGGAAATCAAGTACTTGTTTCTTATGACAAGCGTGTAGTACTTCTAGTTATGTGTTAGGTGTTAGGTGTCAATGAATGTTTGGTGTCAAGGAGATGTTTTGCATACTGCTAGTTATCTGGTTGTTCTAATCTGTATGCTCGTAAGTGTTCACTGTATCTGATTTCAAAATTTCTAAGGGATTGACCCAAACAGACAGCATTACAGACATTTAAGTTAATATATACCAGCCTTCTTTAATGGGGATATTTTTGTTTTTACATTTAACAATTGTGTACTCACATTACTTTCTGTTTTGAAAGAAATTGTTGTATTTGTAGCTAAAGATATTATCTTTGAAATATTATTAGAAACATATGTGATGGTTTTATAATTTTTTATTTCGTTAGTTTGTTCAGGAAATATTAGTTGTAGTGCCAATTTCTCCTCTCTTTTTATGATTCAATTTATTTATCATATGTAATGGATAACGGTTGTATGTTGCTATTTGTTTAATTGTATTAATTTCTGTAGTAAAATTACATTTGTTCATAGGAATTGAAAAAGGTATGTATCATTGAACTATATGCTGCTAATTTACGTGACATGGGATGATTGGAATTGTATGGAATAGTTACATCAGTGTGTGTTTCTGTAAATTGAATAATTAAGTAGTAAATTCAATTTTAGGGTGTAAATTATTAAAATGGTTATCCATTACATATGATAAGTGAATTAATTAATAAAAAAGAGGAAGAAGTGGCATTTCAATTAATATTTCCTGAATAAACTAACGAAATAAATAATTATAAAACCATCACATATGCAGGTAATATTTCTAATAATATTTTAAAGATGATATCTTTAGCTACAAATACCACAATTTATTTTTGAACAAACGAAATTGTTGAATGTAAAAATAAAAATATCCCCATTAAAGGGGTCTGGTATAACTTGAATATCCAGAATGTAATGCTGTCTATTTGGGTCAAACCCTTCGAAATTTTGAAATCAGATACACTTACGATCATACAGATTAGAACAGCCAGATAAATCCCACTACGCAAAACATCTACTTGACACTAAACATTCATTGACAACTAACACAGAACAATAAGTACTACATATTTGTGATAAGAAGCAAGAACTGGGTTTCCTTGAAGAATTAGTAATTAGAAGACACTTAAGAAACCCACAATAGCAAGCTGTCAATCAACAGATGAATTTAGGGAGTTCTCCACTTTTAAACTGTCTTCCTATGTGATGATTGTCAAGATCCACAGATATAGGTTTTCTATACCATTTGCACAGTTATACTAGGGAAAATAAACGGTCTTGAAGCTTAAAACTAACTTTTCCGCATCTGTGACCCTAAATAATATTCTATCATAAAATTGTCAATGTTATACACTTCGGGGGATGTATCGTGCTGACAAACCGAAATTTGTCCAAAAATAACCAAAAATGTAATATATCTGGATTTATAGGACCCGCTTTACTCGCTCTAGTCAGCTGAAAATCAATAGGGTACATCTGTGAGACACCTTGAACAATATTCAATCATAAAATTGGTCACTTCTATATACTCTGGAGGCTGTATCTGGCTAACAAACTGAACATTCTTCAAAAATGACAAAAATTTGGTACTTCAAGTACCATAGAACCCGTTGTACTGGCTTTAGTGAACTGAATATCAATAGAATTTATTGTTGAGACGCTCTGAATAATATCCAATCATGAAATTGGACACTGGTATATACTCCGGAGGCTGTTCGTGCTAACAAATTTAATTTTTTTCCAAAAATTACAAAAATATCGTACTTAAAGTACTATAGCACCTGTGGTACTAGCTCTGGTAAGCTGGAAATCAATAGTATTCATCTGTGAAGTGTCTTGAATATTATTCAATCATTAAATTGGTGACTTGTTGAACCCTGGAGGCTGTATCGTGCTAACAAACTGAAATTTCTCAAAAAATGACTAAAATGTCGTACTTATAGTACCATAACACCCGTTGTTCGGGCTCTGGCCAGCTGAAAATCAATAGGGTTCATTTGTGGCATGTCCTTAACAATATTCAATCATAAAATTGTTTCACTTCGGAGGCTGTATCGTGCTAACAAGACATGTAACGAAAAGTGGTCGACGACAACATACACACAGGATTTTTCTAAAAACCGTTTTTATGGGTTGTTGTTGATGGAAAACGTGAAAATAACTCAAAAAAAATTTTCAAATTTCTACCTTTTTTTGGGGTGAACCATATTAGATAGGTTGAGCGGAAAAGTAAAAAGACATCCAGGATATCCCCATGGGGTGAATATATCTTAGCTTTAATATTTGTGATATCAACCTTCTTCTTTTTTCTATTAACATATATCAAATCCATCACAAGGCAGGCCACTTCTTGGTCTAACCAAAAATAATTATTAATCATCAGGTAGGCATCAAATGAAATGTAACTTCTGTCATTCTGACGATAATATTTAATATCGAAACTATTGTCAAATTTATTAGAAATTTTTACATATTTTTTGAATATATTGTGGAATTATCTAGAACCAGTAAGTTTCATTTAAAACAGTAATATTTATTTATTTATTTATTTATTTATTTATTTATTTATTTATTTATTTATTTATTTATTTATTTATTTATTTATTTATTTATTTATTTATTTATTTATTTATTTATTTATTTATTTATTTATTTATTTATTTATTTATTTATTTATTTATTTATTTATTTATTTATTTATTTATTTATTTATTTATTTATTTATTTATTTATTTATTTATTTATTTATTTATTTATTTATTTATTTATTTATTTATTGATTTATTTATTTATTTATTTATTTATTTATTTACTTATATATTTATTTATTTATTCATTCATATATTCATTTATTTATTTATTTATTTACTGCCGGATTCACCATTCACAAGTAACTACAATAACTATTATAACATTACATTACATTACAACATTACATTACAGTGAACGAATCTAAGAATCTACTCGTACATTTCTAATTGAGTTCTTAAACATACTTAAAGAGTTAACAAGAGGATCAATATAATATCTAATAAACCATATTAAACCTCTAGAAACAGGTGACTTGTAACCGTAATTTGTGTTATGATTTTTTATTGAAAATAATAGAGGATTCCTAGTTCTATGAGAAGTAACAAGTAGGTTAATTTGATTCAAAAGAAACGGACAATCAACTCCTCCAGATAAGATTTTAGAAACTAATATCAAATCTGAATGAAAACGACGAGTGGTGATTATCAGTTAGGATTAGAGTGTTTAAAGTATTATGGTTATCGAATTGCTGATATATACCCATTTTGAATTAAATATATTTCAGAAATCTGATTTCAACATTTTCAATTTTTAAAATGTCACATTTATAATAAGGAGACTACACTACAGAGGCGCACTCTAAATGAGTTCTTACCAAAGAACAGTACAGTGTTTTGAGAGTATTACTAGAAAATTGCTTGCCGTTTCTCAGTAGAAACCCCAACATTTTACTACTCCTAGCAAAGGCATAATTTACGTGACTTTTGAATGATAATTGCTAGTCAATTGTAACCCCAACCATACCATTGACGTTATAGTCATAAATAAGAAGATGTTTTAATCTCGAGAAACTGGTAATAATGCATTTCTCTATATTGAGTTGTAAATTGTTACTTATGGACCAATCAAATAATGAATCCAAATCATTCTGGAGAACATGACTATCCAATATCATCATCAGCAAACATTAAAAATTTAGCATGTTGAAGATGGTCACCTATATCGTTCACAAACAGGTTGACTAACAATGGACCACAATGTGAGCCCTGTGGAACACCAGAGGCAATAGGAGTAGTGTTTGAAATATAATTGTTTATTCTGACACATTGATAACGCTGAGTAAGAAAACTCTCAATCCAATTCAAAATGTAAGTCCCAAAGCCTAATGCTTTCAGTTTTTCTATAAGTAACAAATGGTCAACTCTATCAAATGCTTTGGAGAAATCCGTATAGACAGTATCAATCTGAATACCACTCTCCAAAGCATCTAACAAAGATTGCTTGTGGGAGAATAAATTTGTGGAAGTTGATTTTGCTAAGCTGAAACCATGTTATTCAGGAACTACTAAATTTCTGCATGTCCATGTGAGCTCACAGATTCAGCATTCAACACATTACCAGAATTGGACTTCAGTAATTTTACTTCATCTTTCAAGGATTTAATTTCATTTTCAAGTACACTAATTATCCGAAGTAATTGTGGAACTTGTTTAAATGAGACTGTACATTCATCACAGAAAAAAATAAGCATTTGTTTTAAGAGAGTGAAATCCCTTGGTTCAGTAGAGCTCATGATGCAACATTTTTTAGTGACGTGGAAGACAATCCTGCACATTGTACAAATTCCTCGTCACCCTCCTCCACGTGTTGATTACAATGGAAACAATTCACCATTATAAATGTCCTGAGTCCGACCCTGAACAATGGTAGTTGCCTCGGTACTTCAGCACTTCGACTATAATTTTGTTTTACATATTGATTCAATTCAATGCCTTGCCTATTTTTCCATTCCACTAATGAGTTTCTTATCCTAATCAGCAACGTTACAAAAAAAACTAGTTTTTTGGTTAAAAATGCAACGTTTTACTAATTATCTATTAACTGCATTCAAACTTCCACAATGATTTAAAATAAATATATTACCTGTATTTTTAGATTTCTGCAGGTACCAAAAATTATATTTATTTTACAGGTTTTCCATATTAAAACGGCACAATAACGTAGCAATACTTTGTTATTCACACAATATTCATATTGGAAAAAAAAGATGATTGTAGTGAATTTCGGTTATCATATCATTTTATGTGTTAATGTTAACTTTTCCAATAAACTATAGAATAAAGAGACCTTTCAAACGATATTATTACATATCCATACCTCCCATTCAAATAATTGAGGTTTGTACCTGCCATTCGAAGGGGGTTGAAGATAAGGGTCCATTGTGACGTTCAAAGAATGTCAATTTATAATTTAAATTTGACTTTCCGGATTTTCCATAATTATGAACAGTAATCGGAATAATAAATTAAAGTTAGTGGTACTAAAGTATAGAAAAATTTAAAAAATCTAACAGTACCACGCGTTTGATATAATTTATTTCAAATATTAGTTGATATTAACATTCGATGTAACTAAAACCGCATTCCCATTGTTCATTCAAATATTGATAAAAATCTCTTCATAAATTTCCATTGTTGTAAATTGTATCGTATCTATATCCCATGATATTCGAAGTAACAAAACTAAAACGGCAATCCAACAAAGTGGCTGTAGGAGGAAGTGTCTGTTTTACACAGGAGAACGTGGGTGTGATAACTATTTCTTCATGGTTGGTTGAAACAGTACTTTACCGGCATGTCTAGTACCGTGCTAGCTTATTCACCGGCTTAAACTACACTAGGAAGTTCCCTATCGATTCTTAAATGAATGCAATCACCGATATTATTCTAACGGCTTTGCATCGTCACGGGGTCAGTTCAGCAAATATATTCCATGCGTCATTTTAACTAATTAGGTCGGTGACTCTTAGCTGTAAATTTATGAGCGATAATACTTTAAAGGCGAGTATTTCATTAGATCTGAAAAACCGCTAGCGTCTCCGATTAATCGATCTCTTCCTGACTATGAAATATCAAAAATTATGTGAATAAAAAATCGGAATTCTTCCAAAAATATAGAGTCTCTATATGTTAAGCTATAAACGGAATAGAAACTGAAAAACATGTAATTTCTTGAAATATGAAAATCAAAATCCAGTACTATAAACTATTTCACGGGGCAAGTTTCGTTTAGCCGAAATCTGTTAAAAAAGAAAAAAACTATTTTTGTCATTTAGATACCTCAGGGAGTATATTACTGAACAAATTTTGCCGCGGAAAATGCTCTGTTGCCATTTTTTGAATGCGGTTTAGAAGTAACGAAATGAGATACATGAAAAATTAGTGTTATTTTATATTATAGACTTATTTTTAAGCACCGATACGAAAATGAAAATCTGCGGAAATGCGTTGTTTCGCCACTATACAGTGATCCTCTTCCCGACCTTTAACACAGATCAATGAATAATATCTATTCTTATCAACTTAATATCGCTATGGTCAATGAATGCGAAAATTTAAAAAACATTGTCAATAAAGCATAAAAACGACAATCCTGATAAAGCATAAAAGGTAGGTATGTATACATTGTACATATATGTGAATTTGATAACCTATATTCAGTGGAGTTAAATCATTTCGTTGATATTATTTACAAAAATGTCGACTCTAGTTGTAGAAATGGCTCTTCCTCGTTCGCGACAAGAAGGTTATGAATTCGGTCTTTTACATGGTTTGTTGCATAAACGCCCCCTATGTAAAACCAAATGTAAAGGGCATGGTAACAAACCTGATATTTTTTCCCATTATTACCATGGGGAAATAGATCTAGACATATACCGTTGTTCAAAATCAGCAAAGTGTCGTCCAGATGAAACTGTCGCAAAAAACACGTGGTTTGAACACATCCATTTGTCTCCCGAAATCGAAATAAGGTACGTTTGTTTTTTCTTTAAAACACTCATAACAATATTATTAAATATTTTAGAGTCTTGTTTGGTTTTGCACACAACGAGTCGTTTTAACGAAATCTGTTTTTCTGTGAATTATAAGGCGCAGTAAGAAGGTCAAAATCTCCAATAACTGCAAAAAAACCGCACATATATAATATTCCCCACCAAGCACCCCACTTCACTCTACGATCCCGAAAGTATGTAAAAGAGTTGAGAATACTATATAAAACTTCGAAATATTGAAGATTTTCTATTACACCGCCCTTATGATAAATTTCCGCGGAAAAAGTTATATAGAAAAGTTATTGCATATTATTAATCAAACAAAAATAATATGTAGTTTTTATCTTCCTATCACATTTCGGCACTTCTAAACCCGGAAAACCCAATAAAAATTATTGTGATAAAAATAAATTTTCGAATAAAAATTAGTTCACATCGTTATATTGAATGTTTTTACGTCATTCTATAACAAAAAACTATTAAAAACACCGTAAAGTTTCTAATTTTAGGTAATAGTAGAAAAATTAAAAATTCGAGTTTTCTCAGAAACGAGGAATTTCCGTGGCAAAAATCAAATTATGTAGTGATAATCAGTCGACGTCCTTTCTGCTACTATGTCACCCGTACTAAGTTTCATGATTGGCATCAAGTTATATTTAGATCTGTACCATATACGAGTTCATACTTTAGTACAATTAGTTCCCATTACCAGTCCCATTTCATTCACATTTAGCCCTAGTATCTTACCTTTGTTTATCCAAAGCTCTTGAATTAGAACGACGCAGTGCCAAGAGGAAAATAAGGAGAGCGCACGTATTGCCACCTGGCGCAACACGGATGTCGCCGAAATGACACGATTTCATTTTATAGTTATCTGGATGGGATTATGTCGTTTCCCATCTTTGCAGTCATACTGGTTGAAGAATACCCTTTATTTAAACCATATCAAAAATATAATGCCAAGGAACCGCTTCTAGATATGGAACAAGCTCCATTTCACCGACAATTCTGTTATAAACGACGACCGTTTACAGAGAATCACTCCAATGATTACGAGACTGAAGCATTAATTCAAGACTGCCGTAGTTTCCAAGGAAAACGTTTGCATTGACGAAACTTTAGTGCCTTTTCAAGGGGGACTTAAATTCAAACAGTATATTTCTAACAAAAGGCATAAGTTTGGAATAAAGCTTTGCAAACTTCACCTGGAATGTAGTTATACATATGATTTCAACGTATATTGTGAAAAAGAAAATGTCGAAGGTAGCAGCGACCAAAAAATGTGGTAATGTAACTCACGTATGGTTGACACAGGACGAACTCTTGCGATTGACAACTATTACTCCTCGGTCACACTTGCTCATGAACTGTTACATCTAAAAAATTATATGGTTGATACGTCACGCGCTAACCCCAAGTATAATTCTAAAAACGTCATATCCAAGAAATTAAAAGTAGGCGAACACGTAGCTGAACAAACTAACTCAATCATCGTTATTCAAAAATAGAAAGGAAAGCGCGATGTATTGATGATTAGTACCAAATTCGACGACGAAATGGTGCACGCAGAATGCACGTGGTGATGTTGTCAAGCCGTCATTTCCCAGAGGGAGCTTTTAAACCGGAAGAGAAACCCTCCATAAAGGCTTGTCGATTGCTTCGTATATTCATGTCTTGCCACACTTTTGACACAGTGTGGCCTTCATTTAACCATGTTTCGTCAAGATAATATATGTGCCGTCCTTCGTTACGAAACTGTCGTATCTGTTTTAAATAATTTCTCCTCCATTCCACAATGTCATTTCGTTCAATTAAGGCACTGTTTCTACTTCTTGTTTGGTAACGAAAATTCATTAATTTTAAAGTTCGTCTCAAAACTTTATCACTGATGTTTGGTAAAGTATCATCAGCTTCTATTACCTTGCTCAATTTAGCTACCGAGGGGATTTCATTCCTAAAATAAAAAGAATGTATTTCCCTACGTATAGCATTCCGTGTTTGGTCGTCCAAAACAATTTTCTTTCTTCCCCTACTTTCCGGTTTACAGTTTTCACCTCGTTCTCTTGTCAAAGATCCGTCTCGCGATTTCTTTAGAATATTGTATATAGTACTCTCAGAAACTTTAGTTAAATAACTGCACTTAATCACAGCGTCACTAACACCCAACTGTTTGTCCATGGCACGCAGTCCTTCGTACACATTTAATATGAGGACTTTTTCTTCCCGAATTAAATTGTTACGACGCCGTTTTTTATCGCCAACACCGCTACACTCCGCCATTATTGTCACTAAATATACCGATATAAATATTACAATAAATACCAATAATAACCGATTTATCACACAAAACCACAACACAAATACTGATGTTACGCTCATGAAGAGAATAAACACCTCACATAACTGTTTACTATCACTGTCTCATTCGTGTAGCTCGATCTATCTATCTCGTTCTCAAAGCCGGAACATTGAAGCGACTCTCCAACATTGTCAAATCGGCGAGTTTTTCACAACAAACTTTGCGTTCAAGAAATATACATAAACACTTTATTTCACATTTCAAGTAAACTAATTATTATTAGTCTGCTTGAAATTTGAAATAAATATATTAAATTGGTATTGACTTAATTACATTGCATCTTTTGTACCTGAAATATTGACACAATGGATTTGAAGTGTATTTATAAAATACAGCATTTCTCTCTAGAATACATATGGCAACTGCGCTTTAACCAAAGTGTTGATTAGATAGCTCTGACTCACTTTACACAATTTCGACTATCGAGTATAGCTTTCTTGTATAGAATCATCCTATAAACCGATAATCCATGTAACTGATTTCGGCTAAACGAAACTTGAGCCCTATTTTGCTAGCTGTGGGTAAATCGTGTGCTCCATCCATAAGCGGCATGAAGAAACTTCAAGACGAATGCTCCTCGAATTAATCTTTTTCGGACTTGTTAATTTTGTGAAGCAGCAGGAGCAGTAGTCTGTTGGTGTGGCTTTCCAGTTTTTAATGAAGTTTAGGACTTTCTCTTAAACTGTCTCTTCTTCTTCTTTTTAGGACGCCGTCTCCCTACGGAGTTTGGCGATCCAAATGGCTATTGTTGCGCGGGAAACCGCGCTCTATACTTTTCTGTCCGAACCATCTGCGTAAGTCTCTCAGCCACGAATTTTATCTACGGCCGACTGACCGTTTGCCATCGATCTTCCCCTCTATTATCAGGCGGAGAATCTTCTTCACTTCTCATGATATGTCTTGAGTATTGTAGTTTTCTCTCCTTTGCTGCCGTGAGGAGTTCTATGTGTTTACCCATTTGCTGCATAATCTCTATGTTTGACTTGTGTTCCGTCCAAAATATTCGCAGCATGCGCCTGTAGGAGTACATTTCGAACGCTTCAATTCTCTTCTCTGTGGCTGCATCAATGGCCCAACTCTCGCATCCGTATAACAGAACAGGGAATATGTAGCAGCGAAGTGCTCTGATCCGGAGTTCGAGGCTGAGGTTCCGATTTGCCAAAAGTGTCCTCATGCTGTTAAGGATTGTTCGCGCTGGCGCAATTCTTGTTCTAATTTCGAGTCTGGGGTCGCATTGCTGGTTGACGAGTGAGCCCAGGTATTTTAGCAATGGCACTTCTGCAATGGTCTCTCCATGGATCCTTAGAGTAACGGGTCTTGGTGTTTTTGAGAATACCAATAATTTGGTCTTGGACGTTCTTAATATTAATCGGCATTTTTTCCCAGAATAAGCTCTTTTATTCGGAAGTTCCGATGTTAGGGCTTTTCACCACAAAGGTATTGGTTTGAATTCCATCAATATACTCCAGTGCTTTAACAGTTCCTTTTCTTGTACAATTGTAACGAAACTCCATAAAAGTGGAAACTGCATATGATTCCTTCTTTGAACGTGGTGTGAATCTAGCACTACATTCCAAAGAAAGACATGTTTTTCAAAGTTCTTGTACAGGGTTATTGGTTATAATTTGACCACCTCTTTATTTCTCTTATGCGTACAGATACAAAAAAAAAGTTTCATATAAAAGTTGTAGGAGTATGAATGAAATTTAATAAAATGTACTTTGCAGACCAATAGCGTTTCTGAATTACGGGGGTATAATATAAAAATATTTTTTTAAAATAGAACGCCCTGTATATTATGACATATTCGGATAGGGCCTTTTTTTCTTATAACAAAAATATACACTTTTATAGTTCTAGCTTTTATACTTTCCAAAATAATGGACAGTAAACTCCTAAAGTAATTAAGTTAGTATTTAGCTAAAAAAAGAAGTTGGCTATGCATAGCTTCCTGCACTTGTTGATATTATCTGTCAAAACTATGTAACTTCTGAAGTAATAGACAGTAAATGTTTAAAGAATAGGCGACTGGGTGTGACATTAACAGAGGATATAAAAAATAATACAGTGTTTATTACGAAATACAATACAATACCAAACAACATAAAAATCAATACAGTGTTTATTACAAAATAGAAACCGATTTGATATTTTTATAAATTTTAAACCAACTATAGTAAGTGCTCAAAATGACCGCCGTTAGTTTCAATACGAAGCTCATACCTTCTCCTTAACTTTTCTATAAAGTTTAAAATTTTATTACTATTTCGATGGTTAAAAAGTTCAATTTCAGCTTCAATTTTCTCTCTAATTATTGCAATACTGTTACTGGTATCGGAATAAACTTTTTCTTGTAAATATCCCCATGAAAAGTCATGTAAAGGCGTTAAATCAGGACTATTTGGCGTCCATTGAATCGTACCACCATTACCTATCCTAGTTGCGAACTCATTATTCAAGTGTTCTCGCACTTCTCTTACATTATGCGGAGGTGCTCCGCCTTGTTGCCATATTATGACATTAAGCGCATCTTCTGGAAATTCCTGAAGTAAATCGTCGACTTGCGGCAGAATGTTATCGAAATATAATTGACCCGTTAAAGGGAAATTATAGAATATTGGCCCAACCACTTTACGCCGAAAAATTCCACACCAGACATGAATATATTTTCGACCTGTTTATAAAAATTTGTTTAATTTTGTATTTCATTTGTTTAATTTTGTATTTCCTAAAACTTTATCGTTCCCACGAACATCTATTTTTTTTGTTAAACAGACCTGATGTAGAGAAACTTGATTCATCCGTCCAAATAATTTGTTTAAATTAATTTTCGTTGTCGTCTAAATTTCTTATCATTTGTTGACAGAATTCCAATCGTTTTCGATTATTTCTTCAATTAGTTCCTGTACTGGTAAAATTTTGTGAGAACGATAGTCATTATTTTTTAGTGTTTTTTGAACTTCATAGTAACTTGTCTGTAATTCGCCAGAAGCTTTTTTTATACTACTCTCTGCATTCTCTAAAATAAAAATAATTGATATTTTGGTGTGTCTTATTCTAAGAATATATTTTTAGGTGATTTAATATTAATTGAATAAAAGTATCATTTTACCTTAAAAGTGTAACAGAATATTCAACTGTTCTTCTTCGTTTACTATGGCAATACGCTTCTTTCTTAAAAAGTTATGATAGACATTAACTTGATGGTAAATATTTACAAAAAATGTGTTTAGACTAGGACATTGTCGATTTGGATACAACTGTAGATATTCTTGTCTTGTTATTTTTGACATATACAGAAAATATTTCTACTTATTCAGAAGCCGTATCATCCATTATTGAAAAATATAGCTAGCAATTAGTTGTATTTGTTACGTTAGTTCATAATTCTGACAGATAACATTAACAATATTGCAGTAAGACATGCATAGCCAACTACGTTTTTTAGCTAGATACTTTAAGAATTTACTGTCCATTATTTTGGAAAGTATAAAAGCTAGACCTATAAAAGTATATATTTTTGTCATGAGAGAAAAAAGCTCTCTCCGAATATGTCATAATATACAGGGTGTTCTATTTAAAAATATACATTCTTATTTTATACCCCCTAATGCAAAATCGCTACTGGTGTAAAAAGTATATTTTATTAAAATTCGTTTCTACTCCTACAACTTTTATTTGAAACTTTTTTTTGTGTCTGTATGCATAAGAGAAATAAAGGGGTGGTCAAATTATAAGCAATAACCCTGTACCACCAATTTTTGAAATTCAAAATATCATCAGTGCTGATCATTTCTACAGTAAATTTCTGGCTCTTTGTCGAACTACAAATCAATTCACAAATTTCCATCGGTACATACAGTCAACATATGCGTTTGACCAAACCAAAGTCACGATCGCATGGTAATAATTGTTATTTTCTTCCATTCTTAGAATCAGTAATGCTGAAGCACCCTAAAAACACTTTATAATAGGTGATATGAATGTTAATTTGCTAGTTGATTCGCAAATGATTAAAGATTACAAAGACCTGGTTGCAATAAGAAACTTTAAAATAAATAATGTAGTCAGTGACGATTTCGCAACCAGAGTTACCAGAGTGTCTAAGTCTCTTATAGACCATGTTCTTAGTGACTATAGTGGTAAGCTGAATTGTAAAGTTAATGTTATGGAAAACGCACTTTCCGATCACAAATTAATATTAATAGATATTGAATCTTCTGTACAAATTCATAAGCCAAAGGTTGATAATATAGTCAAATCTGTGAAATATAATAAGTTTGTAAATTTATTCAAGGAAAAAGTTTCAAGAATTAACGTGACAGAGTTTCAACAATTAATTGATTTAGTCAGAGATTGTAAAAAGAAGTCAGAGTACAGTAAAAAATTAAGAATTCGTTCAAATAACACCTGGATGAATAGTGAAGTCCTTGAGATGATAGAAAAAAGAAATAAAATTTATAAAAAAAATATCAGTCAACCCGAGAACGCATACTTAGCCGAGGAGTTTAAAAACATTAAAAATCAGATTAACAATAAAATAAGAACTTTAAAAAATCGTTACTTTCAAGAAAGATGGAAATTAGCCGGAAATAATATAAAACACAATGGGCATTTATAAATGGTTTTATAAAAAATAAAAAAGATGAAGTACTTATTGATTCACTTTGGATAGATGATATTATTGTAAATAGTCAACTAGATATTGTTAATAAAATGAATGAGTATTTTTTTCGAGTTGGTGGAACGATTGTAAAAAATATAGAAACTGAAATTAATCAATTGAATGATGATTCTTCTGTCAAAAAATTATATAACAACAACTCAATATCGGTACCTCTAACAAATTAACAGGAGTTGTTAGATATCATTAAGGAACTAAGACAAAACTCAGCACCCGGACACGACGAAATTACTGTTAGGGATATACATAATGTCAGAAAATATATTCTACCAATTCTAGTACATCTGATCAACGAAACCATCCAAAGCGGAATTTTTCGACAAGAACTAAAGATAAGTAAAATTACTCCATTGTTTAAATCGGGAGATAAACAATTCATGAACAATTACAGACCTATTTCGGTATTGAGTGTATTTTCTAAACTCCTAGAAAAACTAATGAAGAAAAGAATGTTATCTTCCATTGATACCCACCAATTGATCGATAAACTCCAATATGAAATTGACTGTCTCGACCCTTACTTCGTGGAATATGCTCATATTAGTGTTTTTAAATGAAACTCAAGGTCTCTAGTTAATTCCACAATATAATACAAGTTATTGAAAATTCTAAAAAATTGACAATTGTTTCGATAAATCAATATCATCGTCAGAATGACAGAAGTTACACTT
Source organism: Galeruca laticollis (assembly GCA_963921935.1). Lineage (NCBI taxonomy): Eukaryota > Metazoa > Arthropoda > Insecta > Coleoptera > Chrysomelidae > Galeruca > Galeruca laticollis. The sequence continues at coordinate 36,805,550 of OY998179.1, read as the reverse complement.
CATTTTATGCCTACCTGATGTTAAGTAGTTAATTTTGGCTAGACCAAGAAGTAACCTAACTTGTGATTGGCTTAATATATGTTTATAGAAAAAAGAAGAAGATGTGATATTACAAATATTGAAGCTTAGATATTATTAGCCCTATGGTGATATCCTGGATATCATTTTTCCAATTAAGATCAGTATAACTGTGCAATGATATAGAAAACCAGGAAAACTATATCTGCTGATCTTTACAATTATCACTTAAGAAGACAGTTTATTAGTGGAGAATTCCCTAGCTTTAACTGTTCATTGACAACTTCATATTGTGGGTTTCTTAAATGTCTTCTAATTTCCAGTTCTTCAAGGAAATCCAGTTCCTGTTTCTTTTCACAAATATGCAGTACTTCTAGTTCTGTGTTAGGTGTCAATGAATGATTGGTGTCAAGTAAATGTTTTGCGTAGTGGGATTTATCTGGTTGTTTTAATCTGTATGCTCGTAAGTGCTCACTGTATCGTACTTCAAAATTCCTAAGGGTCTGACCCAAATAGACAGCATTACATTCTGGACATTTGAGTTTATATATACCTGACTTCTTTAATAGTGGTATTTTTGTTTTTACATTTAACAATTTTGTACTAACGTTACTTTCTGTTTTAAAAGAGGTCTATCATACATAAGAATCCTCATTGTCCACAATTATATGGAACAGTTAAATTACATAAAATAACGAAACCAATTAGACCTGTAGTCTCTTATGTTAATGCTCCTAATAATATATTGGCAAAGAAGCTCAACAATATACTCAATACTTACGGATATGAATCTCAGTACTCAATTAGAAATTCAATAGAGCTAATCAAAAAGTTGAAATCAATCCACTTGCAAGATAACTATAAACTCATATCGTTCGATGTAACTAATATGTTTACTAAAATTCCTGCTAAAGAATGTCTAATACTTGTAAGAAAATTACTAGATGATAAAAATATTAATCCAGGAATAATATCAGATATACTTAATTTATTTGATGTATGCATTAATCAGAATTATTTCACTTTTGACAATAAGATATATATTCAAAATGAAGGTTTACCAATGGGAAGCCCTATATCACCTATTTTAGCAAACATTTTTATGGACAATTTAGAAAGAAAGATCTTTGAAAGTAATATTTCGAAAAATATTTTATTTTGGTATAGATATGTAGATGACATATTAGCTTGTTTTATGGGTAGTGAACGACAATTAGATGTATTTTTCAACCACATCAATAATTTACACCCGAAAATTAAATTTACATTAGAAATTGAAGAAAATAGCTCAATCAATTTTCTTGATTTAAAAATTCAAAGAGTTAATAATGTACTTGATTATTCAATTTACCGAAAACCAACACAGACTGATGTGACAATCCCATTCAATTCTAATCACCCTGTCTCACACAGACTAGCGGCATATAATTCAATGATACATAGAGCTTTTTCAGTTCCTATGAACAAATGTAATTTTGATAGAGAGATTAATACAATTAGACAAATAGCAACATCTAACGGTTATCCATTAGATATGATAAATAGGCTAATTAGTAAAAAAGAGAAAAAAAGTGGCATTACAACTAATATATCCTAAACAAGCTGATGAAATTAAAACTTATAAAACCATCACATATGCAGGAAATATTTCTGATAATATTTCAAAGATAATATCTTCAGCAACGAATGCAACAATTTCTTTTAAAACAGAAAGTAACGTTAGTAGAAAATTGTTAAATGTAAAAACAAAAATACCACTATTGAAGAAGTCAGGTATATATAAACTCAAATGTCCAGAATGTAATGCTGTCTATTTGGGTCAGACCCTTAGGAATTTTGAAGTACGATACAGTGAGCACTTACGAGCATACAGATTAAAACAACCAGATAAATCCCACTACGCAAAACATCTACTTGACACCAATCATTCATTGACACCTAACACAGAACTAGAAGTACTGCATATTTGTGAAAAGAAACAAGAACTGGATTTCCTTGAAGAACTGGAAATTAGAAGACATTTAAGAAACCCACAATATGAAGTTGTCAATGAACAGTTAAATCTAGGGAATTCTCCACTAATAAACTGTCTTCTTAAGTGATAATTGTAAAGATCAGCAGATATAGTTTGCCTGGTTTTCTATATCATTGCACAGTTATACTGATCTTAATTGGAAAAATGATATCCAGGATATCACCATAGGGCTAATAATATCTAAGCTTCAATATTTGTAATATCACATCTTCTTCTTTTTTCTATAAACATATATTAAGCCAATCACAAGTTAGGTTACTTCTTGGTCTAGCCAAAATTAACTACTAAACATCAGGTAGGCATAAGATGAAATGTAACTTCTGTCACTCTGACGATGATATTGATTTATCGAAACAATTGTCAATTTTTTAGAATTTTCAATAACTTGTATTATCTTGTGGAATTAACTAGAGACCTTGAGTTTCATTTAAAAACACTAAACTCCAATATGGTTTTATAAAAAACAGTAGCACACTTGGTGCTGCTACTGACTTCATAGATTATATTTCAAGGGCTGTAGATAGGAAAGTAGTAATAGCAATTTTCATATATTTGAAAAAGGCTTTTGACGTGGTGAGTATAGATATTTTGCTGAGTAAATGATTTAGAATGGGATTTGGGGGTACTATGTACAGTTTAATTAAAACATATTTAGTTGACAGAAACCAACATGTAAAGCTTCAAGATGCAAGTAGTGATTGGTTGTCCAGTGCCTGCGGGGTGCCACAGGGGTCGGTTCTTGGACCGCTGTTGTATTCCCTGTTTGTACTCAACCCTCCACTTGCCAATCTGGAGGCAAGATATTTCACCTTTGCAGATGAAACTGTTCTGCTATACACCGGAACAGATAAAAACACCCTCAATAATCAAGTGAACAATGATCTTAATGCTTACCTTAAATGGCTGTTTTCAAATAAATTAAAAATTAATATTGATAAAACCAAATATAATGTATTTAAGCAGAGAAATAAAATAATTAACGAATTGTATCTTAACATTAATAGTGTACCGATAGAGAAAGTAATGTGTATAAAATATTTGGGATTAATTGTAGATGAAAATTTGAACTGGTCTCCACACATTACCAAAATTACTGGAAAAATAGTTTCAATGTCGAGGTTATCTGTCTATGAAAAGTAAATTTCAAGTTTATAATTATTTTTTCTCAACACACGTCAGATATCTTTTGCCTGTGTGGGGAATGTGTGGAGAAGTTAATTTTGATTAAGCTCAGAAATTACAAAACAAAACCCTTAAAATTTTATTTAAATATGATTGGCTCACTATCACAAATATAGAATATTCAGAATGGAAATTATTGCGATTAAAAGAAATTCTGGATATAGAACAATGCAAACTTGTTTATAAAATACTTAATAATCAACAGAAATGTAACATAAATATTGAGTTTTGCTTTGATGTACACGATTACCAAACAAGATCACATAATACCATCTATCAAATATATACAAGGACAAATATAGGTTTAAACAATTCGATTGTAGATGCAATCAAAACATTCAATAAGTTACCACAGTTTATAAAAGGCTTGAATGATTATATTATAAGAGTTTTGTTAGAAAATTGAAAGTTTATGTAAACGTTAATTAACTGCCTTTGCATCACTGTATTAACTTCAAACTTTGTTATTCTCGAGGCCAATGTTTAAAGCACTGATTTGAGAATTTTTTACATTAGTTTAATGAAATTGTAATAAATGTTGTTCGAATAAACGATATTTCAAAAAAAAACGAATGGCCACGAATTGGGAATTTATGGACAATTCATTCAAATCTGCCAGTGTCCGTAAAAGCAAGATAAAAACGGATCATAGCATTGTTCTTATTTTGCTCGCCGCAGCCATCACTATGGTGATAAATTTATTTTACTGTAACAGGAATATTTTGCTTCAAATACTCGAACATGTTTCATTAGGACCTTTTTTGGCTAAACATTCGTAATAAAGAGAAAAATGGTCAGTTTTTTTCTTTAAAGTTATGAATACTGAATTGAAAGTTGGAGAGCTGACGTGAACAGAAAATATCTTGAACAAGAATGGTCGGCAATGAAATATTTTGCATGTAATCGAAGCAAAGTCCAAGAACACTGTCATTTTACTTGCAAAACTTTTCCGTATTCTATATCGTCTGTCTAACAAAATTGGTCAAATTTAGTTATCGGTACCAAATTTCTCAGAAACACAAGACGCATATTTTTGGTGATTCCAATTATCTATTAGAACAGTATTAATGGCGAAAAAGAGTGAGTAGTGTCACCTCGTAGAAAGTTCGTGCATTGAACTGAAGTGACAACTCGTATGTAGGTTAGTTCTCGTGTCAGTCGTGTGTCAGGTGGTAGTGAACAGCTAATAGGTAAGTGTCCTGTGCAATTCCTATTATTTTCAAAAGAACAAAGATATATTGAAGGTTCATGCATGATATAATATTTACAGTATGAATCCAACAATAATTTGAGATATTGATATTTGTTGTTACAAATTAGTAAAAAGATATGCCGTGAACTACAAAAATAATGACGAAGATACGAATTATCACTTCCATTAGCGGCTGCATCTGTTCTGAAATGACACGTGTCTTCAGTATTACTTTATCAACAATAGAAAAATACTTGAAAAAATTGTTAAACCATTCGCTAATTAGTTATGTTAATTTAAGATTTTAATGATTGGCTATTGACAATGGAAAGTCGTGGTAAAATAAAAAAATGGTTTTGCTCTGCAGAGAGAACAAAGAAAAAGAAAATATAAAAGAGTCTAAAACTGGTTTAACTAATAATACAGTTTTGTCCGAAGATGTCCTGGAGGCTGCTGAATGGTTTTTCACAGATGAAAATGTGCTACAGCCACTGGAAGATAAAGGTTATCTTATAGTGGCATGAAATATTTTTACTGAATGTACATTTTATTTCAGCACTGCAGCATGACATGATTATTAATAACACCACTGAATATCAAACAGAAAACGTCCAAAACGGAATAATCGTAGAAGAATAGTATGTAGAACATGAAAGTAATACAGTTCGGACCGAGTATAATAACGATTTGGTAATAAGCTCTAATGAAGAAAAAGAAAATGGCAACGATTTTGACTGGGTTGATGGAAAAAGCTATGCCTCTTCAGATTCTGCGATGGAAGATTTGCCTCAAAGTGTAAGAGATGTCGATCAACTGTCAAAATAAGAAGACAACGAAATCAGAGATAAAAATGTACCAGCTACCAAAAAACGTCGTAAAATAAAATGTTCTGAAAGTTGGCATGATATGAAAAATAAGAAATTGAGAGAACAAGGCAAGGCTTACGTAGGCTGGAAGAGAAATAAAAGGGAGGAAGCAAAAAGATGTGGTGATCGAAAACCACGAGAAATGGGACCACGTTATACTTCTGAGCTATGCAAAAAATCAAAAAGAAGAGATTACAATAAAATGAGTGAAGCTGAGAGAAAACTCCTATTTGACATGTTTTGTTCCAAGATGACTTGGGACCAATGTAAAGTATACGTTTCTTCTTTGGTTACAAAAGCACCTACAAAAAGAACAAACAAAACTCCCAATCAAATTTCGCGAAAAAAAGCACCTTTTATTTATTCTATGAGGAGTGAAAATCATGAAATTCTAACAGTGTGCAAACAATTTTTTCTGTCAACATTTGGCCTCAAAGAGTGGAGCGTACATCACTGGATCAACCCCATCCCTGGGGAAATTTGTTTTAGGATGCATCCACCTTCAAGCACCCTTCGTGGCAACCGAAAACTTTCCGTTGTACCTCCAAGTACTGCTGCAGTAAAAACAATCTTAAATGAATTCTTAGATGCGAGGCCGAAGCTGCCATCGCATTTTTGTAGAGCGTCAACAAATAAGTTATACATTGAACCAATTTATGGGAATATCATCTCGGACGTATATAAAGAATACAAAAGGCTTTGTCACGACAAAGGAGAAAACATATACGTCCCGTGTGTCGCTTCACATTCGATAATATAGTTGACAACAAAAACATCTCATTTCAAGCTCCAAAAAAGGATCGATGTGACACTTGCATCAGCTATGAAGTGGGATCAACAGATAAGGACACTTATGACAAACATATTTAGAGAATAAAATAGGGCTAGAGAACTCAAAGCTGCAGATTCCACAGAAGGGACAAGTGGCAAATGCATTGTGATAACCCAGGATGTACTTTAATAAATGCCTCAGCTTTGTACTACAAAACTAAGCTGAGTTGCCACAATTTCACAGTCTACAATAATGTAACCCATCAAGCTCGTTGTTATTGGTTTACTGAAAGAGACGCCGACTTATCTGCAAACACATTTGCAAGTTGTATTGTAGATTATTTACTTGATGTTTTACTTGATAATATAAAACCTGTAATTATTTGGAGTGATGGCTGCGGCTATCAGAACAAGAATTCTATTATGTCTAATGCCTTGCTTTCTTTGAGTGAAGCTAAGAACGTGACAATATATCAGAAGTTTCTCGAAAAAAGCCACACACAAATGTAAGCAGACTCAGTTCACGCAACCATTGAAAAGAGGCTGAAGAATAAACATATTTATTTACCAAGTGATTACCATAAAGTAACACTCGAAGCTAGAAGCGCATCTCCCCGCGTTCCTTATGAAGTTAAGCCAATTTCGTTTGACTTTGTTAAAGACTATGGTCAGAAAACAACCATGCAGTTTGAATCTATTAGGCCAGAAAAAAAATCAATGATTCAACAGTAAATGACATAAAAATTATAAAATATAACCCCGACGGCAATATCCAAGTCAAGTTGTGTTATGATGAAAATGTACCATTTAAGGATCTGCCTCATCGCAAAAACAGACGTAGTGTTTCTGATTTGAAACAATTCAAACAACTTCATACCGCTCCCTTGAAAATAAAAAAAAATATGCCACCTACAGGAGTTGAAAAAAGTTATTCCCAAAGATTGTCATACATTTTATGATAGTCTACCACACGATTGAAGCGGATTTTTTTACAGTGGTTCCAATATAATTCAAAGAATTTGGTTTTGTTTGATTATTTTGGATTTTGTTGATAATTATTGTTTATTTTTCTATTAGTAATTAAACAAAGTGTGGAAGCCAACGATACTTTTATTTTAGTAAGTTTATAGTGATACCCCGTATGTGTACTATATCAAAAAAATGATGCTAGTGAGAGCACGTATCTGCAATATTTTTATGAAAATATCAAAAATACATAATATTCATCAAATATAATGTCACGTAACAACTAATACATTTAGAATCGCATTAAATGAGATCAATGAATTTCTTAATTCTTTTTTAATACGTTTTTTGTGTCTCCTGTAAAATGAGGTTATTGTGACTTACGAGGTGTCACTTCTTAACCGACGATATGCTGTTTTTATGTACCATGAGTTCGGCCAAGGCAGCTTGTTTAGCTGTTTCATTCCAATGATAACTTTTGGATTTAATATAAAGTTCCTCACATTGGCAGCACGTATCCACTTGCGGTCGCCCAAATTGATAGTCAAAATAGTACTAAAAATTTTTGAATTATGTCGAATATTTGACAGTAAATTGGGCAGATTTTTTCTCTAAGTAAATTTTTATATTCAGCTTTGCGTTCAGGTATTGATATTCTCTAGACAAATAATAACTTAATAACTTTGTGTGACAGAAGATGAGGAAATGTTCTCGCAAACAATCTGGATAATATTAACAGGAACCGTTTTTCGCGTCTCACAGATGAACTATCTTAATTTTCAGCTCACCAGAACCAGTGCAACTGGACCTATAAATCCAAATATACTAAATTTTTGGTAATTTTGGGAAAAAGTTCGGCTTCTTAGCACGGTACAGCCTTTGGAGTATATACAAGTGATCAATTTTATATTTGGATATTTTTCAGAGCGTCCCACAGATGAACTCTATTTATTTTCAGCTCACCAGAGCCGCTATAATAAAGCCAGATATTGTACATATTGATTCAGTATATAAAAAAACTAGTGTCTTTACTACCATTATTTCTACGCATATTATTTGATGCTAACGGCTTTTTTGTTGCTTTTCTAATGTATACTTTCGGATGTAATATTATTATTTCGAAGGCCATTGTATCAACGTAATAATTCTATAGACTAACATAATAAGCGGTTCAGAAGACAACGGAAGTTATTTTTTCCAGATCGTTGTAAAACAGGTCTAACTTCTTGTAAATATTCTTTGTTTTGTTAAATCTCGACCATGCCATTAGTAACAGTGGCGTGGAGACATATATTGGATACTCATCCTGAAAATAGTGATCTATAGTCTGTTTCTTATTGACTGACAGCACGCGAAAAGGTCACAGATGCTTGTCAGGTAGTAAAGCATAAGCGTCACAGTTCATCTAAGGAATTTATTTACTATTCAATTTTATACCCGATCTGATATATAAAGGTAATATAAATGTTAATTCAGTTAGTTAACTGACCTTCGTACATTTGTAGAGTACATACAGTTAAAACAATAAATTATTTTTGAAATAATCTTGTAACGCGACTATTCTGACTGAATATTTCATTAATTATCCCGAGAATTTGAAGCAGGTCAATTCTTGGGAGATATATTAACAAACCATTTATCAATTCATTCTCCAGATAATTACTTTCTGATTTTCGAAATGTTGATAATAACATTTCCAAGAAACATTACAATAGGGTCCTACAAGGGATTGTCCCAATGACTACTTACAAATTTTGCAGGTATATACGGTGAAACTTGGTCTCGCCCAAATCTGTATAATTTGTTTTGCTTAGAGTCGCTTATGTTCCATGAGTGTTAACTGGGTTGTGAGAAATGTCCTCAAGTTTTACCCCTGTAAAGTGTAAGAGTGTGATTAGCTTACAAACAAAGACTGTAGTGTTAAATGTGCATGAGGCTGTTGTACATCAAACGCCGGCTGCTACTGTTATAAATATAGTATGACAGGAGTTAGTGAATCTACTATTTACAGGCTTCTAAGAGAGAGGAAAAATGGAAATATATATCCACCTGAAAAGTCAACTGGAAGAAAACCATTTGACCTCGATGAACATATGCAAAATACAATAAGACGAAAACTACATGAATTACATTTTAAAAAAGAGATCTCAACCCTTGACAGAATTCTGAGAATGGTGAAGGATGTCGAGAATTTGCCTGACATAGGGCGAAAAACTTTGTGGAAAATATTACACAAATGAAATTTTACTTGGGAGAAGCAAAGTCGCCAATCAGTGCTAATCGACAACGAAGAAATAATATGTTGGAGACGCCAGTATTTACGAGATATCCGGAAAAACAGACAGGAGCGAAGACAAATCTATTATCTAGATGAGACATGGCTCAATGAAGGACATTCAGTAAAAAAAATATGGCAGGACAAAAGTATTCAAACCAGTCGTCAAGCTTTCATAGAAGGTTTATCTACTAAACTCCTATCGGTAAAGGTCGCCGACTAATAATAACGCATATTGGATGCAATCAAGGGTTCGTTGAAGGTGGTTTACTGGAGTTTCAGTCAACATCAACCAAAGACATTCATGAAGAAATGACTGCAGATGTATTTTACACAAATGGTCGAATTATTCCCAAATAATGCTGTAATCTTTATGGACAATGCCACTTATCATTCGCGATTAACAGAAAATCTCCCATCTACCTCTTGGAGAAAAGCTGATATTAGAAACTGGTTAATCGTAAAAGATATACCATTTGGAGATGATATGTTGAAAAAATAACTTTTAAAGGTTGCTTCAGATCACAAGCTACAATTTAAAAAGTTTGTTATTGATGAAATAGCCAATAATCGTGGGATAACAGTGCTTCGTTTGCCGCCATACCATTGTGAATTAGATGCGATAGAGTTAATATGGGCCCAAATGGAAGGTTATGTAGCTAGACATAATAAAACATTTGGAATGAAAGATGTTCATGAACTCATTAAGTACTCATTGACAACAATAACTGAAGAGAACTGGAGAGATGCTGTGAATCATGTAATTGAAGAGGGATAGAAAATGTGGGTTTTAGATAACCTCATAGAACAAACTATAGAACCGATAGTGATCTCTCTCGACGAGTCTTCGGATGATTCTTGTATGGCCAGCAAAGAGGATGATACTATAGATTGAATTTTATATTTCCTATAAATGGTATGTTTACTTTACTTAATATACATTAATTCATTGTCAATAAATTTGAATTATGAGAATTAAACTATATTTTCTTCAATTAATTTAGTTTAATAAAAATGAAAATGTAGTTTGTTAATAGGCCTAAACGAATGAATTTTATTTCAACTGTAATGTTGACCGAATCTAATTAAATAAGCACAATGAACTAATATCGTAATCTTCGCCACTGCCACACTGTTTATCCTTTAGCAGTTCCTTATATTTTTCGAGATGATAATTGGAGTTATTTTTCAGTTTTATATAGTAACCACAATATATGCCAATAACGATGAGCCTTACTTCAGGTAATTCTTTTATATTAATGAGAATGGGCCAAAATTCGCATTCTTGAAAACAACAATAAATCCACATTAAAGTAGAATTGTGATGTAAGCCAAAAATTATACAAATTTGATAGTTGGGCTGGCGATATATGATAATATCATAATCACCACCTCTACCATCTGCACATGCTATATCTGCCCTATATTAATTATTATTATTGTTATGAATAATATAACCTTCCTCTATGGATCTACGAAACGTCATGCCTTGTTTGGATAAAATGATAACCGGACAGTTTTGTATGTCGCAGTTACGCCTCTGACTCTTAACAACAGGATGACTTGTAGGTTAATGTCCCGAAAATGTTTTCTTAAGCTTAGAATAAGACTGTAATTTACTTAAACGTGTTATCGAAGAGATATAAACATTACGGTGTAATATTACTCTTGAACATGTATGTTTAGTGCCTTTGCAGCATAATTACTTCTTCGTTAAAGCCGTGCGGTGAGTGAATAAAAATCACACAAGAGTAAATTGAGATAATTTATACTAAATTGCTTATAAATAAGATATGTCGGGTATTTTCACGGAAATAATTTCTTTAATAACTTCAAATACCTCGTCCTATTCAGCCATAAAACTGTTTCCTACAATACTCGATAAAAAAGTAAGTAAAAAATTAACAGTCCTGAAAAATATTCTATCATAAAATTGTTACTTGTATACACTTCGGGGGATGTATCGTGCTAACAAACCGGAATTTCCCCAAAAATAACCAAAAACTCAGTATATCTGGATTTATAGGACCCGCTGTACTCGTTCTAGTCAAATGAAAATCAATAGGGTACATCTGTGAGACACCTTGAACAATGTTCAATCATGAAATTGATCAATCGTTTACTCTCTGGAGGCTGTATCGTGCTAACAAACTGAAAATTCTCCAAAAATGACAAAAATTTGGTATCAGTGTAAGTAAGTAAGGGTCGAGACAGTTAATTTCATTAAAAATTTGGTACTTGAAGTACCATAGCACCTGTTGTACTGGCTTCAGTGAGCTGAAGATCAATAGGGCTCATCTTTGAGATGCTCAGACTAATATCCAAACATAAAATTGGTCACTTGTATATACTCTGGAGGTTATATCGTGCTAACAAACTGAAACTTCTCTAAAAATGACGAAAATATCGTACTTAAAGTACTGTAGCACCTGTTGTATTGGCTCTGGTGAGTTTAAAATCAATAGTGAGATATCCTGACCAATATTCAATCATAAAATTAGTGACTTGTTGAACTCTGGAGGCTGTATCGTGCTAACAAACTAAAATTTCTCAAAAATGACAAAATGTCGTACTTCAAGTACCATAGCACCCGTTGTACTGGCTCCGGTGAACTGAAAATCAATAGCGTTAATCTGTGACATGTCCTTAACAATATTCAATCATGAAATTGCTGACTTATTGCACTCCGGAGGCTATATCTTGCTAACAAGACATGTAAGGAAAAGTGACCGACGACAACGACATACATACAGGATTTTTTTTCTAAAAACCGTTTTTTCGTGTTGTTGTTGACGGAAAACGTAAAAATAACTCAAGAAAAAATTCTAAATTTCAGCTTTTTTTGGGTTAAACCAATACATTTCTCGCATATAGAAAGGTTGGGCGGAAAAGTATTATGCGATTATGTGTGTAAGGATTACAAATACATTCATTACTATTGAAAGCTGGTGATAATTATTTAGAAAAGTCACTAAACGAAATCCTCTGGCACAACTATCCTCTATACTTAGCATCACCCGTACTTCAGTTTGCTTACAGTGCTACATCTTAAGATTTGCTGACCCTGGGTAACCATAAACAAAATTTCTTCTTCGTCCTTTCCTTATTCACTTTTCCATTCCATCATTTTTGGTGTTATTTCATTCTCTCCACACGCTTTGTTTATTTCTTTCATATCCACGGCTTCCTCTTTTTCTATGCTATTTATAAGTTTAGTAGACCAGAACTTAACACTACTAAAATAAAGAAAATGGTGGCTGATAGTTCTTGCTGAAATCTAGGAGAAAAAATTGAAGTTTTTGAACATCAGATATCAATTTTTATCATTTTAAACGATGTTTAGGCGAGAATGCGTTGCATATGTCGGATCGCTAACTATTAATCATCACTAATATAATTTTAGCATACTTACATCAAACATGCATTCACCGACGTTAACGCCGGAAAATGGAAAGAGAGTCCTTAAACATCGACGAAAATTTGCGATATAAGAATTGAGTAATAAAACGCTCTCATTTTTATATGTCCACTGGTCTCTCCAATGGAGTAAGGGTTAATAATCTCACGAAGTCGTACACTGGCGTAGTCCCTGAATCCGACTCTGCCTAACTCATGTATGAAAGTTAAAATTTTGGCGAGTGCGCAGGGATTTCTTCGAACTGTTCGAACCATTATTTTTTGAGACTATTCTTATCTAGACATTTTCAGTGTGGTACATTTTTCTGTGACCAGTCTTATCTAGAAAATTCCAGGGTGGCGATTGTTTTTGTGAGCCGCAAAACTGGAAGGTTCTGGAAAAAGGGCACTTATGTAAAGAATACCGACCAGCGGGAGGAGTTGTCCCTCCTGTGGAGCCACCGACCACAAGCCCGCAAATTGCCCAAAGGCAAACGCCCCATCCTGCAAAAATTGCGGCGGTCCACACCCCGCTCTTCACCCAAGCCATCGTTTTCAAACACCCTGATACCATGAGCGAACGACTTCTACCAAAAACTTCCGCCTCGTGCTCTGGGGAGATCAACTCGAAATCCGCAGGGAAGTCGTCTATTTGAGAGTGAAATTTACTAACGCCCTCAACTTGATGGCCGACCTCATGGACACTTTAAGTAAAGTCCGACGGAGAGTTAATCTTCTTAAGGCGCTCGACGGCAGCTTTGGACGTACTCACCATACTACCTTACTTTATACGTATGAAACATATATCCGTCCTATAATCGACCATAGAGCAAACGTCTATTGCACCATCCCCAACCATCTTGTCAAAAGACTTCGTACTTGTGAGCAGTCAATCCTTAGATACTGCCAATACAAGGCTCCATACTTTCCCACTAATACAGTATATGTCAATATCGACATTGAGCCCATCCCATCTCGCCTAAATAATCTACAAGCCCGATACGTTAGTCGTACTATCGAGTCGCGCAGCGGAAATTCCAAAAGCACCCTACTTACACCGTGGATCGCCAATAGACGACCCCTCGGTAGAATTCCCAAGAGGAAGTTCCCATTTCCTCCGCTACGCTTGCTAGCCACGGCCTACGACGACCTCCCCGACGAATACACTGACTACCTGGACAGCTCCCCAATTTCCATCTGATAATCGTCAAAAACCTCACTATACTCCCACACTTATTCTATATTCTATGTTAATAAATCACTACTCACATAACTTTCCGCAACAAAGTCCAAAATCATCCATAATTTAAACACTTCCAACAATTCTCTCAATCCCAAACTATTAATCGCTCAACACTTTGGACAAACCCTATACTCCCAGCCGCCCCCACGCCACCCACGTCGGTGTTGCAGGTTTTTCACGGTTTTCCTGCATACTCTGTGAATTTATTTACTAGCCAAGTGGACCAACGAACGACGCACCCGCATTTTTAGATTTAATATTTTTATTGTTCCACCGACCACCGTAAATAGTCCCAAACCACCGAAGGCACGTCACCGCAACTTTTCATCAATTTTCATCAAATCCCAACAAATCATCTAATTCTATACACTTTTGAAAAATGTCTCCCATACACTTTTTCACATAACTCCAAAAACCAATAAAATTATAAATCTTCAATATTCCTAATATATAACTCTTAAAATACCGGAGACATTTCAAATTTAGTAAATAGCACTCAATTTCACAAACTTCTGGAACCTAGCCAACTCAACGTATAAATCTATGTATCGGCAACGATAGATGGTTCGTCTTCTACATTAATACTTCTATCCTAGACACTTTTTGTCACACCATCTCCGCACACTTTTGAGCTTCGCTGCTTCCAAACATCAACCTCCGACACACCCCAACACAACACAACCTCCAGTTACTTTCTAGCGAAAAGCCCATCCCATTACTCTCAATTCCATACACTTTTTAAACAAATTTTCCTAGTCACTTTAAAAATTTTCTTACTAGACACCTTTTCAACCCCCAACTCAGTTTCTCAGTCAACGCGCACTAAACCATCCAATACACCCCCGACTCAGCCCTGAAGAGGAAACGAATCCTACACCAGGGCACCACTATTGAAAACAACAATTCCACCCAAAAAATCCAAAAAACCAACAAAAATTCATTACGAATTTCTCTCTCTCTCTCTCTCTCTCTCTCTCTCTCTCGCGGGAAAAGTTAGTTTATAATTTTATCTCGAGATATTAATAGTGGGATATGTAGTAAATAGTCTAAGGAAATTAACAGTAGTGAAGTGTTTATATAAATTAGTGAAAGTGAATATACTGTGTATATAATATAAATTAGTGAAAGTGAATGTATTGTGTATATAATATGAATTAGTGAGTGAATAGTTTAGTGAATAAATAAATCGTAATAAAAACTTTCAAATGAATAAGAGAAACATTACAATAATTCTTCGTACAGCAACTGCCTTTAACTAGGAAATGATTTGAAACTCTGCTGATCATTGGGAATCTATAAATTTACTGCTATATCTATTTCCATGGCCCGACAAATGAAATCTCACCGTAGCAGATTTTACTCACTATATCAATCGTTAGTTATCCAATAAGAATAACAGATTTTCCTTAGTTACAACGTATTACAGCGGATGTTACTATCTAACCATAGTGAACGAATATACGAACCTTGTTATATTCGAATATACCAACATTCGTATATTCACTTTAGGTGCGTTTACTTCTTTTCTTGTATGTAGTCAGGACTGTCAATGTTATTCTGAATTATTTTTCGAAACGTAAAGTGTCTTCCAATCTGAAACCGCCGAAGTTCACCATTCACAACTTTGTACCATTTTGTAAATTTGTAGATAATAAATCATTAATTTCGACATTAATTTTGTCAAATTAAGATTATTTACCTAGTTGAATGTCTACGCCAGTTGACGAAGTTCAATTACAAATATAATCAAAAACATTGGTCCTTCGAGCAGGATACAACAAGTATTGTTATATAACATTGTAAAGTCCCAGTACCAAGAGAGCAGTTCAAATCGTAGTGCAGGTATGGCAGTTCAAATCTTAGCATAGCAGTTCTAATGGCAGTTCAATTAGCAGTCCAGTTATCAGTTCAAATCGCAGTTTCAAGGATTCACCACAGCAGCAGCCAGGATAATCAAGGTAAGTTGGTCAGTTATCTATTCAAATGTGCCAATTATCCTTCCTGTTTCCATATTAGTATCGTATAAAGATTGTTGAAATTCCTTACCATACTCACGCATAAACTGAATTTAAAATGGCTGAACTTAACAAATTGAAACGACAACGCGGTTATATACAAACGACTATTACGACCTTAAGAAAACTCATCGACCAAGCAAACGATGAACCCGCGAGCATCAATGAAGATTTTATTCAATCGACATTAGAAAGGACAACCAAAGCATTAGAAAAATTAGATTTAATTCAAGATATGATAGAGGAGTTTGATGAAGAGGAAATGGATCAGCGTAGCTTTTACGTAGATAGCTTTGATTGGGAAACAGCGCGTGCTAAGAAGCTTCTCGATAAAATAAAACTATCACCCAATGGCGTACATCCAGTAGATACCTTACACATTGGTAACATCAAATCAGCAGTCAATTTGCCTCCTATAACACTCAAACCTTTCGATGGAACCCCTGAAAAGTGGACCGAGTTCTTTAGCCTATTCGGCGATGAAAGACGTTGAAAAGCTAAATTATCTGAAATCATCATTAACCGGAAAGGCAGCCAGGGCAATTGAGTCACTTGAAATCACCAACTGTAATTATAGTGTTGCTATTTCAATTTTAAAGGACAAATTTGAAAATCCACGTCGTATGGCACGTCGTCATATGGCAATTTTGAGAGAGTTTCCTCGATTAAACAAAGACACTCCCGTGGCAATAAACGAGCTCGTTGACGTGTTCTATCAACACAAGAGAGCGTTGGAGAACCTGAAGGCTCCAGTTGACTCATGAGACATACCACTAGTAGATTTGATTTTATCCAAGGTCAGCTCGAATACGGCTTGGCATTGGGAATTAACTTTGCAAGATGATCAGTTCCCATCGTTTAAAACATTACTAAAATGTTTGGGAAGAAGATCTAATTGTGCAGATCCGTCTCAACACGAAGTACCTCATAACAAAGCACCAAGATATGAAAAAGATCACCAACGCAGAGAAACCCGTTCGCAAGCTGTTGTCATACACACAATTAACCATGGTAATACATCGCATCAGCAAAGATCGATTATCTGTCCTGCATGCAATAGTTCTCATACATTGTACGTTTGTGAAAAATTACGTGGATTATCCGTTGAAAACCGACGAAAATTTATATTAGATGATCGTTTGTGTTTTAATTGCCTTGGGAAAGGGCATGGAGTTAAAGCGTGTAAAACACAGGCCTCGTGTAAAAAGTGCAACAAACGGCATCATACCTTGTTGCACATACCAGTTGAACGGAGTACATCCGAGCCTTCTCAACACAACGAAGTATCAGAACAGAGACAGGTATCACTCGTGGTAATTGCGCTGTCTCACGACATAATGGTCACCTCAGTGCTTGATGTTCTAGACAAGGATGAAAGACCTATTCAATGCCGAGGCTTGCTTGATACCTCCTCCAGCACCAATTTCATCACTCAGCGGCTTGCTGATATCTTAAGATTGAAGAAAACAACATGTAATGTACCCGTAGGAGCTTTAAATGCTATGACGACGTACTGCACCGAATTAACAACGGCTACCATCAAATCACGGATAAACGCGTATAAAAAGACGTTAACATTTTTAATCGTACCAACTATCTCTCACGTTATACCAGATCAACCGATCCAGCGTGAGTTGATTAAGATACCCACTAATCTCAAATTAGCAGATCCACATTTCCATCGACCTGCACCAGTGGATATACTGTTAGGAGCTGTCACCACTCTTTCATTATTGTCTGTAGGACAAATCAAGTTATCCGCTCCCAATAAACAAGAATTATACCTTCAAAAAATCATGCTCAGCAAAGTCAAATTGTTATGTTACTACTACTCCTATAGACTGCGATCTTCAGAAATTTTGGGAGATAGAAGAATGTCCTAGAATCAAAAAATTCTCCGGAGAAGAAGAAAAATGTGAACAACATTTCCGGAAGCACGTAACTAGAGAATCGAGTGGGCGCTATGTAGTTGTCCTACCCTTTAACCCACAGGCACATAACCTACGTAAATCTTACTATTTCGCAAGAAAAGTATTTGATAGTATAGAACGTAAGTTAAACCAAACGCCTACCCTTAAATTGTTATATGAAGAGATTTTAGATGACTATTTAAACCAACGTCACATGTCCACCGTTGTTGACAGTCCGTCGATATCAGATGGTTCTTATTTACCTCATCACGCCGTTATTAAGGGCACGAGTCTGACTACTGAAGTACGTGTGGTATATAATGGTTCAGTAAAGACTTCCACGGACGTATCATTAAATGACGTCCTGTACACCGGTCCCAATATTCAACCGGATTTATTCACAACATTGATTCGGTTTCGTGAACACCCTATCGTGATTACAGGCGACTTAAAACAAATGTATCGACAATTCCTAGTAAGGAGCGAAGATCGTTAATTTCAACGTATTATTTGGAGAAATCAACAGAAAAGGCTGCAAATTTTCGAATTAAATACTGTCACGTTCGGTATCACTTGCACGTCGTACTTAGCCATCCGATGTCTGCATCAATTAAGTGAAGATGAGATGGAAAGGTATCCCGTAGCCGCCCCATTGTTATTAACCGAATTTTATGTGGATGATTTCCTCAGTGGCGGTAAAAGTCAAGAGCAAGCAAAAATCATAATAAAAGGAATGAATGGAATCCTTTCCGCCGTCGGTCTAACAATGAGACAATGGGCGTCCAACGATCCTTCGGTGTTAGAAAATATACCTGTCGAAGATGTAAACCCGAGATTGCAACTGGATGACACTACCTTGAAAACATTAGGCATCCACTGGGATTCGCAAAACGACACGATCATGTATACCGTTAATCCTATTCAGACAATTAGGATTACTAAAAGGATTATATTATCCGAAGTTGCAAAAATATTCGACCCTTTAGGGTTATTAGCACCAGTTATTATACTCGCGAAAATCATTTTACAAAGCTTGTGGAATTATAAGCTTGATTGGGACGAATCGTTGCCTATCGAATTACACAGTGAAAGGCAAACATATTTTCAACAATTACCGTCAGTTAATTTGTTGTCATTTCCACGTACCGTAATGACCGCCGATGTTAAAGAAGTTCAATTGCATGGATTTTCCGACACTAGTGAAAGAGCATACGGTGCGTGCGTTTATTTACGTACTATCGATCGCTTAGGAAACATTTAAGTGCAGTTACTTTGTGCTAAGTCCCGTGTTGCGCCTATTAAGACGATAACAATACCGAGATTAGAGCTCTGCGGGGCACACCTCTTGTCTACCTTAATGGAAACTGTAAATGCGGCCCTCCGAGAGGAAGTTAACATTTTCTACTGGTCCGATTCTACAATTGTATTACTCTGGCTTCAAACTTGTCCTCAACAGTGAAAAACCTTTGTATCACATCGTGTAGCTGACATACAAAGAATGACATAAGTGAAGCAATGGCGACATGTATCCACACATGATAACCCGGCCGATCTCGTATGCAGAGGAGTATTACCTGCAGATTTTCCCTCTGCGACGTTGTGGCGAGATGGTCCCTCATGGTTAGGCCAATCTATGTCGGCGTGGCCGAATTTCGATTTACCGAAAGAGGGAGAAATGCCTGAACTACCTGAGCAACGCAAACTAGTATGCTTGATTACAGCTGCCCGACCCTTTGTGACATTAAACAGATTTTCTACTTTAGAAAGAATGACCCGTTCGTTGGCCTACTGTTTTCGTTTCGTAAGACGAACACCATCCACCAAACCCTTAACAGTTGAAGTGATCCAAGTAGAAACGAGAATAATCCGATGCGTGCAGAGGCAAGCCTTTCCTAATGACATAAAGATTTTACTCTCAGCCGACTATCATAATTCCATTGATTTTAGCTTGCTCAAGTTAAATCCTTTTCTGGACAAAAAAGGGATAATGTGGGTAGGCGGTCGTTTTATTTTGTCTAACTTATCATTCGACGTTAAACATCTGATTATATTACCTAAAAATAACCACGTGACCAATTTAGTTATAGTATATTTTCATAAAAAACATTTGCATGCTGGAGTTCACCAAACTTTATACTCAATTCGTCGTTAATTTTGGATTATTGACGGACGTAGTCAAGTGTATTAAAACATCAAACAATGTTGTGCCTGCTTCAATGCTAATCCTCCACCTACCAATTACAATATGGGTAAATTGCTGGAAGCTCGTATCAATATCTTGAACCCATTTAATCAAGTTGGGATTGATTATTGTGGATCATTTCTCTTAAAGGAGAAGAAATACCGTAACCAAGCATCTGTAAAGGCTTACGTTGCTGTATTTGTTTGTCTAGCTTCAAAGGCTGTACACTTGGAAGTAGTTACAGACCTCACGTCTGTAGGATTCTTGGTTGAGACGTTTCGTTTCCCGCCGCAGCTTATGTCACGACATTTACAGTAATAACGGCACGAATTTCGTTGGAGCTGACCGGATGCTAAGGGAATTAATTGAAGAGGTCTATACACGAGAAGCACAAGATCGAATTCAAGGATACTTGAGCGACAAGGGTATTCAGTGGCATTTTAGTCCTCCTCAAGCACCACAAGTTGAGGGCTTATGAGAAGCGGCAGTGAAAAGCTTTAAAAAACATTTATACCGAGTTGCCGGACGTGATATGCTAATGACCTATGAACAATTTAACACATTAATTATCGAAATCGAAGCTATACTAAATTCCAGACCATTAACTAGTATTTCCTCTGACCCTACCAATCCTATCGCCCTTACTCCTGGCCATTTTTTAATAGGGTCTCACTGACCAACTTGCGAAGTCGTGAATATTCCGCGACTCCTAGTAACCGTCTGTCACACTGGCAGCACATACAGAAGGCAAAGCAGCATTTCTGGTCGCGATGGAGTAAGGAGTACCTGAAGGAGTTGACGGTTCGTACCAAATGGGAAAAGGCCGATCCTGAAATCCACGAAGAGGCTGTGGCCTTACTACGAGAAGACAACATTCCACCCTCACAATGGGCCCTGGGAAGAATCATGAAGTGCTATCCCGGTAGTGACGGTGTGATACGTACCGTTTTAGTGAAAAACACGAAATCTTCAGTTGTCCGAAATGTGAAGAAGGTAGCATTACTTCCGATTCTACCGACTAATGCTGAAGATGAACAATAATAGACTTTATAATTGATCGTATTCTCTCAACGGGAGGGGTATGTTCAAGATTGTAAATTCTTCAATTTTATTGTTCACGAGACTTTTTAAAATATGTCAGATATTTGTATGCTTCCTTTCTTCATTGTGTATATTTAAGGCGTAAATTCATTTTAGTTAATCGCGTTGTAAAAATATGTTTCAGAGTTGATAAGATCTTTTATATTGTTGTAAATTCAAAGGATAGTTTCAGTTTATTCTCAACTTTTGTTAAATACCTTTAAAATATCACGTTTTGCAACAATAATTGTGAATAGTTTTGTTTGGGCATTGAAATGGCACATTTTTGAAAGTCGACATCTTGTCGCCTTGTCCTCTAGTTAAGAAGTTAAGAAAAGGTCACGTTTCACCCTATTATATATTGTATTGTGAAAACCCTAAATTTAGTGTCACTTCTGCATGAATTTTATGGTCGACGGTCGGAAGATATGAATGACATTTTTTAATAACCTTTCTGGGTAAAAAGGTTACACTTGCTATTGGAGTATTCAATAGAAATTTAACTATCTATTGACGGCACCTATAGTTGATTCTTGTCTAGGAACACGACAAGTCAAATGATACCGGCCAATAGGAAATATTTATTTTCGTTTGGTCAACCCAATCCACGTGTAAACACGCCCCTCGCAGTTTTCCATTTAACACATTTCACAACGTGAAGAAATCAGTTTCTCACTCATCAGTTCTACACTTATCGACGCGAGTTTTAACTCATCGAATCGAGCTCAACGCTCAACAACAAAGTTAGTTTTTTACACTCATCGAAGCGAGTTCAATACTCTCGATAACAAAGTTTTACAGTCATCGACGCGAGTTTTACACACTCATCGAATCGAGCTCAACGCTCAATAACCAAGTTAGTTTTAATATTCATCAAATCAAAACGTCAAGTGTCTTCCGATCTGAAACCACCGAAGTTCACCATTCACAACTTTGTACCATTGTGTAAATTTGTATATAATAAATTATTAATTTAGACATTAATTTTATGAAATTAAGATTATTTACCTAGTTGAATGTCTACGCCAGTTGACGAAGTTCAACTAGAAATATAATCAAAAACAACGACCTTGATAACTTGTAGACTATTTTTATTTCTGCCAAATTCCTCTTGTATATATTAATTTGACTCGACACATTATTTTGGCATTAATAATCAGAGATGATCAGATTATTAATGCCAAAATGATGTCTCGTTAAATTATTACAAAATACTGTCGAAATGTAGATGCAACCAAATAGTTGAATATTTAGCAAGGTCTTGTTATATTACCCTCGATAAAACTACGATCACTATATTGCAAAGCAAATTTTATGGTATATTATTTGAATCTTCAAAGTATAATCAGCCATTCCCAATCGTTTGATTAACATATAAATAGGAAATAAACGTTCGTGATTACCATCGGTATCTTCTGTTTGGCTTTTCAGTAATCTTCACTTTTTCCTCCATGTAGCTCTTCTAATTTCGGTTATAACGTGCAGTATAACGGAATAACAAAATGCCTGGTTATTGACATACCGGTAACTGCATGAGCTAACAATTTATTCAGTCGAATAACACTGCCAGTTGGCATTCGGTACTGTGAATCAATAGGCTCTGAAGAATTAATGGAAACAGTGATTGCAGATGAAACCTTCATATTTTATTTCAAAAAAGATCTGTTATTGGCGGAAGAAATATGAATTTTAAGTCATAAATCTATATATAACGTTTCACGTAAAGAAATTTGTACTAACAAAATAAAAATAAACACTGCCACGCTCTTTTATTTATACAGGAAATATATTAAAAACAGATGGTTGCTGCCAACGCTATCAGTAAATTACACTCTTTTCTAATTACCTCTTCCTCATATAGCTAGCTCAATCGCTAAATATGGTAAAATTCTGGGTAGCTGAACAATATACTTTATCTCAGTTAGATTGCCAATTTATTTTAATTTATGTATATATGCTCAACTATATAGCAAGTTTAACAACGCGCCATAAATCTGCAAATCAATTTCTGTACCTACTTCTGTGACAATCGGACAGGTTAGTACATACTATTCTAAAATACTAGCTGTCACTGTTTATTCTGACCACTTGTATCTTTTGAGTAACCGTTGCCACATGAATTTCATATTCTGTGAAAGGTATCAAGTTCTTAAATAAACGGTTTTAAGGATTAAAACTAACTTTTCCGCATCTGTGGCCCTGAACAATATTCTATCATTAAATTGTTACTTGTATACATTTCGGGGGATGTGTCTTGCTAACAAATCGAAATTTCTCCAAAAATAACCAAAAATTCAGTATATCTGGATTTATAGGACCCGCTGTACTCGCTCTAGTCAACTGAAAATCAATAGGGTACATCTGTGAGACACCTTGAACAATATTCAATCATAAAATGGGTCACTTGTATACACGCTGGAGACTGTATCTTGCTAACAAACTGAAATTATCCAAAAATGACGAAAATTTGGTACTTCATATACCATAGCACCCGTTGTACTGGCTTTACTGACTTGAATATCAATAGGGTTCATATTTGAGACGCTCTGAATAATATCCAATCATAAAATTGGTCACTTGTATATACTCCGAAGGCTGTATCGTGCTAACACACTAAAACTTCTCCAAAAATGATAAAAATATCGTACTTAAAGTACTGTAGCACCTGTTGTATTGGTTCCGGTGAGCTGAAAATCAATAGGTTTAATTAATGAGATGCCCTTAATAATATTCAATCATAAAATTGATGACTTGTTGAACTCCGGAGGCTGTATCGTGCTAACAAACTGAAATTTCTCAAAAAATTACAAAATGTCGTACTTCAAGTACAATAGCACCCGTTGTACTGGCTCTGGTGAACTGAAAATCAATAGGGATCATCTGTGACATGCCCCTTACAATAATCAATCATAAAATTGCTGACTTATTACAATCCGGAGGCTGCATCGTGCTAACAAGACATGTAAGGAAAAGTGGCCGACGACAACGACGACGACGACGACGACAACGACATACACATAGGATTTTTTTTCTAAAAACCGTTTTTCGTGTTGTTGTTGATGGAAAACGTGGAAATAATTAAAAAAAAATTCAAAATTTCAACTTTTTTTGGGGTAAACCAATACTTTTCTCGCAAATAGAAAGGTTGGGCGGAAAAGTTAAATTATTTACATGTTACAGTTCGTTTTCAGTGAATACAGATTTTGGTAGTCCTACCCAAAAGCTTACGCTGCATCTCACCCCTCCGCAATCTAGAAAAGTCTCTCTCATTATTGAACCATCTTAGTGAATAAATATAGTTATATATATTTCTCAATCAATTTTGTCTTCGATTTAAAAAGTGCATTCAAGTGATGACTTAAATTTAACCACCAGACGAGCTATATTGGTTGACTTCCCAAGCAGCGGGGAACATAATAAAACTCAAGGGAACTAAAGTCATCAATTATAAATTGCTTTTCCTGTTTTATCTTCATCTTATCACCGTTGACATTTCATATTCGTAGTTTCAAAATCTATATTATTAATTTCAACTACCATTAAATTTTTGTACACATCAACTTTAATTTTTTTTGTATTTCTTCATCAACATAGATAATTTTTCTGTAAAATTTATTACATAAATGTTAACCTTCTATTTGAACTTTAATTATTTTCATTATACCCTTTTTTAACTTTGATCTTCTACTTTATAAAATCTACTTCAATATCGTAAATGTTTATTTCAACGTTGATATTTTTCTTATACAAATTCATTTTTATTAATTGAAACTTGTCGTTTGTTAACGTATTATTTTTTTCAAATTTATTAAATCACATTTGTAAATTTCATAACTTGGTTCATATTTATATACCTTCTACAACTACAAAACTGATAATATTCTAGGTGGCGCCCGCTTATCGTATCATAATTTAACTTGATTTAACTTATTTTTTCTTTTTCTACAAATATCTCATTTCTCATCGTATCTTAATTTAATTTGATTTAACTTATTTTTATTCTACAAATTATTTCATTTCGTCTTAAATGAATATTTATCATTTATCAGAAAACAAAGTAGTATTACCCGCGAACCGGTAAGACCTACTCCTAGATAATTATTTAGCTGGCAAAAAAATTCCACCTGAGGTGCTCTATAACTCAGTAGCCGCTACAAAAAAGTTAAACCGAACAACAGGTAACAAAAAGTAAGTTGGTGGTAACAATGGTAACAATATATTAAGTAGCAATACGTCCAATTGTAACATATGCAGCGGAAGCAATGTGCCTCACTGCCAAGAACACAGAAAAATTAAAAATATTCGAAAGGAAAATCATACGAAGATTTAACGGTCCCAAAAGAATAAATAACGATCAGTACAGGAGCCTAAACAATAATGAGATTGAAGATTTTCTAGAATGAGAAGATATCGTTAATGTAGTTAAAGCCCAAAGGCACATTCATCGCCGACAACCAGAGGAGCTAATAAAAAAAATCACTGCATGGACCCCACAAACAACAAGACCAATGGGAAGGCCAAAAAAATAATGGAGGAATCAAGTAATTGATGACTTTCAAACTCTTGAAATCAGAAACTGGAATAAACTATGCCAGGACAGAAAAAAGTGGAGAGAAATTGTAGACAGGGCAAAAAAAAACACAAAAAACTATGAACAAAAAAAGACACAACATAACAAGGCGGAGTGAACCACCGCAATAAAGGAATCACCCTATTACACTGAAAATTTGATCTTTACATACTACTGAATGAATGCTTACAAAAATAAACGGTTTCAAAGATTAAATCTAACTTTTCTGTATCTGTGAGATGCCCTGAACAATATTCTACCATAAAATTGTCACTTGTATACACTTCGGCGGATGTATCGCGCTAAAAAACAAAAATCACCAAAAATGTAGTATATCTGGATTTATAGGATCCGCTGTACTCGCTCTAGTCAGCTGAAAATAAATAGAGTACATCTGTGAGACACCTTGAAACATATCCAATTATAAAATTGGTCACTTGTATACACTACGGAGGCTGAATCGTGCTAACAACCCGAAATTTCTCCAAAAAGGACCAAAAATGTGGCCCTTCAGGTACCATAGCACCCGTTGTATTAGCTCTGGTGAGTTAAAAATCGATGAAATTCATCTATATGATGCCCTCAACGGTATCCAATCATAAAATTTGTCACTTGTATACCCTATGGAGTCTCTATCGTGCTAACACACTGAAAATTCTCCAAAAATGACAAAAATTTGGTACTCCAAGTACCATAGCACATGTTGTACTGGCTTTTGTGAGCTGAATATCAATAGGGTTCATCTTTGAGATACTCTGAATAATATATTGGTCACTTGTATATACTCCGAAGGCTGTATCGTGCTAACAAACTGAAATTTCTCCAAAAATGTCGTACCAAAATATTATAGCACCTGTTTTACTGGATCTGGTGAGCTTAAAATCGAAATTGTTCATCTGTGAGAGGTCCCGAATAATATAAAATCATGAAATTGGTGACTGTACGGTGCTAATAAACTGTAATTTTTCTAAAAATTACAAAAATGTCGTACTTCAAGTACCATAGCACCCGTTGTACTGGCTCTGGTGAGCTTAAAAACAATAGGGTTTATCTGTGAGATGTTTTGAACAATATTCAATCATGAGATTGGTGACTTGTTGCACTTCGGAGGCTGTATCGTGCTAATAAGGCATGTAACGAAAAGTTGCCGACGATAACGACGACGACGTGGACGACGACATACACACATGATTTTTTTTCTAAAAACCGTTTTTTCGTGTTGTTTTTGATGGAAAACGTAAAAATAACTCAAAATTTTTTTCAAATTTCCAACTTTTTTTGGGGAAAACCAATACTTTTCTCGCATATTAGAACGGTTGGGAAGTCAAGTATATATTTTCTTTAGATCTGCTGTGCCAAAAAAATAAGAAGAAGTTTGTTTTTTGTACCTATTTTTCAATTAATTATTTCTAGTTTAACACAAATTGTCTATTCATTCTATCAAAACTTATTTTGGTTCCATTTAAATAAAGAAACTATCACTTTCACCAAATATTAGAATTCTTCAGTTTATGGTCAATTAACAAAAAAAAACGAGCTCAAACGAGACTTTAATCTGTGAGATACATAATTATGGGAGTTTTTTCTACAAGTCAAATTATATACTGAGAAGCAGTTAACTGAAACATTTCGAATAAACACAAAATATAATGGAAACGTTCCTTTGTCTGGAACTAGTACCTACTATAAATTTATCAGAGAAAATACTTGATAAATTATTTTAGAAACCTGGTATTATCCTACTAACAACATAACAAAGGACAAAGGACGCCCCTTGTAACCGTCGCGAGTCAGTGCAAAAAATAATGTGTATCGACTCCCAAGTAACTCTCAGTAATTAAGACCACCTAACAAGAATACATACAGCGAACATCGAATCCAACACGAAGAAATGTTTTACATACCGCAAAGTCTTCAGCTATCAGTTTCATTATTTTATTTAATAGTTATTGTACAGGCTCTATCAAAAATAAACGGTTTTAAGGATTAGAACTAACTTTTCCGCATCTGTCGCCCTGAACAATATTCTATCATAAAATTATCACTTCGGGAGATGTATCGTGCTAACAAACCAAAATTTCTCCAAAAATAACCCAAAATTCAGTAAGTATATCTGGATTTATAGGACCCGCTGTACTCGCTCTAGTCAACTGAAAATCGATAGGGTGCATCTGTGAGACACCTTGAACAATATTCAATCATAAAATGGGTCACTTGTATACACGCTGGAGGCTGTATCGTGCTAACAAACTGAAAAAATCCAAAAATTACGAAAATTTGGTACTTCAAATACCATAGCACCCGTTGTACTGGCTTTACTGAGTTGAATATCAATAGGGTTCATATTTGAGACGCTTTGAATAATATCCAATCATAAAATTGGTCACTTGTATATATTCCGGAGGCTGTATCGTGCTAACAAACTGAAACTTCTCCAAAAATGACAAAAATATCGTACTTAGAGTACTGTAGCCCCTGTTATATTGGTTCCGGTGAGCTGAAAATCAATAGGTTTCATCAGTGAGATGCCCTGAATAATAATCAATCATAAAATTGATGACTTGTTGAACTGTATCGTGCTAACAAACTGAAATTTCTCAAAAAATTACAAAATGTCGTACTTCAAGTACAATAGCACCCGTTGTACTGGCTCTGGTGAACTGAAAATCAATAGGGATCATCTGTGACATGTCTTTTACAATATTCAATCATAAAATTGCTGACTTATTACAATCCGGAGGCTGCATCGTGCTAACAAGACATGTAAGGACGACAACGACGACGACGACATACACACAGGATTTTTTTTCTAAAATTCGTTTTTTCGTGATGTTGTTGATGGAAAACGTGGAAATAACTCAAAATTTTTTTTCAAAATTGCAACTTTTTTTGGGGTAAACCAATACTTTTCTCGCATATAGAAAGGTTGTGCGGAAAAGTAATATTAGAAATGAATTGTCGAATAGTGATTTGTTGATACCTTCAAAAGAGACGGTAACATATACATTTTATCCCGATTTTTTAAATGTTTGAATTTCAGGCTTCGAGTAATGATTGTAAAAAGTCAATTACCATGAAACATTATGGAAAACGTTTGCATTCGAAATATCTCGCTATTTTTTGAAATAATCATCATAAAACTGCAATTTAAATTAACATGTGTGGATTTGAGGGGACTATTTTACTAGTTAATCAAACGAGCTGTGTTTACTTCATTGGGTCGACGTTAACTTCAAATAAAACTCAGAAATTGTAGCATCTCAACTTTATTTACATAATATACAACAGTTCGTAACAACTGCATAATCACTTAAATTTACTTTAGAGTTTGCAATACGTACTTGATAAGAAAAAATATTTTTATTTAAACATGAAGAACTAGAAACCTCGACGAGGTAGAACGAAGGGTCTTGAAGGTATCAATGGACCAAGAAAAAATTAGAGCAAATCAAGGTAAATTTTGCTTTTTATATGTTCCCTTGTTCTACTACGGGTTTTTCCGAAAAGATGCATTCAATACTTATTTGATGATTCGAATTTGTATAAAGCTTATTATTATATTATAATAATAATAATGTTTATCCATCATAAATGTACAATCAAGTATAATTTTGATAAAGCAATGTCAAGTGAGTAGTACTTGTGAGCTGAGTGAAATAAACAATGGCATCACTGAAGGCGCAATCGTAGAAAATTACTCCTTGTGTGTGATATAGTCTCTAAATATAATAAAAATACTTAAGATTAAAATATAAATTTGAAATAAGATAAAGTGTGAGTATAAAACATATGGGTAGAAATTGCATCACATAAAATAAAATTTCACAATTGGTAAAAGTATCACTTTCAGGTAAGTTACACAAAGTGTTTATCATAATCGGGTTCAGAGTCTCATATACACATATATTACAGTCATACGATTTTGATCCCATGTGAGTATCACATAAGATTTAATATCATAATTGGTAAAAGGGTAACATTCAGGTAGGTTTCACATAATGTGAGTGTCATAATCGGGGTTTAGGGTCACATACACATACATTACAGTATTATAAGTTTGATGAATAATTTGTTGAGGCTTTAAATTATTTTTTGTAATATCTGTCTATCATAGCATTGGAGCCAATTTTTAACTTTTATTTTAAAAATTTCGTTGCTTCGGCTGGTATTTATTGTTTCAGGTAACAATTCCCAAATTTTTGTACCTAGAAAGTTGCAGTGCCTCTGACCCACTGTTTTAATATATTTCGCTACCACGACGCTGTAGTGTCGCCTTCTTGTATTATATAGATGATCTGGGTGCGTTATTTCAATGTTATTATTGTAAATCCCTTGTAACATATTTTGGCAAAAGAGTTGTCTAATATAAAAAATGCCGCATTCGTTATACAGATTATCGGTAGAGTACGTCTTTCCTTTGCCAAGGATTATTTTGAGAATTTTCTTCTGCACGATATTCAGACTATTTAAATGCGTATCATTTACGGCTCCCCATCCTATAATACCCTATATAAGTTGGAATTGGATTAGGCTATAATATATAGTTTTCAACTGAGAATTTTCAAGAAATTCTTTCAACAGTTTGAATCTTGATATGAATCCACGTAGTTTTCTTGTTAGATACGATATATGTAAGTTCCATTTCATATGTCTGCCAATTTGTATATCAAGGTATTTTATTGAGCTGGCTTCTGGAATGGATATATTTTGATTTATATTTAATGGACACATATTCGGAAAGTTATTGCTATAGGAGGTGAAAGGTAAGTATTTGGTCTTTTCCGCGTTCATAGTTAATTTATTGTATTGTAACCATTTAAAGATGTTGTTGAAGTCTTTTTCCGTCTTTGCTTTCAGTTGTTGCCATGTGTTGTCACTGTAAATTACTGTCATATCATCAGCATAACTTATAATATTACCTACAGTTGTCATTTTCAACAGGCTGTCTATATAGATAGTGAATAGTAGGGGACCTAAGACCGTGCCTTGAGGAACACCGTAAGTGATTGTCCTCGGAGTGCTCACCACACCATCAATATCTACTACTTGTTTTCGGTTCGACAGGTTTGATTCCAGTTTCTCTAGAAGCCTTTTGTGACAAACAGTATCAAAGGCTTTGGAAAGATCAACAAAGATACATAGCGACGATTTAGAAATGAGTAATTTGTAAATGTACGTTGTCAGTTTTAGTATTGCATCTTCGGTTGACCACCCCTCTCTGAACCCATACTGATTATCGGATAGAATATGTTTTTTTATGAAATGTACCATTCTCTTTTATATTATTTTTTCAAAAAATTTTGCTATGTTTGATATCAAAAAGATGGGCCTATAATTTGAAATTTGCAGTTTATCCCCACTCTTAAAAAGCGGTTTGATAACACCAGTTTTTAAAATGTTCGGAAATATTCCATTTTCAATACAGCTATTTATAATGTGCGTGAGAGGGACTGTTATGAAGTTGGCTATTTGAATCAGCGTTTCTGCAGTAAAACCGTCATGCCCAGGACTTTAAGTTGTTTGATTATTTGTGATACTTCTCCAATGTTTGAGAGGTATAAGAACATATTTTTGTTTATTTCAGTTGTAATGTCTCGGAAGGAATTTAGTTTTTCGATTTAATTTGCTAGTTTTTGCCCCATTACACTATAGTGTTTATTGAATTCATCACTAATAACCTCTTTGTTTTCAGTGTTACAATTTTCTTTTATTTCTATTTTGGTTATTTTTGTTTTTGGGCGAGTTTTATTGCAAATCTCATTAACACTTTTCCCAGAGCCCCTTTGTTCTACTTTTATTCTTCCCAATTTCGTTTTGCTTCTTTCGTAAGTTTATTTAAGTTTCGTTTGTAATTATTGTATATATGTTTTATTTGTAGGTTATTGGGATTATCAATTAGTAGTTTATAGAGATTGTTCTTTTCTTTTATTGATGTAGATAGCCCTGGCGTGATCCATTTTTTTCTAGTTTTATCTTTATTTTTTATTTTGATTTCAGATGTGTGTTTTTTTACATGGCATTTCAGTCTGTTTATGAATATTTCACAATTCAATTGCAGTTGACGTCGTTTTGTTCATAAATGTTTGCCCATGTTTCACTTTGTAGTGCCACCCGTAGCCTGTTGTAATTAATATATACTTTTGTATTTTTGAATTCTTTATTAACAGTTCTCTCACCCACATCTACTGTTAGAGCAATAGGTCGGTGGTCACTAATTTTATCCTGAAATATGAATGACTATACGATCATGCATTTCTATATTTGCTTTTACAAAGAAATGGTCGAGGCACGTGGAGCTATCTGGTCGAGTGATATCGTTTATATAAGAGATGAATTCGAAGTATTCCAAATTATTTTTATATTCATCAATGTATTCATTTTCTGATAGTAAATTTATGTTCATATCGCCAGTTATTACGTGAATATCACTTGATTTATTGTTTTGTAAATAGTTAAAAATGTGTTCATTGAAATCATATGGACATGAACTAGGAGATCGATATATCGAAGTTATTTTAATTTTTTTTCCATTTAATTTTATATTGAGTTCGAGAAGTTTAATGTTTGCTATGCTAATATTTGTCTGATCATAATTGAGTTCATTTTTAATGAATATTATGACTCCATCATTTTTATTTAATGATGATTCATTGTACACCGTGTTAAAACCTTTTAATTCATATATACTGGCATCAGTGACTTTAAAAAATTCTGTCAATACGATTACATCGAAGTTGTTTTCTAGTTGGTATAAGATTCTAAATGGTATAATAATAATAATAATAATAACTCACCTATAAGTATACACCAGTAAGCATCCTAGAAAACGTCCACTACAAATTATACTGGGATAGAACAATATTTACTGATCGGACAAATGAAGCAAACCGGCCGGATGTGGTTCTTTGGAGCCTGAGAGAAAAACAGGTATGGATTATCGACTTCGCAGTTGTGAATGATAACAACATGGAAAACACAATCAACCTAAAGCTTCGAAAATATGATGACCTCGCTCAGTATATCAAAGAGCAGTGGAAAGTAGACCAAGTTACTATCCTACCCATGGTCCTATCCACAACAGGCATTGTACCACGGCAGCTTGGTAAGGCTGTGGATACTCTTAAAATCAGTCCATCTGCAATTGGAAAGATGCAGAAAACAGCTATTCTTGGCACTTGCACCATTGTAAGGAAAGTACTGGGAAAATAACGCTAAAAAGGGGAAGGTCAAACATGCTTTGATAGATTTATATCTGTATATTTGGATAAACCACACTTAGACCAAAAGGCCTGAGTTTATGTAAAATGCCTTAAGAAGAGAACTAGTTAAAATAATAATAATAATAACCCACTCCTGGCTACTGAAAGTACTAGAGGTATATAAAATCCACCCCCATATTTCTGCAGTGCTGAGACATTTAATGGCAACATGGAGAACGACACTAAATCTTCAAACCTCCTACAGAACAGATGAGATAAAAATCAATAGAGGCATTTTCCAGGGTGACAGCCTGAGCCCAATCTGGTTCTGTTTAGCACTTAACCCTTTAAGCGACATGTTAAAAAAAAGTGGAAACTCATACGAGCTTGACAAAGGGACAAAAATATCCCATGCATTTTACATGGATGATCTTAAGGTGTATACCAAAAACCCACAACAATTGCAAAGTTCGCTAGAGCTTGTTAAGGCGTTCAGCGATGCGATTAAAATGGAAATGGGGCTAGAAAAGTGTGCAGTCGTTCATGTGGATAGAGGAAAGGTCACACAGTCCCAAAATATGACACTGATGGATAACATAACAACAATCCCATCCCTAGGCCCAGAGGACAGATACAAATACTTAGGCTTTCAGCAAGGATTAAGCCTCGACAATAAAGGTAATCAAGAAAGAGCAACAGCAGAATTTTTCCGTCGAATTAATACCGTTTTGAAAACACAACTTAACTCTAAGAACAAAATACAGGCAATCAATGGATGGGCAGTACCCGGGTTGTCGTACTCATTTGGCATAATAGATTGGACACATACAGAAATACAACAAATAGACAGACAAGTACGTACAACGCTCACAAAATTTCGCCTACACCATCCAAAATCTGCGATGGAGCGATTGTATATACCCAGGAAAGAAGGTGGCCGTGGACTGACTAATCTCGAGAGCATGTTAGTGGATGAAACTCAAAAACTGAGAGGATATTTTAAAAATAAGAACTTACCTCTATTCAGATGCCTAGTTACAGTAGATGATGGATACTCGGCACTAAACCTCGCCGACGGGGAACCTGATAGGGAAAATGACTGCATCAATAAAATGAAGGAAACTTGGCAGGTAAAAGTGTTACATGGCAGATATTACAACTCACTGCACCAGGAAGATGCAGATTTCAGAGCAACGAATACTTACCTCATGACGGGGTACTTGTTTGCGGAAACCGAAGGCGCACTCCATGCAATCCAGGACCAAGTGGTGGCAACGCGTTGCCACCAGAAATATATCATTAAAATGGACATCCCAAACCCCCGCTGTAGACTCTGTAATGAGGAACAGGAGACGATCCAGCACATAATATCAGCCTGCACCCAATTAGCCCCCACCGCTTACCTGAGTAGACACAACAATATGGGAAAGGAACTACATCTCGCTGTGACCCAAAGATTAAATCTAAAAACAGGAAAAACACCAGGGTACAAACATCAACCGTTAAGTCTAGTTGAAAATGAGCACTATAAAGTCTATTGGGATACTCTGATAAGAACAGACCGAGAAGTTCAACACAACAAACCGGACATGATCGTGCTAGATAAAAACAGCAAATCTGCGATCATTATTAATTTTTCGGAATTTAAGAAAGGTAGAGATCAAACCATTCATAATTTCTGCAAATGGCTTAGTGCACGTTAAAGTAACTAGACACCTGGAAGAGCTAAGCATATCTCGACATATCTGTGGTTTGATGCAAAAAGCAGTAATTCTGGGAACAACTGCAATTGTCCGAAGAACACTAACCCCCTAATTAAGTAGGTTTATACCTTGATGCAACTGCGTCCGGTAGAAACTGCAACCACCAACCACGTACAAGTGTGAAAAAATAATAATAATAATAATAATAATAATAATAATAATAATAATAATAATAATAATGGTATAATATTCTAAATATCATCTAGTCGAAAGGTATTTTTGAACTTTTATGAATGGTTAATCACATTGAAACATGGGTATCCATTGAAACATTTACGACATTCGGTAAAATTATGTGTTGCTTAGAAATATATTGTGGAGTTTAGATAGTTTTAATAGATGTACTTTTTCTACCGACTTCGCCCAGATGCGTATCGGCCAAACATGCTGGATGTATTTCCAACAATATATACAAACTATATATATGATACGTCGTAA
This sequence comes from Galeruca laticollis, assembly GCA_963921935.1. Lineage (NCBI taxonomy): Eukaryota > Metazoa > Arthropoda > Insecta > Coleoptera > Chrysomelidae > Galeruca > Galeruca laticollis. The sequence continues at coordinate 36,770,449 of OY998179.1, read as the reverse complement.
CTTTTAATTTTCCTACAGTAAATACTTGATTACTTATGTAACTATATGTACAATATGTTCCAAATCGATGAGCTTCACAGGATATATTAAAACCAAGAAGAGGTTGGAAAACATAGTCTGTGGGTTTTGGTAATCAGACGATGATCGATTTCAATTTCTAATCAGTCGGTCTATTTTTAATCCATAACATCTTCAGCCACAAACGTTCACCGTACCTACATGTACAGCCGAATAGGTACTATTTATGCCAACATACCCGCTGATTCGATTTAAACACACACAGTAACGACTACATTGATATGGTTCACGTAAGAGATAAAGTGCGAAATTGGAAGTTTCGGCTTATCCTTTGATTTGAATACTGTCATAATCCAGTCAATGTCATAATTTGAAATGCTTATTAGACGATATTTTCGTTTAATAATATAACTTCAACTAACAATCGTTAAAATGTATTTAATAATTTTATAATTATTAAATACATCTTAAATATAACACCAGACAATTAACACTACCTTATTTCTCGTTTCATTAACAAGAATTGGTGATACAGCTTCCAAATAACATATTATTTTCACTCAACTATAAGCATATTTTGAGATAGCAGTTTTTTCAAACACGCTCGGGTCCACAAGCGACGGCTCACTGTTTAGTTGTTGCGCTAGCATCAATATAGAGTGTTATGTTTAAGTGGTATTGTTAAAAATAAACAAAATATTAATACCTCTCAGAGCTCCGCAACATAACTTAAAGAGGGTATGCCATTACATTTCTGCACAATATGTTTTGCGCGTACTATACCAGATTATATAATACTCTGCAACTCCCTCCAATATAAAATCTGGATTCCTTTGCACTGGAATTTGGCCGCTTGATTAAAATATTTTTGGTGAAGAAGACTTTCTTTGCTCATATGTCACAGACAAAATAACTTCTCCAACAATGACTTTTTTGAGAAAAACGTAGATGCATCACTGCCATCCACCTCTTCTGCACAGCCATTGCTGGAGCCCCAAATTCCTGTTGAAATCAAGCACAAGCAAAATTTTGTATCGCCATCAAAAATAAGACCGTACCAGGAAGCTCCAGAACGGAAATCAATCAGAAAAGGCCCAGTAAAAAGAAAATCCATAATAGCTACCGATACTTCGGAACGCGATGAAATTGCGGAAAAGAAATTAAAAAAAATCAGACCAACAATCAATCAAAATAAAATAGAGAAGATAAAGAAAAAAGTTATGAGCGATTCTTCTTCTGATGAAGAAGAAGTGATTTACAAAGGCTCATCCTCAGACTTGGATCAGGATAATGATTAAATTGAGAATCTCCATAGGTTTGCTGTTTGGAAAAAAATCAGTTAGACTTTATGCCGCTCAAATAGAAGAAGTTGTAAACATTTTTTAAATATATCATTGACAAATAAACATTTTGCATAATGTTATTGCATATTAATTAATCGTCCAGACCATCCCGTCATTGGTGGAGGGTTTGGACATATTAGATATGAACATATATATGTATGTAACTCATAATTATGTAATAAGTTTTCCAAAAAATAAGCAAAAAGATATATAAGATGCCTTCATCAATCGGTCGGATTTCAAAATGTAGGTCATTTCTGTCCAGAACACACTAACGCACTCGCAAGCGTGTAAATGGCATCCAAGCGTTTGTAAAAACTAGGAGCTTGTATACGCTTGCCAAACCTCGGCAAGCGTGTAAATGTATTATAATAATCAAATAATAATATGTATGCTTGTAGAAAAAGATATTGAATCAATTAACCTGTATTTCAAAAACTGAAGCTGAAAAAACCGAATCGTTTTAGAATCAAACACATGCAAAATGAATCATGATACTGAGTAATGAGTTACAAATTGTTTCAAGGAACATCGACAAGTGTAAATCAACCAACAGATTGAAAATTACCTAAGCGATAGCGAACTATTTACCTTTACGTCAACCATAATATATTCATAAAAATTCCATAATTATATAGATTATTAAATCGACTATAAATTCCCTGCAGTATTTTATTTTTCTTACAAAACGTTGAGTACATAAACATTATAATATCAGCAAACAATACCGCACACACCGTGTAGGTAGAAGATGCAACAATAAAAACAAGGATTTAATCTCAGCATGCGGACAACGCACACCTGGTCATTAGGAATCTTTCAAATTACTGGCATGAAAGAAACGCGTAAATAAAACCTGAAGAATGGAAATCTATAATTATATTTGATACACGGTGGTCCGAACAAGCGGTGTACGATAGATAGTTGCCATTTTGCAAAAATAACGAAAAAATAACCTTTGTATTCCGCTTCAACAGCTATAGGTCATTTTTTTTTTTTTTTTTAACTCATTTAATGGCACTGGCTACCGCCAACTGGCCAAAACTTCGTATCTTGTAAAGTATACTCAAGGTAGTCTTTATTAGCTTATGGTTTGTCAATTTTCCCAGTATGTAAGAATAAACTATATGAATTGATTAACTGTTTTTCTGTTACAATTTTTTTTTTCAACTTTTTTCTGGAATTTTTTTTTTAATATTTTTTTTTATTCATTATTTTTTTTTTCAAATACATAGGCACTTACAATGTGTTAGATGCTTCTATAGCCTTTTTTTTAACTTAATAGTTTTTTTTCTTTTTTTTTAATATTTTTTTTTTCTTTTTTTTTAATATTATTTTTAATTCATTATTTTTTTTCAAATACATAGGCACTTTCAATGTGTTAGATGCTTCTATAGCTTTTTTTTCATTTAATATTTTTTTTTTCTTTTTTTTAAATAATTTTTTGTTATTTTTAATCTTCTTTTGATTTTTTTTTATATTATTTTTTTTTGAGACAGGGACACTTGTTAGGAAAATTTAATTGCCGGAGGACCTCCCGGACAGGTGTAGACTTACACAGGTGTTAATCCTTGGATGGGTAAACATAAGAGTGGGAAACACAGACTTATTCTATATTTACAATTTTATACCCGCGTCATTTATATATTGATGTAATGCAGTGAAACATTCCTGATTGCTTAGTAGATATTCCAGATTAATGGGTAATGGGATTTTTTTTTGGACTAGCTGATGAAAGAGCTTGTTGATCTGTAAGGTATTATTGCGACACTCTAGGATGACATGTTTTAGATTTCCTATGCTACCACATGTACAGTCTGGACTATTTACTAGTCCAATTTTAAATTGATACTCAGGATACATGGCATGGTTGCTCCTCATTCTGTTTATATTGGTAATGATTTTCCTGTTTTGATATGTTTTAAACCATACTTCATTTGGGATATTTGGTTGTATTGTTTTATAAAAGCGACCTTTGATGCTTTCTTGGAAACTTATGTTCCATTTTTCTTTTGTTTGTTTTCTGAGTATCGAAAAATAGTCTGTAAATGGGTTTTTAAATCCTACTAGTTTTTGTCCGTTTTCTGCAGCAGATTTTGCTAACAGATCTACTTTTTCATTGCCCGTAATACCTACATGTGCTTTAATCCATACTAAAGAAATATGTTTATTGTCAAGTTTTATTTGACTGTGGAGAGTCAGTATATCAATTATTATGTGATTTTTAACTGATGTAATTGTTGTGGTTTTTATTTTTTCCAGTGAGCTTTTGCTATCAGTGAAAATGACGAAGTTAGTCTTACATGAGTTTAGGCACATTTTTAATGCTTCTCTTATTGCAGTGAGTTCCGCTGTGAATATTGAAGAGTGCTCTGGTAGTTTGAATGCCTCATTTCTATTTATGTTTTTGTAATATACAGCGCATCCAGTATTACCTTGACTGACTGATCCATCTGTGTATATTTGTTCATAATTTGTCCATTTACAATTTATCTCCTGATTTATTATGTGTATATTCTGGTCATTTTGTGGTTTTTCTATGACAATGATTGGAGGGTTATCAAATATTTCATATTGTGTTATGTGACTTGCAAAGCTTTCTGTTTGATGTATGGTTTGTTTATATTCCTTGAATTGATTATATGATTCTATCAATAGTGGTTTTTTCTTGTGAGTCCAGTATTTGTGACTAGTGCATAACTGAGATAAAATTTGCAATTTCTCTGATATTCCATTATTTTTAGCTATAAGTTTTAATGTAAATTTTCCTGCCAGTAAAACCCTTCTTATTTCCATTGGTGGTTCTCGAAATTCAGCCTCAAGTATATTTATTGGTGTACTGTTCAGATATCCACCGCAAATGCGAATACTTCTATTTTTTATTTTTTCAATTTTTTCTAGTTGGGTTTTGGCGATGTTATGATAGAATAATGAGCCATAGTCTAATATTGATCTTATTAACGATCTATAAAGTAAAATTGTTATATTAGGGTCTGCTCCCCATTTTTGCCCACGTATTGACTTTAATATGTTAATTGCACTTGCTGCCCTTGTTGTGATGTAGTTAATGTGTTTTTTCCAGTTAAGCTTCATATCCAGATATATACCCAGGAATTTGACATTTGTTTCATATTTAATATTGAACGATGACAGTTTAATGTAACGTGGTGGATTGTACCTTTTTCTTGTAAAAGTACAAACGTTGGATTTCTGTTCTGATATTTTTAAGCCAACTTCCTCGGTCCATTTTTTAATAATTGAAATATTCTGTGAAAGGGTGTTATTACAGTTGTCTATTTGTTTTGATTCTGCATAGACACATATATCGTCAGCAAATTGTAGTATTTTAGTGTCTGTTGTTAATAAATTTTCTAATTCCTGTGTGTATATTATATAAAGGAGTGGGCTTAAGATGCTTCCTTGGGGTAGACCTATCTGTGTCTGTCGCATGTCAGTGAGGCCTCTACTCGTTCTGATATATAGCCGACGTGTTGAATATATCTTTAAAATATTTATTATAATTGTCTTTGGTATGCCGAGAGCCATCATTTTTGTATATAAGATATCCAGGTTTACATTGTCGTATGCTCCTTCAATGTCTAGAAAAATAGCAGAAATTGAGTTGTTTTTAGTGAAAGCTATTTGTATATCAGTGATCAAATTGGTTAAACTTTCTTGTGTAGATCGTTCCCGTCTGAAACCATATTGTGATTTAGGTAATAATTGATTTTTTTCTAACCAAAATTCTAAGCGATTTTTTATTAGCCGTTCATATGTCTTCAAAACACAAGATGCTAACGATATGGGTCTATATGATTGGTAATTATCAGGTGGTTTGTCCTTTTTTAATATTGGTATTATTATGTAATCTTTCCAGTCTTGAGGTATTGGAGATTGGTGGGTCCAAATATTATTAAACTGCCTGAGGATTTGTTCTTGAGAGTTTCTGCTCAGATTAGCTAACATTGGGTAGTGTATTTGGTCTTTTCCCGGAGACGAGTTGTTACTAATCTTAAGAGCTATAAGTAGTTCGTTTATCGTGAATGGTCTATGCAGAAAATCATTTGGTGCTTCAGGTAATTCCATATCAGCATCCTTTTGTGGTACCCAATCTGGAGCCAGTTTACTATGAAACTTGGGAATCCACTCATCATCTAAGTCAATAGTTTGATAATTTTCCTGCCTTCTACCTCTATATCTATTTATTCGCTGCCACACTTCTTTAATAGGTGTACTGCTATTCATAGAGTTGCAGTAATTCTTCCAAGATTGCCTTTTTGTTGCTTTTGTTATTTTTTTAACCATAGCATCACTGTGTTTGAATTCAAATATATTTTCAAGGTTAGGATTCTCTCTATATTTGTTATACGCGAGTTTCCTTTTCTGGACTGCTTCTTCATATTCGTCATTCCACCACTGCTTTCCTCTTGATTTGATTGTTTTGACTGTTTGTTGCGGTATCGTTGTTGATGCTATTTTATTGATAGAATTAACTACGTCTTCATATGTTGGTTCCTCCTTGATGATTGAGAATATTTCTTCACTGGTTTCTGTATATTTACTCCAGTCTGTTTTTAATATCTTCCATTTTCTGCTGTTGTTGAAACTGAAACTATTTGGCTTAATGAAGCAGTCAATTATAATTGGTAAATGATCAGAACCACAAGGATCATCATGAGTTTTCCATTGGAATAAGTGTGATATATGTGGACTAGTAACTGTTAAGTCAATGGCACTGGCTCTTGAGTGTAGATTGTATTGGATTAAAGTGGAAGATCCATCATTTAGACAGATGAGATTGTTGTCTTCTAAACAGCTTAAAAGTGTGTTCCCATAAATGTCATTCCACTCACATCCCCACGCCTGGTTATGAGAGTTAAAGTCCCCTCCAATAACAAACGGAGAAGGTATAGATGAAAAAAAGGAATTCCATACATTTACATCAATATATGTAGCAGGTTTTATATACAAGGATACAAAAGTAATATTATATGAATCACAACTAATAGTTACACATTTATTTGGTATATCAGGAAAAACAGGTAAAAATACTTCTCTAAATTTTATATTTTTTTTTATTAGTATAGCTACCCCACCCCTTCCGTCTAGACGGTCGGAACGAAGGATATTATAAAAGGGAAAATTGACAAAGACCCCTGGTCTAAACCAAGTTTCTGATAGTAATGCTATGTCTGCATTAGTCTCACTCAAAAGGTTTAATAAATTCTCTTTATTAGAAATTGCAGATCTGCAATTCCATTGGCAGATCTTAAGTTCTGCCATTGAAAGGCCCATTATAGTTTCGTTCTTTTTCGTTTTTGAGTATACTAAACAAATCTAATTCTTGTATATCGTATGTATTTTTGTCTTTAAGTTTTTCAGCTATTGTTTTGATTATTTCCAAGAATTGTGGTGTATTTATTAATTCCTTTACTTCTTCATCCATTTCTTGATGTCGTGATCTGAAATTAGAACAATATGTAGTTGATTGGGAGATTCCCCCAGAAGTGGAGGGTAGATTGCATGGAGCTATAATTTTATTATGTGCTTCTAATGTGAGATTTGGTGAACTGGGTCTGATTCTTTTGGGAGTTTTTATTATTGTTTGAGTATAATAGGATGACCTTTTTGGAGGAGATGGCTCAGTCGATGTAACTGTTGCAAATGTTCTTTTTGGAGTTTGATTGTCAGCATCCTTGTATGATACATTTTTTTCAGACATTAATTTTTTAATTTCTTTTTGTCGTTTGAATTCGGGACATTCGTTAGTAGCATTGGTATAGTGTGTCCCGTTACAGTGGAAACATTTAGGGATTATTATTTCTGTGCAACTATCTGTAGGATGATTACCTGTACACTTTAAACATCTCGTCGATCCTTTACAGTGTTTACCCAAATGACCATATCTAAAACAATTATAACACAAAACCACTTTCTCTACATATGCTTCAACTTCACATATTACGTGATTAATTTCGATATATTTAGGAAGAGTTTGCGATTTAAATGTGACTAGTATCGTTCCAGTTGGGACATACTTGACAGTTTGATCCGGCAATATCACTTTTCTGGATAACCTTTTTGTTGATTCTACTTTGAACCTACAATGCAAATCGTGTTCTTTGATATTATTTTGAATGTATTCATCTGAATACTCTAGTTCAACTTGTCTAATTAGGCCTCTTCTGTGCAACATGAATCTTGGGATGTACGCAACTAAATTGCTCTTTGGCAGTTCTGAAGATTTTACTAGTGTATTGGCACTGTTAAAATCTTTACAATTTATTCTGATTCTATTTTTACCTATGGATTCTATTGACTTTATTTGGTTGTTAATTTCTTTGTGATATTTGTAAATTATTTCTCCAATTTTCATAGCACTTAATTTTCCAGTGAAATTTTCTGAAATGTTTTCAATATATAATGAATACGGGCCTGTGTCTGTAGATTTAAATAAGTTTATTTCTCTTTTTTGTGTCTTACTAATTATTGTATTGGAATTAGTTTCATGGTTGGGTTTTTTGCTTTTGTTTACTTTGTTTTTATTATCATTTGGATGTTTTGTAATACTTTCAAAAAATGTACTAATTTGATCATTACTTACTTTGTTCAAAGTTGAGTTATTTTTTTTTACATTACCGTTCGAAGAATTATCAATATCCATAGCATCATTATTTTGTTGTTCATTTTGACCAAAACCTGAAAATGCGTCCTGAATTCCAGGATCGGGGGGATCTCCGTCCGACTGGTTACTCATTATTTTTATTCACTAACTAAAATTACTTCAACTTATTTATTTTAAATGTAAATTGGGTTTATTGTTCAAGACTACTTTTTATCGCACTCCGTAAAACACGTCTATATACTACAAAATGTAGAATTGTACTGGCTATAGGTCATTAGTATGTACAATAGATATAGCAACAATATTAGTAAACGAATAATAACGTGTTTAATTCATTCATTGCTTTTGATAAATTGTCAATCACCAGTTTATACATTTATTGGATACAGGATTAACAAAAAAGCTAGAAGAGTATATTACGTAGCGTTGATGGAAGTATACCTCTGTATGTAAGTGATCTTGGGTCAACTTTCGTTTAGCTGAAACCAGTTATGTAAGAAATATTCGTTTATTTACCATTAGGAATATTTTTCAAACAGGAAGACTCGATTTTTTTTTGCGGAAATGCATAATTTTAATTTTTCCGACTTTAGAGTAGCTGAAACCAGTTAGAAGAATAAACGGTTTTAAAGATTAAAACGAACTTTTCCGCATCTGTGGCCCTGAATAATGTTCTATCATAAAATTGTCACTTGTATACACTTCGGGGGATGTAACGTGCTAACAAACCGAAATTTGTCCAAAAATAACCAAAAAATGTAGTATATCTGGATTTATAGAACCCGCTGCACTCGTTCTAGTCAGCTGAAAATCAATAGGGTACATCTGTGAGACACCTTGAACAATATTGAATCATAAAATTGGTTACTTGTATACACTCTGGACGCTGTATCTTGCTAACAAACTGAAAATACTCCAAAAATGAAAAAAAATTGGTACTTCAAGTACCATAGAACCCGTTGTACTGGCTTTAGTGAGCTATATATCAATAGGATTCATCTTTGAGACGCTCTGAATAATATACAATTATAAAATTGGTCACTTGTATATACTCCGGATGCTGTATCGTGCTAACAAACTGAAATTTCTCTAAAAATGACAGAAATATCGTACTTAAAGTACTATATCACCTGTTGTACTGGATCTAGTGAGCTGAAAATCAATAGGGTTCGTTTGTGAGATGTTCTAAATAATATTCAATCATAAAATGGATGACTTGTTGAACTCCGGAGGCTGTATCGTGCTAACAAACTGAAATTTCTTGAAAAATGACTAAAATGTCGTATTTCTAGTACCATAGCGCCCGTTGTGCTGGCTCAAATGAGCTGAAAATCAATAGGCTTCATGTGTGACATGTCCTTAACAATATTCAATCATAAAATTGGTGAATTGTTGCACTTCGGAGGCTGCATAGTGTTAACAAGACAAGTAACGAAAAATGGCCGACGACGACGACATACACACAGCATTTTTTTCTAAAAACAGTTTTTTTGGGTTGTTATTGATGGAAAACGTGAAAATAACTCAAATTTCCAACTTTTTTGGGGTAAACCAACACTTTTCTCGCATATAAGATAGGTTGGGCGGAAAAGTAAAATACGTTTCTGTTTTACATTTTAGACAAATTTTCTAAACATAAACACTCAAAAAACATCTTGCAGAAATTTACCATTTTCATTTATTGATTCGAACCTTAATCGGCGACTCTGTGAAAAGGCATGTACAAAAACGTTCAATAGGTTTTTAAATGTCGTTAAGATATGAGCTTTATTATTGAGGCCGGTCCCAAACACTACGTGTATTTGGCGAATAGACCAATATTTATCATTTGCACGAATGTTTGCTTGATCTCCCACACGGTGTCGTAGTATAGCAAAGGTTTGATTTTGGCGAATATTCGCGCAGAAAGACGTGGATTTTCAGGGGCGTGTGGCGTTTTTGTTTTTATGCAATTATTTTAGCTAATTTAGTTCAGTTTAAAATGGACAGCGATGAAGAGCAGATTGCTGCCGCTGCTAGTTGTGTTATTTTAAGCAGTGCTTTACTACTTAAAAGAATAAAACAAAAGATTCGTAGAAAGAGAAGATGGTGGATGGTGTCTTTAAATAGAAGTCGTTCTAGGTTGGTATTTATTACTAGATAGTTGTTTAAATTTGTGACAGTGACGTCACGGTCTGAAATCCTTGGGTTCCAAATCACAGGTTTATTTTTGAACAACCGCAAAAACACCAACGGTAATTCGTTCGCCCACTCCTTTTGTAAAAGCGAACCCTTCGTCACGGCGGCACTGCATACAATAATACGTGTACTGTATAATCACCGCTAAATTGAAACAAAAAACTAGCCGCATACCTCTTCTACTATGCCGAAGTGTGTGGGAGCATTGCCGAAGTTACACGAAGTTTACTACGCCATACTACGACATCCTTTACTTCGTGCTAGTTTACCGACCAGCGCCGGGAAAATGACGAAGGACGAATATTTGTCAAAGTTAACTTCCCACACGCTACGCGAATAAGTCTGAATACCAAATGTTTGTCAAATACACGTAGTGTCTGGGACCGGCCTTAGTACAATCTGTGGTATAGGAGTAGAAATACGGATACCTAGTGGTTAAATGATATCTTATTTTGTTATACCTGAGTAAAGTCTACCTAAAACTAGGCAGGAAGCTTATGAATTTGCGAAAAATGAAGGGTTAATACCTCGACAACTTTACTGTAGGACCAAATGTAAAGGACATACGAGTAATATGGATATATTTTCGCATTATTATTTTTCAGAAACAGATTTGGGAATATATAGGTGCTCTAAACGACAACAATGCAAACCTTAGTTTTCTGTTGCAAAGGAAACCTGGTTTGAAAATAGTCATCTTTCACCAGAAAAAGAGTTTAGGTAGGTAAGACTTTTCAAACTTTTTTTTCTTGAATATTTATATGCAGGATTCTTTTTGGATTCGCTAACGGAGAATCATATAAACGGATATGTGTTGGTGTAAATGGTTCAGAAGGGAGTTTATCGATGGCAACAATAGCTGCTCGGATGAAGTATTGTCGGGAGATGGTTACCAGTGCTTTTACTTCAATGCAGGCATCTCTGCCGAAAATTGGAGGGCCAGGAATCATAGTGCAGGTTTGTGTCTTGAGATTTTGAGCGATATGAAGCTGATAGGAATAGATATTATTCATTGATCTGTGTTAAAGTCCGGGAAGAGGATTAGACTCAACTTAATATTTTGACGATTCGAAATTTGGGAAAAGGAAGTACAATCGTGGATTGAGTTTTGGGAATGATCGCTAAAAACTCAGAAGATCTGAGGCTAGTGTTTATTCGCAAAATAAAAGCGATGCTGCTACGTTTATAGAAATTATTAAAAATCATGAGGCAGTGGGATCTATTATTCATACGGATGATTGGAAAGCTTACAGTGGACTTTCCAATTATGGTTATATTCATCACACAGTAAATCATAGCGTGTAATTTGAGGAAGATGATGGGACACATACTCAGAAAAAAGAATCTCAATGGAATGCAGCGAAAAGGTATTTGAGTGGTCAGCATATTCCTGAAGATGAGTTTCCTGATAAACTTTGTGAATACCTTTGGAGGCGGTATTGTAAGAAACATAAGTTATATCCAATGGTTGAACTATTCAATTAGAATGGAGTACGGTGACTTTAGAGTTCGACTTTAAAGAGTTATTCCGTAAGGCAAACTTTGTTCCTTCATTTCATACTGGTACATACATGCTTATAAGTTTTATCTTAAAAGTTTACAGATGAATTTCAGTTTTATTTCCGGAAATTTCTACAAAATTTAGTTTTAAAAATGTCATCTGACACTAAAGATGTTATTTAATAAATATTTTTTCTGAGTATGTTGTCTCATTTCGCATATTTCATACGGTGCGGTGGAATAAGTGTAACCCCCCCCCCTATTAACTACTCTATTTTTATATCTTAAGAAAAAAGCTTAAACAGGTCAATTTTTATATTAAACGTAGTATGTTATGACATAAAAGTTTCGAACCTGACCTAATTCCTCTTCATGGGGGTATCACCCCTTCGATTTTTTTAAATGAGAAAGTGCATCATGGGACACCTCATTTGAAACCTATTGGAACACTGATTTCAAAAATTTATAACACTTTGGTTCAAAAATTACCGGAGTCTGAGTTATTCGAGAGTTTTAATCTTACTTTGCAAGAATTCAATGAATTCTGTTGGCTTGACGGTAGGTTTTTTCATTGGAGGGCTGGAATTGTTTTGTCTTTAAATAAATCTTTCCTAAATTGTAAATGTTGGTAACTGAATTTAATCATTTAATGTAATAAATTATAAGTAACAACTAAGGGTGTACTGAAAACTAAATAAATTTTAAACTTTAACAGTAACTGCAACTAAATAATTTTTAAAGTATAAGATGTTCAAAATGTTCCCCATTTACTTCTTGACAATAATACAGCCAATTTGGGTTTCCTCTCTAACCCTTTGCAACATCTCTGGACTAATATTACCACATTCTGCAATAATTCTTTCGCGCAGTTGGTTAATTGTATCTACCTGGGTTTGATACACTTTGGACTTTAAGTAGCCCCATAGAAAAAATCTAATGGGGTTAAGTCCGGTAATCGAGGTGGCCACTCGATATGTCCCCGTCGTCCAAACCATATTCCTGGAAAAACTGTGTTTAAATAATTTCGCACTCTAACAGCATAATGAGGCGGAGCTCCGTCATGCTGAAATATGACATGTTGAGAAAATTCATGCGGGTGGTTTGTGTTGATGTTATTTATTACGGCGGTTATCTCTGTCTCTAACATAATCGACAGTGACGTACTCATAATCCGTTAATCTCGCAAAACTCAGCCTCTGTTAATTTTTGAACCAAAGTGTTATACATTTTTTAAGTCAGTGTTTCAGTAGGTTTCGAATGAGGTGTAGCATGATGCACTTTCTCATTTAAAAAAATCGAAGGGAGGACACCCCCATGAAGAGGGATTATGTCAGGTTCGAAACTTTTATGTCGTAACATACTACGTTTAATATAAAAATTGACCTGTTTGAGCTTTTTTCTTAAGATATAAAAATAGAGTGGTTAATAGGGGGGGTAACACTTATTCCACCGCACCGTATATACTTAACAAAAATAAGTTTTCATTTATCTGCAACGCACAACCACTGTACAGGAAACACCTGGTAGGAAAACATATTTCCGCAGGAGTTCTTTTGCGTAGTTATGTTTAAGAAAGTGGTTGAAATATAAAGCATAAAAAAGTTTTCATGTAAATGGTTTCAGTTATTCTAAAGTCCGGAAAATTATGCATTTCCGCAGGAGTTCTTTTGCGTAGTTATGTTTAAGAAAGTGGTTGAAACGTAAAGCATAAAAAAGTTTTCATGTAACTGGTTTCAGTTATTCTAAAGTCAAGAAAATTATGCATTTCCGCAAAAAAGAAATTGTGATTTTGTGTTTGGGGTGGCATCTATCTACTGAAAATCAAATTTTGTTTTAAACTGGTTACAGCAAAAAAAAATTCCACCCAAAGTTTTCAAATAACTAGTTTCAGTTATTCTAAAGTCGGAAAATGATGCATTTCCGCTGAAAAATGTTTGTGATTTTGTGTTTGGGGACGCATCTATATACTGAAAAAACAATATTTTATCCTTAAACTGGTTTCAGCTAAAAAAAAGTTCACCCGTGATCTTTTCCACGTGATAGAGAATGAGTCACTCTCATCTGAAAGTTGCTGCAGTATAGTGCATTTTATGACACATGATGAATATTCAAAAATGTTTTCCTATCAAATCGAAAATCCCAACTGTAATATGAAAAAGTTTGTAGTGTACATTGGAAAATATTCAGCGGGTAGTTGGAATATGTCGGTTTCCTTGTGCAGGTTTCATAATCAAGCTCCTTCTGAGGTTATTGGACTGTTCTTCTAGTCTTGCATCATATCTGTGTGCAAATTTAGTCATTTTTAAGAAAATCGTTTCTAATATTTCTTTGCTGAACAGAGACAAAGTTCCCCCCAACTGTCTACCCTCTACCCTAAACGAGCTTTATACGTTTACTTAATAGCTTGTTCCCTAGCGACAATTCAGACTTGTTTGTTCAGCTTTAGCCCTACCTGTTAAGGCTTTGATGTGTTCCTTTCGGGATAGTCTTCTGTGAAGATAGATCCTCAACTATCTGACGACATCCTCATGCAATCTTGGCCACCATATAGAGTTTTCGCATCAGTTGATAAATGTTATATCAGTCGATTTTTACTTTCCCAACCCTATCTACCTACGATGCGTTCATTATTAGAAAAAACGAAATGAAAAAACGGTTTTTAAAAAAAAAAGATTCTGTGTGTATGTTGTCGTCGACTTGTTAGCACAATACAGCCTCCATAGTGCATATAGTCACCAATTTTATAATTGGGTATTGTTCAGGGCAACTCACAGATAAACCCTATTGATTTTAAGCTCACCAGAGCCAGTCAACGGGTCCTATAAATCCAGATATGCTACATTTTTGAAGAAATTTGACTTTTTTAGCCTTCAGAGTGTAAAGAAGTGACCAATTTTATGATTGAACAGTGTTCAGATTGTCTCACAGAATAACGCTATTGATATTGATCCCACCAGAACTAATACAGCAGGTCCTATAAATCCAGATATACCACTTTTTGTTCATTTTTAGAGAAATTTCGGTATGTTAGCACGATACAGCCTCTAGAGTGCCGAAAAGTGAGTTTTAATTCTTGAATCCGTTTATTTTCCATTTATTTGAGATTGAGATTGAGGAATCTATTGAGATTATCTTTGAGCTGTAGAAAGGCAGTTATGGGATTTTGTTGTACTGATATATTGGCAGTATTATCAGCGTATGTTATACTTTTACCTGTCGTTAGATACAGCCTCTGGAGTGCCGAAAAGTTAGTTTTAATTCTTAAAATCGTTTATTTTTCATTTATTTGAGATTGAGATTGAGGTATATATTGAGATTATTTTTGAGCTTTAGAAAGGCAAATACGGGACTTTGGTGTACTGATATATTGGCAGTATTATCAGCGTATCTTATTCTATTACCTGTCGTTAGATATGCTGTCTAAATGAGGTAAAGAGCTGGACCACTAACACTGCTCTGCAGAACACCAATGTGAATCGAATGTAGTGATATTGGACAAGGAAATAAGTTACAGCTTATAAATGAAGTTTGCTGGTTTTATAAAGCAGATCTGTGTGCCTAACTTTATCGTAACTTGATGTATTGTCCAAAAAAATAGCTGCATATCTATTTCCTCCAATAATTCTACTACCTACTTAGAAGCTCGCTGGATTCATTCGGTTGTAATATGTTGAGGCATGAAGCCAAACTGATGGTTTAATATTATATGGGAGTGTATTACAAATGGTTCAATTCTATAAACATGAGTTTCTCTAGGATCTTGGATATTTTTGGTAACAGGCTAATAAGCTTATAAGATTTTATTTCCTTACCTAGTCTGCCCAACGATTTAGATATAAGTACCTTTTAGAAAATGTTACGTTATCAAAATATTCAGGAGCTGTTTTATATAATCAATATCATAATTTCAAAATAATTCATTTTTGTATATAGCGGTTGTAAGAAAATGCATAAAAATTATATTAATAAAATTATTTGTTTATTTTTTACGAATGAATCAACCCGTTTTAGTTTCTAACAGTCAATATATTAGTAGATTTTCAAAAGACAATTGACGAAAAAATATAGTTTATCAAATTTGAAAACTTGTTCCGCGCTCTATAAAGACGCTGAATTAAATTAGATTGTTGGTGTGCTGTATAATATCAAGTTACATGAAAACTAATCTGTGATCATATTTATTGCTTGTTTGAGAACTAATGGAAATTTATTTCCATCATTATCAACTTAAGCTAGTAACTAGAATGTATGACTCTAATAAATGCTTAGAAAGTAGTAACATAACAGGATGTTTAATGGAAGTTGTTGTTTGAAATATGTATATACAAATTAATTGTACATTCTGTAACAGATCTAGGCATTATATACAAATGAGTGGGCGGTTGTTGAAATAGTAGAAATGAGTTTTCATATTTATAATTTTCATTTCCAGTTATCTTTTTGATATTTAAATGATTTATACTGTGATAAATGTGCTAAATGAATACAATTATTTTGGTTTTCATGTAGCGATTGTTCATAATTTTTTGCACTAATAATATTTTCCTGGTTTCCTTCATTATGCAAACAATTACCCAAATATCTTTTGTTTTTATTGGTTATTAAGCAAAAATTATATTCAGATATTTAAATTGTTTATCCTAAATGGACTCGCCTTTCTAAAAGCCGAGTAAGGAGTTTTACAAATAACGTATCGTGTTTAGTTTTCTTCAAATTTGACTGTAACTAATATTCTATATAGTTAGTCATTGCGAAGTAGTCCTAGAAAGACTTACAAATTACGGCTTGAAGTAAATAAAACTATTTAGACTTTTTATCTGTGTTTCACTGAGATCCATTATACCTTTCATTAGGTTATGGGCCCAGTCACCGATTGTGATTGTGCGTGAGTTTCAGTTGTTCAGTTGAAATAAAAAAATATAAAAATAAATAACAATGGCGAGTGGCGCGTCAACTGTGATGAAACGGAATTTAAAACTCTTTAATGGAGAAAACTATTTAATGTGGAAATTTAGACTTTCGGAAATAATCGAACAAGAAGGTGCGAGTAAAGTGCTGAACGAGGATCCACCAGAACCACTTACTGATGAGTGGATAAAATGGAAGCGGTTTGCCAGAGGTACCTTAATTGAATATTTGGACGTTATCACACTGTCGCAATTACCTCCAGGACGGGCGACAGCTCGACAAAGTTCGATGGACTATATGCTTGCAAAAAGGTATCCACACAACTATGTGTCCAAGATCGATTGTTTAACTGCAAACTAAAGCCTGATACATCAATGAAGAAATGGTGCGTGATTTAACTGCATGTGGCTTGGAAGTGACCGAGACAACAAAAGTATGGTATATGCTCAACTCACTACCTTTAAGTTATGCACCGATTAAAGCTGCAATGAAAACAATGACAGATGATAGACTTACATTAGCCTTTGTGAAAGGAATGCTTCTTGAGCACGAGGAATAGCTAGCGAGAGATAATAATGATACAACAACTAAAGCTCTTCATTTTCGTAGTACAAACGACAAAGGGTGGAAGAAAGAAATACATTTTCCTAAAAATAAAACATTTAAAAACAAAAAGGTGCAAAAATGTTTCCATTGTGGTAGGAAAAACCACCTTAAACGTGATTGCTTCTTCTACAGAGTTTGAAGACGTATCAAAAACCTCACTATCAAAAGAAGGAGACTAGTGCTAATGTTTTTACAGCAGTAGAGGAACTGTTTGCCTGTATGTGTACTAATGATTCAAATTACGAAAAAAAAAAGAATCAAGACGTTTTATATTAGACTCATTGAAGGATGTCCTCTACAGCAGCAGTGTACCTGCCAACCTCATCTCAGTGAGGCGTATCCAGGAGGCTGGGATGTCAGTCGTGTTCACGGAAACTGGCAACGTGGAAATCAAAAGGGGAAGCACGAGAATGGTAGAAGGTGAGCGCATAAATAATTTGTATATTATTGAGCTTATAATACAAAATGCGCGAAATACAGCAGGGGTCGCAGGCCACGTGGGTGCTGTTAAAAGTATTGACAAAAATATATTGTGGCATGAACGAATGGGCCACATGAGTAAAGAAAAATTTTCGAAATTTAAAGAAAATGAACTTGCAAGTGATAATATTTATTTAAAAAATATAAATCCCATAAATTCAGTTTGTGAAGCGTGCATAAGCGGAAGACAAACACGCCTTCCTTTCACCAAAATAAAAGATAAACGTCATATTAAAAAACCGCTATTTATTGTTCATTCAGACGTATGTGGTCCAATAACACCATCTACGATAGATGATAAAAATTATTTTGTAAATTTTATAGATGAATATACTCATTACACCGTAACCTATTTAATGTCAAAGAAATCTGAAGTATTTACTTATTTTAAAGATTACGCTGCCAAAGGTGAAGCCCATGTTAATACGAAAATAGTCAATTTACATTGCGATAACGGTCGAGAATATTCATCTGGCGAAATGAAGGAGTATTGTAAACAAAAAAGAATAACATATCATCTTACGGTGCCATATACTCCGCAACAAAACGGTGTGGTGGAACGGATGAATCGAACTTTAACCGAAAAAGCATGTGCAATGGTATATAGCTCGGGTTTAGACAAACGATTTTGGGGCGAAGCAGTTTTAACTGCAACTTATTTAGTAAATAGGTCCCCTACTAAAGCCATAAAATTTAATAAAACTCCCTAAGAGATGTGGCATTACAGAAAACCGAAATTAAGTATTTTAAAAATATTTGGCTGTACAGCTTATGTACATAATAAAACAAAAACAAAAAAATTTGATAGTAAATCATCTAAGGGGAATTTTTGTGGGTTACGTACCAAATGGATATAAGATTTTTGATTCAGAATCGAAAAAATTCATAGTTGCACGAGATGTAATTTTTGATGAAATTACATACAAAACATCAAGACAAGAAATCGATGATCAAATGAAAATTGGTAACAAAAATGTATCAATAGGCACAGATAATTTATCAGCAGGAGGTAATGCTGATAGTGATGCTGGTGATAAAATCTCTCCTGGTAAAACGGATAATAAAATATGCGATCGAACCCTTATAAAAAACGTTGTCCCTGAAAATTGCATTAAAGGTCCAACATCTAAAATAAAGGATGTCCCTGAACATATAAGTACGAACTCAGATAGTTCTGATATAACTCCATGTAAATTGGAAATGTTAAATAATAATGCGCAGGATATAAGAAGGAGTGAGAGATTAAAAGCTAAACCAATAATATCTCACGATTGCGAAGAAGAAGATGATTTTGAATTTAAAATTACTTAATAGCTGGTCAAATATTGGAAAATGAAATTCCAAAGTGTTTTCAAGATGTAGCTAAAAGTAAATTTAGAGTTTAATGGGAAAAAGCCATAAAAGATGAGTTAAAATCATTAGATCAAAATAAAACGTGGACGCTAGTACAAAAGCCAAATAACGTAAATATCGTCGACTGCAAATGGGTGTTTACAATAAAAGGCGATAGTAATGGAAATTGGGTCAAATATAAAGCTCGCCTGGTAGCGCGCGGTTTTAGCCAAAGAAAAATGTTAGATTACGATGAAACGTTCGCGCCGGTAGCGCGAATCAGTACTTTTAGATGCTTGCTTGTGTTCGCAAATCAAAATGAGCTGTTAGTTCATCAAATGGATGTGAAGACAGCATTTTTGAATGGAACATTAAAAGAAAACATTTACATGAGAGTACCTGACGGTGTTGTAGTTAATGCAAATAATGTTATATGTAAATTAAATAAGTCTTTATACGGCTTAAAACAATCTGCTCGATGTTGGTTTGAATGTTTTAATAACGTATTAATTGAAAAAGGATTTGTAAATTCAACAGCAGATATTTGTTTATATTTATTGAACAGAGGAAATGTCAATAAAAATATCTACGTAATTTTATATGTGGATGATTTAGTGATTGCAACTAAAGATAACAATACAATGAATAATTTTAAACAGTTTTTAATGAAACAATTTGATATGATCGATTTACAAGAAACTAATTATTTTTTGGGTATATGAATAAGCAGATCAAACTCAGAAATTTCACTTGATCAAACAACGTATTTAAAGTCTGTATTACAAAAATATAGTATGAGTAATTGCAACCCCTTCAGTACACCATTACCAGTAAAATTAAACTATACCGCATTAAATTCAGAGGATAGTTATGATGCACCTTGTAGAAATGTAATTGGCTGTTTAATGTACGCAATGCTATGCACACGTCCCGATCTGTGTACAGCGGTAAATTTACTAAGCAGGTACCAAACTAAAAATAATAAAGAATTATGGTTATGCTTAAAGCGGGTATTAAGATATGTATAAGGAACGATTAATATTAAATTGGTATATAGAAGAATTGACAATTATGCACAAATATTAACAGGGTATGTTGATGCTGATTGGGCAAATAATGAAGTTGATCGCCGAAGTACAACGGGCTGTTTATTTAAACTGTATGACAATTGTATAGTAACTTGGATTACACGGCGACAGAATTCGGTTGCAGCGTCGTCAACCGAAGCGGAATATATGGCCGTTTTTGAGGCTGTAAAATAAGCCCTATGGCTAAGATCTTTATTTGTCAGTATTAATGTCAATATGTTTAAACCAATAATTTTATATGAAGACAACCAAAGTTGTATAGCAATGTCAAATAATCCCGTAAGTCACAAACGTTCTAAACATATCGACATTAAATACCATTTTACGAGGGAACAAGTAGAAAACAAGATGATCTGTTTGAAATATTTATCCACAGGTAATCAAGAAGCTGATTTGTGGACAAAGTCGTTGCCACCACAGTAGTTCAAGGAACTGAGAAAGAAAATGGGATTAGAAGAAAAATAATGTTCACATTATAAAATTCTTTTTATTACTGATTTAGAAATTTAAGTGTTAATGATCTGGTTAGGTTTTGTGGGGTTTCCCTAACCCAAGCAACAGATGTTGGATCATTGTGAATTCCCCAGAAAGCCGTAAAGTAATAAGTTTTTCCTCATATATTTTTTGAGGGGGTGTATTGGTTATTAAGCAAAAATTATATTCAGATATTTAGATTGTTTATCCTAAATGGACTCGTCTTTCTAAAAGCCGAGTCAGGAGTTTTACAAATAACGTATCGTGTTTAGCTTTCTTTAAATTTGACTGTAACTAATATTCTATATAGTTAGTCGTTGCGAAGTAGTCCTAGAAAGACTTACAAATTACGGCTCGAAGTGAACAAAACTATTTCGAGTTTATATCTGTGTTTCACTGAGATCCATTATACCTTTCATTAGTTACAATGGAACGGGGAGCTGTCTATAGACTAATTGATTTTAAAAAGACTTTTCGATAGATTAGATGCGAACAATTTAAATGGCCTGCTAATTTTCGGGCCTTAATTATTCGGATCTTTTTTAGATTCCCTGTTGTATGAGTTGTAATAAAATATACTTAATTCATGTTAACTAATTCGTCGACAAATCTTGAACAAGAAACATCAATATATGTAAAATTGTTTCCATTTTATCAAGATAGGGTGAATAAAAGAACTAAATTAGTACACCAGATACAGAGGAGAATCATTACCCGACGGGCGATGACAGGCGTGAGGCTCTCAAAGAAATTCCACTGCTGCAGGCCAAAACGGACTCAATTTCATCACGATATGCCTTTTGCCAGCCCTACAAGGTTATCATTGAAAATAACGCTCAAGACCCATTAGAAGAAGGCGCCATCCACATCTTCACAGATGGGTCTCAAACCAATATAGGCTCAGGATGTGGAATTTATTCTAGATCCCTGAATCTAAACATTAAATGGGCTGCAATGCAAGTGTTGCTCAAACAGAGCTCAATGCTATCTGCATCGCTGCCAAAGAGATTACCAAAAGTAACACTACAGGTAATAATATTTACATCCTCACGGATAGTAGACAAACACTACCAGCTCTAAACGTATTACATCAGGCCTAGTATTGGAGTGTCACCTTACCCTGATCAAATCCTATTACAACAACGTGGTCACTTTGGGCTGGATCAAGGGCCACGGGAAATCGGAAAGGAACTGTATTGCTGACTCGCTAGCCAGGAAAATCAGCCTCTCAAAAACTCTTTTGACCCAACACTTACATTGGTCTATCGGCGTCAGCGACGGTGGACGTATTAAAGGAACACTTCCTTAATAAATTTAAGAGTAGATGGGACCATGCAGAAGGCTGCAAGCTTGCCAAGGAACTGATACAGCATCCGGACAGCAAATGAGCCAAAAAATACGTGACTATGGCCAGGCAGGAACTACGAACTGCCACGGGTATTCTGACTGGTTACTGGCACCTACGAAAACACCTCTACAGACTGGGTGTGTCTGACACTCCACTTAGTAGACGATATGTACAAGAAGATGAGACTGTCAACTACATTCTTTGCGAATGTCCGACACTCTCTAAATTTAGGTTTTCCATATTCGGCGAGCACAGGCTAACACACGCCAGTATGATGGCGCTTACTTCAGGCGACGTTATTGCCTACTTCCAACGAGTAGGCTGGATGACGAGCTAGAAGGAAGTCTGAACCTCAGAAGGGTGCACATGCACAATGAACCAATTGTGGCCTAAGGGTTGTGGGGTCATCCACCCTTCAAATTCTTACAGATACAGGTACACTAACAAAAAAGTTTCGTCGTCGTCAGTTATTCTCGGATGAAGAACAAGAACTTTCTGCGCAAGCCGACACCTCTCCAGTTTGGTGGAGTCCCGTCATAAGTATCCATACCTATAACTGTGTTTTTACATGTTAACGATTTGTTATTTGCGAATTATTATTGTTTATTGTATGTTCTGCTTTTGAAAGTAATAAGAAGTATCATAAAAAATGCCAATGTCAATTTCTACCATACCCATTTCACAAATGTAGTTTTGACATGTAAGTACTCCATTTTATAAATTGCGCTGTTAACCTAAAAATATAATATTCTTCAAAAGATATATATTTTTTCATCTCAAATAAATCTACTGTCTATATTTTTATGCAGATTTCCTAAAGATAATTTTATGAGAAATTAGTGGATTTACATTAATCATTTTGATGAAAAATCTTATTATAAGCAGGGTGAATTACATAGACGTCGATTACATTTAGATGCTGTCCACAACTTATAAATGTCATGGCCACAGATTTGATCTCTTTTTATCGAACTGTACGTCAACTTATACGATAGTGCCATTAATAGCGAGATTTATTCTTATAAGTCTATGCTTTGGACACATTAGATAAAATATCAACTTTTTTTGGATTTGTAGCAATATAAGATGGCATCAGATAGATATGCCAACGTTTGTTCGAATTACTCAAAAAACAGAAACCCAATGCGGTATTTACATAAAATGACAAAGTATTACATAATTATGACCTTGCAAGTTTTTTTTCGTTGAGCAGTGTTAATGAAAAATAAGTTTTTTAGTGAAGAATTAAGCTTTCGATTCAGCATGAACTTTTAGTTTCAGCTATAAGTACTAGCATTTGCTGAAAAGAATGTGAATAATTTTCAACTCATACTTATAAGTTCATGCTTTAAAATATCAGTTTAAGGTAGAAGCAGTAAACAATTTTTTGCATCTCTGATTTGTCGATTTATGATTTATTTTGTCTACTAATAAGCTCGAAGAAAGTGCAGGCGATAAAGATTTTGAAAATGAGTTCTTCTTTATTCACATAAATCATAGTTTTTGTTATTGTTAGAGCCTTGAGTGTTGCAATTTTTGGAAGACCATCAATAGGCTGTTTAATCAGTACACATAGTATATTTCGTCAGATTACAATGACCAAAGTGAAAAATACAAAAATGTCAGAGAAAATAGAATGTCAAAAATCAAAATCTCTTTTAACATCTAACTATAGTAACAAATCAAAACAATTCTACCAACAGTAATATAAAAATTGAAAGAAAAAACACAGAACTGTCTCACACGTCACTTAGACGTTTATGGACATTTATCAAACTATAAATAAAAGCTCGTACTACAATTTTATTCACATTGCCAATTGGTTTCTGTCTTTGCTATATTTCAAAGTCCCTTATTTCTTTTTCAACAACATCCTGCATTATCAACCACTTCAATTATCTTTGTTATACATATTTCTCTCAGCTCCTCAATCGAATTACGTTAATTATTGTTCAAACGGTATAACACATATTCAATTGTGCTCGCATCCTTCATATTATAATAAGCTCTTCTTTATAATTTCCTCTCAAAGATTTCAAGTTGTGATTGCGGATTTGTATTCATAGTGAGTGCAGAGTATTGTTCTGTAAATTCATTTCGTTTATGTTATGTAACTTGTTTTGATTTCAAATACATTTGACCTTCGCCAGTTCAAGATCAAATTCATCACATTTTTTGTCACTAATTAAGGATTTTAGGTTAATATAGTTGCCTGTTTTTTGTGGTCTATACGGTTTAGTTAGACAAAATTGTCTAATAGTCTAGTCAACAAGTGCTTCTTGGGTCAAACTTTTTTCTGCGCCTTCGAAAAATATGAACGAGATATCATTCGATGCGGAATAGTGTGTAGATGATTTTTGGAAAATTCAAGACCCGCCTGCAAAAATTGTAAAAATTATAAACAATTAACTGAAACAAAATAATTGGGTTTGGTTTTTACAAATATCTCAAACACTATTTCACATTTTTAAATTTCAAAATATATTCAAAAAGAGGAGAAAATTTCCCAAACAGTCTCCCGGTACTTTCGGACTAATATTTATATTTTTCTCAGCGGCTTGAAAATACGGCCGGAAATAGGGACCTGCGTAAGCCTCGTCCACTTTGGACCTATAATGAATAAATGTTATTTAATCTTATTAAATATGTAAATTAAGAATTGAAAAAATTCAGGCACCTACTGGATAGACGGATGAACAATAATCCGCTGTCAAAGAATGTATATCGCGATTTTTGTATTAATTATGCATTAGTTAATTAATATTTTTTACTTTTCCGCCAACCCTATCTACGGTGCGCGAAAATTATTGGATTACGCCAATTATTATCAGGAGAAGGGGGTTTTTAGAAAAAAAATTCTGTGTGCATGTCGTCGTCGTTGTCGTCGGCCCCTTTTTGTAACATGTCTTGTTAGCACGACACAGCCGCCGGAGTACATAAAGTCGCCAATTTTATGATTGGGTATTGTTCGGGGCATCTAACAAACGAACCTTATTGATTTTCAACTCACCAGGGCTAGGACAACGGGTGATATGGTACCTGATGTACGAAATTTTTGGAGACATTTTGGTTTGTTAGCACGATAAAGCCACTGGAGTGTATACAAAATACAATGATAATATTGTTCAGGGTGTCTCACAGATGGAACCTATTGATTTTTAGGCAAACCAGAGCCAGTACAACGTGTCCTATAAATCCAGATATAGTACTTTTTTGGTAATTTTTGGAGAAATTTCGCATTGTTAGCAAGATACAACTTTCAGAGTGTCAACAAGTGACACATTTTATGATTGGATATTATTCAGGCAGTTTCACTGATGAACCTTATTGATTTTCAGCTCATCAAAGCGAGTACAACGTGTCCTATAAATCCAGATATACTACATTTTTGGTAATTATTGTAGAAATTTTGGTTTGTCAGCAAGATAAAACTTTTGAAGTGTGAACAAGTCCCTAATTTACGATTGGATATTGTTCAGGGTGTCTCACACTCCAATTGATTTTCAGCTCACCAGAGCCAGTACTACGGATCTTATAAATCCAGATCTAGTACTTTTTTGATTATTTTTGGAGAAATTTCGCTTTTTACGCACGATATAACTTTCGAGGTGTGAACAAGTGACTAATTTTATGATTGGATACTATTCAAGGCGTCTCAAAGATCAATATTATTGATTTTCAGCTCACCAGAGTCAGTACAACGGTTTCTATGAATCAATATATATATAGGGTAAATGAACCAGTGAATGAATACTCAAGACATTTTTGTAAACCATCTATGGTTTTCAGGTCAAGAAAAATAACACTTCGTGTTCAATGAAATAGTGAACACGTTGCATACGATAGTTACAGAAGTAGACAGTTTAAGACTTAGTATAAAAATAAAATGTAAAATGTTGCATAATACCCCAGTAAATGAACGAATGCTACCATTGATTGAACATGGCTGATCCAATGAATGAACTTATGAAGAAACTAGACGTTGAACAATTTTTAATCAATTATTATCAACGACAACACAATATATGGTGATACAATATTATTTCAGATAAATTTCAGCATTCCTGGACATCCGAAAAAACCACGTCTTATAAGCTTGGATGCTTCAATCATTTCCACAATTGAAATTTTCTCGTACCATATTTGGTCAACACGTTCTGGCCATTTGAAAGTATTGGGACCTGCTGGTGTCATAGCGCGAACTTCATATTCATCACCTTCTACATTTTCCACTACTCCAGGAAAATATTTTTGGTTATACATTATTATGACATAAGCTCCAATAGGAATTTCTTGTGAATCATTGATTTGTGCTCCATTTTTATCCCTGTTGATATCATCCTCTCTTTTCGCGGTTTTTCTTGTGGTTGCTTCTTGTTTTTTTCTCTCTCTAATTTATTTTTGTTTCAATTTCTCAGCTTCTGTATCTGTATAGTCTTTCCATTTTTTGGAAGTGATGGCAAACGGCATTAAAGTTGCCTGTTTCCTTTTGCCACACTTTTTTTCAATATTAGTCCAATGAAGATGTTGTAGCCATACGTCTCTGGTGGTTTTTGGCTTCTACGGCTCTTGATTGAAATCGACGTTACTGTTATCTATTACTACGTCTATATTATCTGGAATCTAGAGTTCTTCTACAGCATTTAGATCATCTGTTTTATTTGTTTTTTTCTCGTTACCGTCTATTAGAGTATCATTATTAGTTATACTCTCTTGCTTGCTACCGCCCAATATATCTTAAGAATTTTCAATGTCTTCTATGATAACGTTTTCTATATCTTGCGTTCTATCCACATTCAATATTATTGTTGAATTATCGGATATGATAGCTGGATAGAGAATACCATCAATTTCCAATGGTAGGTTCAACAGGTCATCTGTTAAGTCTGTTGTGTATTCTTGTATATCCGGTATGTCAAAATTAGCAATATTCTGCGAGTTTTCTTCGAAGACTTCGTCACATTCTTGGTGCATTCCATCAGCATTTCTCAAATTATTCGTTCCATCGGCATCAGTTGCTTCTTTACATATTTTCCAAAAGTTGTAGAACTGTATATCGACTGCTTTTTCACCTTCATAGGCACTATTGAATTCTATCAAAGTTTTTGAATCTACATGATGTTTAATGACTTTCAGAACAGTTTCATATTCGTCTCTGGTCTCAGAAACTTCCTTGTCACAATTTAGGTCAAGCTGCTGTCTCCTTGTTGAAATGCATTGGGAATAATTCACAGCGTCTGCACTAAATGGAAACAATCCACATTTTCTGAAACCGTTTTTGATGATTTCCGGTTTGATCGATTTTTCAAAAGCTTTTTGGAAAAGGGAGGCAAAGGTATTTTTGGTGTTCTGTTTATGTTTCAAAATGGTCTTTTTCCAGTGTCTTTTGTGAGACTTGAATACTGATACGTCACAAGGTTGCAAGATATGTGTTGCATTGGGCAGAAGGCAGTATAGTATTATTCTTTTCTGTACACAGAAATACAAATCCATATTGATATGCGATTTATGACCGTCAAGCAATAGTAAAACAGGAAATTTAATGTTGTTTTCTTGAAGCCAAGAGGAGAAAATAATCGCAATAAATTCGTAAAATGTTGCACTCGTCATCCATCCACTATCTGATCGGCCAACACCCCACTCCTGGGTATAGTTTGTGCAATGACTCTTGGAATACGCTTGTACGGGTACACAATCATAGGTGGAACAGATTCTCCTGAGGCAGAAAATGTACAGAGAACTGTTATGCATTCTTTTTATGGGCCACTAGCAATTTCATAAAAATGCCTGTAATTTTTGGGACCCAGAAGCTTTCCAGTTTTGGGGCAAGTCTACAAACCGGTTTCATCCCACTTAAAAATTCTATCAGGCTCAGAAAGGATGTCTTCAACGCCTTCTCCAATTAAATATTCCTTCGTCTCCTGAAACCATTTTCGAATATTTTCCTCCGTTACAGATGCTCTCGCCTTGGATATTAATTCTGTATTCCTTGTGGTTATTTTTGGATGTCTTCCTAAAAAAAGTTGTAACCATTTCCTAGTCGGTCTATCATCCACGAATTTATTGGGCCTATCAACAGCTTTGAGGACACGTTGCACTGAGTCCTCCACCTCATCGGGATGCATAGGAAATCCTAATAAAGCTTTGGATAGAATCCAAGTTTCTAGAGTAGTTTCTTCTTCGGAGGTCAAAATGGTGGGACGTCCCATTTTTCGAATCATGGAAACTTTTCCAGTGGTTTTGTTGAAAAGTGTACTTTTTTCGGAATCCCATATTGTCTGCTGGCCGCATTGATGGTGATTTCCTTTTTTCTTATTGCTTACACGGCCCTCTGGAGACAGTCATTGG
Organism: Galeruca laticollis; assembly: GCA_963921935.1. NCBI lineage: Eukaryota > Metazoa > Arthropoda > Insecta > Coleoptera > Chrysomelidae > Galeruca > Galeruca laticollis. The sequence continues at coordinate 36,742,201 of OY998179.1, read as the reverse complement.
AATATCGGAATCTTACATACTTCTTCTGATGTTCTGGCTTGGACTTTCCACCTTCCATATTTCTGTCAAATGATTGAAAAAATATGAAATCAGAAAAAACGGAGGAAGAATAAATTCTTCATTCACTGGAGCACCATTAATCTATGTTATGATTCAATGAATGAACAAATTCGTTCATTTACGGGATAGCAAGCTTAGTACACATTTCCTGACGGAATCTGTGAAACAGCCTTTCTAAACGAGTACATAAGGATCAGATCGATGAAATCTAGATTAACACGTAAAATCCCAATGAATGAACATTTTGTTCGTTTACTGGGTTCAGCACATGCACCAATGAATGAACACTCAAATTATTGAATTTAATAACGATTTCGATGTATTTTGAGGTTAGGTTTTCGATAAAATCAGTTGAAATCAATTAATTGATGTGATAATGACGACACACCATACATCTCATTTGTTAATATCTTATTCTGTACTATTGCTCACCTGGTTATTGCTTAGTATCGTTCCAATAACAGATACGTTTCTCAAATTTTGTCAACAAAAACACAGCGGTACGTTCATTCATGAAAACTGACTTGAACTAACGAAGTATCACGTTAAGAGGAACATGTTGCACGTCATGAGGGATATTGCAGTGTTTATGAGAAAGACACCATATTCTTAATAATTTCAGATATATTTCAATTTGTTCATTCACTGGTGATGTTCATTCATTTACCCTAGTACTTTTTTGGAAAAATATCACTTTTTAGCACGATATAACTTCCTAGGTGTGAGCAAAGAACCAATTTTATGATTGGATATTGTTCGGGACATCTCACAGATTAACCCTTTCGTTTTTCAGCTCACCAGATATTTCTGTACAACAGATCCTATAAATCCCCATATAATACATTTTTGGAGATATATCGATTTGTTATCACGATAGAGCATCCGAAATGTGAATATGTGACCAACTTGATGATCTGATATTCTTTAGGGCCTCTCACAGATGAAATCTATTGCTGTTCAGCCAACCGGAGTCAATACAATGGGTCCTACAAATCCAGATATACCTCAGTTCTGAAAACATTTCAGTATGTTAGCAAGATACAGCCTCCAGGGTGCGGAGAAGTTAGTTTTAATCTTTAAAGCCGTTTATTTTTTAATTGAACATTGTTTTTTTATTTTTTTGAGCTATTTTTGAGAAGTTTCAGAAAAGATTCCTGTTGGAAATATTAAGGAATTGTTACTTTTCACTTTTATATCAACAATTTACTTGGGTTAAAAATTTAAAAGCTTGATTTTTTAAACTAAATAAAGTGTTGATAACGAAGTGAACATTTCTTAATATCTCCAACGGGAATCTCAGATTTGTTATTTAACACATTAGCGGACACTAGTAAAAAATGTGGATTGTAAACACGCACATAGTTATTATTAATATTTAAACGGGAAAAGTCATAATAAGATTAATAGAGGATGTCATATAAACAAAAAAATTGTTTTTTTGTAAGAAAAAGTAGTGCGGCAAATGCTGTCTTGCCTTTAACAAACACATTTGGTGGTAGGTTGGAGCCAAGCGGCATATCCCGTCATACGAAAAAAAGTACAAAGAGATTAATTATCATTATTTATTGCTAGACATAGTAATATTTAGTTGGATTCCTTGGATTTGGAAATTCATCTGGAAAGTGCATTTCATGATGTATATTTGGTGGATCAGGTTCAGCTCTCCTTCTTTTACGTCCGTGTAATGGACCCGATTTCACTAACAATCATCCATATTTTATGTCCTTATCGAGTTCCAAATATTCTTTTATAAATTCTTCGCGAAATTGAAAAAAGTAAATTTGTTATTAATCTTCTTTTTTATGTAATATGCATTCCATAAAGTAATGTGCAACAAATGGAACATTACTTTTTTGTACCACCTTATTCTCTTTCTGGGTGACGAATAATAATACCCGAGATAAACTTATTGTAATTGGATATTTTTTCCGGTTTTATGTTTTCTTTACCATATCTATTTCTAACCTGAATTAGTTTCGGATGATATATAGTAGTAATACACAATACATTCCTTTTGTCTTTCCACTTAGACACATATGTCTTACTACGTCTCGTCCAGCAATGGTCACACCGTTTCAGTTAGCCTTTTACAACAACCTCAGGATTTCCCAATCGAGTCTGTCGTAAAGTTCCAGTAGTATGGGTGTTTAGAAAGAGAAAGCGATTACACAGAGACAAACTATTATAAAAGTTGTCCATGACAAGATGGTGGCCCCGATCTAACTATGGATCAAATAAGAATTGAACCAATGTCTCAAGTTTGGATAAACCGTTTGTTTCTTGGGGTTTTCCAGAATAAATTTGTAGATTTAAAAGAAAGCCATCTGTAGTACAAACAGAAAAAAAATTACCTCATGTTTTGCCTTTTTACCTTTTATGTATTATCGAAAGCTTAGTCGACCACCAAGAATCATAAGTGATTCGTCTAAAGATAAATGTTCTGCTGGTACAATAGCACTTCTAAAGGGGGCTGAACTTTGTTTAGTCTATCATTCGGATTGTGAAGTTGACCGTAAGAACAACTAAAACATCTTAGAATATCCTCAAAGTGTCTTCTAGATAGAGTACGATGAAGTATAAAGGGTCCATACTGAATATTTTTCGGATAGAAGGATATTTAGATTGACCCTGTAAGATGTACAAAGCTAAAAAATGCTTGAGTTCAGTCATAGTTATTGATCTAATAGATCGATATCGACAATGTTTGCTGTGGGGTCGGTTGCTCTTTTGTAAAATATTAGAATATGTATTCATAGAATTGAGTATCATGTGTGAACAAATGAGGTTAGGGTAATTGTTCCACCGAAAGTTCTAATAGGACATACTTCTTAATTTTATGTTTTCTCGTGGGACAGTAAGCATATATGTACGGTATCCGCCAAAATAAACAGTACCGAAACAGAGAGTGCTGTGGAGTTGTTTATGTAATATGGATTTGTCATACTTGACTCAATTGTCATTAGTTGATATATCAATAGTACGCTGCAGTTTAATTTGATTTAAAAATGGTTCTAACAACGGAAGAAAAAGTTTTTTTGGTATAGCATTATTTTCGTTCATACGGAAAAGGTCGTAATGATGGTTCAAGCTTAGAACAGGTGTCAATAAAATATCAACAAAAATTTAATAAAGCAGCTCCTAGTAAATGTGTGATGTTAGCTCTTGTTGAAAAATGTCGTCGCACTGGTAGTGTATTGTGTCAACGTAAAGGTTCTCCAGGTCGTCGAAAAACAGTATGCACTAACGAAAATGAAGGACGTGTTTTTAACCAAGTTGTGTAATCACATCAAAGAAGTCTTGTAAGAACTGCATGTAAACTCAACATTAGTGAAACGTCGCATGTTCAAATCAATTGGTGGTTATCCATACCGTATTCAAGTTGGACAACGACCAAATGCTGCGGACAAACGTGCAAGAGAAATTTACTGTGGTCGCATATTGAGTTTAATTTACGAAGATCCCGAATTTTTGAAAAACATATGGTTTTCAGACGAGAATCACGTTCATCTTAGCGGCTATATTAATAGACAAACAACCAGATTCCTTGGATTTAAACGTTCTGATGTCATTGTAGAGAAACCACTCCACAGTCTTCGAGTTACCATTTGGTGCGCGGTATCTGGTCATGGAATGATTGGTCCTTATTTCGTTGAAGATGATAATCAGAATCCACTTACTGTCAACCAAGAGCGTTATAGAGAGGAAATTATTATACCTTTTGTGAGAGATCTAAATAACTTCTGCCGTGCACGAAATCTACAGTTTCGCACACAATGGTTCCAACAAGATGGTGCAACGAGCCATACAGCTGTGCGCACCTTAGACTTACTCCGTCAGCATTTCGATAATAGAATAATTTCTCGGGGAACAGACTTCGAATATCTTAACATTCACCTGATCTGACGCCACCTGACGCATACATTTGGGGCATAATGAAGGACAAAATATTTCACTCGGAAAATCCGCCGGCGAATATTGCCGAACTACGGGAAAGAATGCAAAATATTTTTCGGCAGTTACATCAACCACTTTTTATAAATATGTTTATCGACTTACAAAATCGATATGAAGCTTGTTTGCGTCGAAATAGTGAACATTTTGAACACTTACATTACAGAAATTAAAAATTAATTTTTATTTTTATTTTCGGTACTGTTTATTTTGGCGGATACTGTATTAGGAATACCGTAAAGATTTGTCACCGTATGCCATCTTGTGTCAGCACATGAATATTTATCTGGACGGCGTACGCCGTCTTGTCTCCGCTAACAGGACGGCATATGCCGTCTTGTCCGCGAATGTGTCATCAATTATCGCACTTGCAATGTTCATGTTCAAGTAGGAAAACATTGTTAAAAAACTAATGCATAATTAATAGAAACATCGCGATACAAATTTTTTGACCAAGAATTATTGTTCACTCAACTATCCAGTAGGTGCCTGTTTTCAATTCTTAATTTCTATATTTAATAGGGTTAAATAATATTAATTCATTGAAGGTGCAAAGTGGACAAGACAGAGTCCCAATCTTCGGCCGTATTTTCAACCCTCTGAAAAAATTACAAATATTGGGGGCAAAATTTTTGTTTGCAAAATTTCCTCCTCTTTTTGAATCTTTTTTGAAATTTAAAAAGTGTCAAATAGTTTTTGAGATATTTGCAGAAAACCAAACCCCATCATCTTTTTTCAGTTAATTGTTTATAACGTTAGCAATTTTTAAAAGCTGCTCTTGAATTTGACACAAAAAGCACTTAATGATTAGACTATTAGCAATAAAATTAGTGACAAACAATTTTCGAAGGATTTCAATAAACAGGCAACATGTACCATTTCTAATAATGCTATTATAACAGAATATAGAAAAGCTGTTAATACACTTCATCTATGAAAAGCGGCACCTAACGCGAAGCTGTAAGAATGTGAAATTATCACATTTTCAATTACGTTGGTCTGCAAAAAAATACATTTGAAAAGATGGAATCTTCATAAGTAATTTAAACAATCCAATGCCCGTTGATAAGTGTTAATACTGAATTTATTATTAATTGAAACAAAAATTCTATCTTCCAAATTTATTTATATAGTGAATCTGAATTTGGTGCCCTGCAGCGATACCTGCTCGGAGGAGGAGGATGTTTTTGAAGCTTAAATTAATCTGTAAGTCATCAGATATTCTAGTCTCGTTACCTTTGTTTAACTCACCTATTGTATATATACCTATCTACCCGTGGTCTACCTGTGTTTTTTTTTATAAAAAAATGCCCTGAACGACCCCTGAGTGAGAAGAGTGTAAACCCCGTATTTTCCTCTTTTCTAGGTTAGTTAATTACAAGTATGTAAGTACTTAATACTATTACCCTTTTTACTTTTTTCTGTAACTAATACTTTTTTGTACCTTTAGTACACTCAGACTTACTGTAAAGAATTATTGGTTTTTTTACGCACATAGTTTCTGGCTGCATGGGTCCAGCCCTAAAGCCAAAAAAAGAGTTGCTCGTAAAATTGTATGCCACGTGTTGGTAGTCTGTTTTGCGGTCTCCTATGCACTCTGCTCGAAAACATGCTGCTGTTTGGTTTTCTGCTCGTTCTGCAAGGAGGATTCTTCATGAAGAATTGAAATTTTACCCGTACAAATTATCTGTAGTGCAGGAGGTTAATCCATCTGATTTTGTTGCTCGAGAAAATTCATGAGAAGCGCTTCCTGCAATGCAGGACGACATTCTTATTGTTATCAGTGATGAGGCTCACTTCCATCTTTGGAAATATGATCATGGATGACCTTAATAATAACATGTATCAAGCTATAGTGAACATACTCGTCGATATGCTGGAAACAGTTGGATAAAACTTCAGAAGTAAACTAGCGTAGTGTATTACCAATGACGGACGCCATCTGCCTTATATATATATATATATATATATATATATATATATATATATATATATATATACAAATTGAAAAATATCTTATTGGGGATTGCAGCATAAGAGGAAAATTACACTCTATTCAATTCTCCAAGCTTTCGTAAATCTTTATTTACATCATCAGGGAACTACAATAAGGAAAGAAAAACATAAATTATAAAAAGTGTTCATAAAAACATTTCTACAACTTACATTGATCGAGATTGCATCATTGATCTTGAACACAGGAAAAGTGCACAACAGAAAGTCATTAAAGAAATAGGTCCAGTCGGCAATACATTTGCCTATTACTGGTAAACATTTTTATTTAAAACATTATTAAAAAGTAAAAAGTTTAAAAAAACATTTAAAATCGAGAATCCACACACCCACGCGGACTTGTGAGAATAATGGCGGAAACTAAAAATGTCAGGTTAAGTACACCAATCATCATTACTAAATGAATGAAAAGAATCGATCTTTGCAATGACGCGAGACACTGAAACAATCGAATTGGAACTTTCAAGAGAATACAAGGGTGGTACCAAAAATTATGGAAATGTATTTGAGTTATCATTCCAATAAAAAAATTATTTTAATCACGAGAATTAATATGTGATTATTAATGTTATTAATTATTATTATAAATATTATTGTGGAACTAATAATAATGGGGGAACACCTACTAAAAAGGGGGAACACCTACAATGATGCCACAAGTAGGAAACTAGTGAGAATTATTCATATTATCATTATTATTATTATTATTGTTATTAATATGGAGACAATTGTGCTTATCAAGCGTTAGGAGGAGGGAGTAGAGACTACTCAAATTCTGAATGTCAGTCTTCCTATTCATACAACCTTCTTCCTGGAAGATGAAAGCCATTTCCAAAAACAGTCTTTTATTATAACTTCTCTCACGAGAAAGGATTTTAACTCCCTCAAAATCAAATGACATGATCCAACGAGGAGACATGATTAGCCAGAGAACATCTTTCAGGATGTAACCTTATATCACTTTTATGGAGGGATACACGGCTTGAAATTTTTTGGGAAGTTTGACCAATATATGATAGACCACAACTGTTACAACAAAGCTTATAAACAACATTACTACAATCCACAACAGGTATCTTGTCTTTCAAAGGACTATAAATTGACTTAACAATCAAGGAACTCCTGGAGGCAAACCTAACATTCTGTAAGTATTGTGAAAAAATTCTAGCAAGTCTGGGCGTAATTTCCTTTATATAAGGCAGAGAAACCGTTAAAACGGAAGGAATCGTTCTGGAGGATGAGAGAGGATCCAACTCAGTTGCACCTGCTGCGTCAATTGAATGTATTGAGGTTTGTGCCAAAACAGAAGACGTGTTGAAAATGATCTTTCTCAGTAACTGTTTTGGATAGGAATTGTCAAGGAACAAATTAAAGAGAATATTACGATTCTTATTTCTAAATACAGGGTCAGAGAGGTTCATAACTCTAGCTGTCATTTGTTTAACCAAGTTAACCTTTATGCTAAATTTATGGTAAGAATTGTAGTTAAGATATCTCCCAGAGCTACTTTGTTTTCTATACCAATCAATTATAATCACATTATCAGGAGACCTAGTCCATAGTTCAGCTATATATATATATATATATATATATATATATATATATATATATATATATAAATTGTTTAATTTTACTATGGGATATTTATTTTGATATGATTTATCTTTAGTCTATTGTATATTTTACCTTTTTTTACTTTACCTTCGGCTAGCTCCTGATGATAATCTGTGAAATTTAATTTTATTTATAATTTATATGATAGTCGGCAGCATGAAACTCCTCCCTTTGAGTTCTGGACGCATATGTATAACTTTGTTACACATTTAAATATTGAATTCTGAAATTTTTCTAGTATGTTTTATTCCTGAATCAAATATATACCTTTGTTTTTATCGACTCCCAATATTATTATAGAATGAATGAATTAAGCAACATTTTCTAAATAAATTATAAATTTTAAATAGAATGATTATAAAATACCAACACTTCAACAAAATGATTTAATAAATTGTTGAGATTATATTCAAATTATTATTACATAAATATTCTTTACACCGCTCCTGAATTCTTGACTGAACATGCGCACTGAATGCTTAAAATGCCTGCGTCGGCGCATAGGAGAAACAAATCCCCGTTTATCGTTTCACAACGACACAAAACGCATGGTTCACAGTCGATGTTGTTTGGATGAATGTGTTTATAAATTTAACGTTCTTAAATTCATTGCAATCATTGATATATTATATAAAATTATACTATACAGTTACATACATATATCAAAATGCGAGTAAAGTGAATGATGAATAGTTATAGAAATACTTAAACATGCATTAGAAGAAATAGAAGTGAAATGGTACTTTACGTGGAATGTAAACAATGATGATGTGAAATAAAAAATTTTAACAAGTAAGTACAAATTATAACTATTATTAAAGTTGCATGATAATCATAATTACATGGATATGAAATGATATTCATCATTTTATATTGTTTTTGGCCTTTTTTTAGAAATTTTAATGTAAACATTCAAATAATATTTTTATTGTTCACTATTTCCTTCTCTTTGGAATTCCAAATTAAAAAAACTTAAAAACCACCGACCTTATTTCCAATTCTCGGCACTGTGGAACTGCTACTAAGCGTCTCTTTTTCTTGGGAATTTCTTATTAAAGAAATACTCTTCCTGCACACTGCACTTTGTTACACAGTTGAAAAGGAATTGATATTATGATTTTATAATGGTTTTTAACTTAAAATTATATACTTTTACATAGTTTTATGAAAATTTTTGTGGAGGAGAGCTACATAGATGCTAACCATTCTTCTACCAACGCCCGATTCTCTATTCTTTTTTAAATCAACAAACTTTTTCACATATCAAAAACAAAGCCTCCTTATATTGTTTTTTTATTCGATATTTGTCAATTTGAGTGTTTTTCACGAAAATACAAAATTTTTTAATTAAAATTGTCCTGAAGGATAATAACACTTATATAAATGGGTTTATAATGTCTTAGGGAATATATAAAATGTCCTTTACATGTATTACAATCCCAAAATTTGTTGTAATTCCCTTTTTATGATATATTTATTTACAATTAAATATACAATTTCTACAACCTAAAAAAATTATTTATATATATGGAACTGTTTAGTTTTCTATTTATGAATTTTTACTAATTTTATTTCATATAAACTCTTATTTATTTCCCAATTTACCTTTTATGTTTTATATTCAATTCCAAATCAATGATTTTAGGTTGGCAAGAAAATCAATAGATTTTATTACTTCCTGTTCATTAAATTTTATTTAGTTAACAGATTTCCTTGACATATAACATGGCTCTGTTCCGTATGTCATATTTCATAAAGTTTTTCTTTTTTTATAAATTCTTTTTCAAATTGTAAACTTTTATTACCATCGTCTGTGAATATCGCTAATCAATTTGTAAGTTGACTATTAATTCTTGTTATTTTAGGTTTCTAACAAAACAACATTCTACTTCATCCAGATATTGACATGGCAGTGTTCAGATGATTTTGAAAATTGTTGACATTGACTTGACCTTAGGATTTAATAGTGAAGGTAAAATTTTATACTTAATTATAATGTTATCATTAAGATTTTATTCCTTATCCTTTAATCCTTTCTTTATAATTGATGTTCTCAATATTTTATAATACATTTGCTTACTTCATTCATTCGTTTATGTTAAATTTAGTTTTTAACTAGGTAGTGTCTAATGGTACACCCTACATATTAATAAAAAATCTTTTTAATATTCAATCTCATACGTGAATTATTTATATATATATTAGAGGACTGGTTCAATATATATATGAATAAAGCAGTGAGATCTTTACACTTGATCACAGAATAAAAGAAACATCTGAATTACTTTTTCTTTCATTGAATTTCAAGATAGCTGCTATGCTCCGCTCTGTATAATACCTTTCCTAGATTAAACCAGTATTCGGAAATATGCATCAATATACTGGCCAGTAGAAATTACGTCATGAATCCGACGCCACATTGAACGGGTATGCCGTCATATTGTACTAATGAAAAAAGTATTTCATCGGGCCTGTATGCATCAGAGTGTGTCAAAATATTCATTGTGGTATTAATTATTCGAAATAACAACAAGTAAACCATTATTTCTGATAGATGGTGAAGTCAACGTGCTGGCCAATATATTTCGAAACGAATGAACAGTATGGCGTTGATTCGTGACGTCGTTACCACGGGCCAATATACTGATGTATTACACTTTAAATATTTGTTGTAATTTGCTTGTTCAAACTCACATATATTGTTATGATTATTATTTATCAATGTATGAATATTATATTATTCAATTTCATTTTCCACACGTTGGTTCGTCGATTGTTATGATATTTTCATTTTATTTTAGGTTTATAAGGTTTATATTATCATTATTTTAGTTGTTTAGCGCCAGATGAAATTAGTCTATCAAATTTTTGTGTTATTATAGTGAGCCAGCTATACTCAGTTTATGAGGATGAAATTCTTAACCATAAACAAGGAATTATGGTGATTGAGGATACGTCTTTTAAATTTATAAATTCAAACTCGAGAAATAATTTAAATTGTAATATATTTAGTATATGAATGAACACTCAAATTATTATTCTCCAATAATTTTACAAACAATTAAATACCTAATACAACTCTGTATTTATGTTTTAATCCAGACGGAAAGCTCTAGTTCTTATAGAAACAGAGATTGCAACTAATTGGATAAGAAAGATCTGTTTCTATAATTATTAAGTTGTATTAGTTGTCAATGTTAACCTTGTTAGTCTATTTACAAAATGCAGTTATTTAATTATTATTTAGTTTTGAATAATAATTTCTTAATTGATCAACACAATTTTTGTAATGCTTCGAAACTTAATTGACACTATTAATAAAATTCAAATATTCTTCACGATTATGAAAATGGCAAACATTATAAATCGTTTGACATTCGAGATGTATAATGCTTTGATATTATTGTGGTGTGTATTTGTTATCAATTTGACAGTATAATATTTCTTCAAATATCCTTTATATAATTTTTGTATTACTGATCAAATAAGAAGTTATTGTTTTTATTTTATATCTATCGTTCAATAGTTTTTTTAGGTTATATTAATATCGTTTAAACAGTTTATATAAGGAAAAACTTTACCTTACAGTTCGTAATCACAATTGACTCCAGTAAGTATTCTTATTTCTTCTTCCTTTCAGTTATAAATAGGATAGCCAAGTAATTCAAATTCGTACTTCTTGTAAAGTCATTATTTTTCTCATATATTTCCAATCACTTTATTTCTCTATTTATTATTCATCGATACTAATTTGTCTTTCTGTATAATAAGGCAAGTATTCTTCTTAATTTACAATTATTTTTCTGTTATAATGTAATTTATCATTACCTCCACTTGTATTTTTCTATAAATATTATTCACTGTCATAGATCATTCAAGTTTAAATTCTCCTTCTCATAAATTTCAATAATTTTCTTTCTTAAACAATTAAAAAGTATTCGTCTCAGTTTCAGATTTTCTTTCATATAATTTAACTTATTTTTACTCGATTTTTTTATTAGGATCATTATTTTTAGCTCTCTGCTTCAAAAAATTCAAACTGTCATCAATGTCTATTTTTCTTAGCAACCAGCTATGATTTATTATTCCTACTAGATTAATATTTTATTTCATTTAGAGATTAGATAAGTAAGGACTTCGCGCACTACTCTTGAACACTTTTCAATTTTCTTATCTAACGATTTTTTCACAAATTAAAATTAACATTTACACTATTAATTATTGGATTCATAAAAATTATATCAGAGAAAATTTATATTCTCTCAACCACCTCTATAATTCATTTGAGTAGAGTTCTCATTGAATTTATCCTTTGAAACCTATCAATTCTTATTTTAGTCCAATATTTTCACTTTAATTATATACTTTAGAATTATATTTTGTTACTATTTTATACCTTTTGGATTGACGCATTATTATTTTGATATCCATCAAGCTGTTGTCAAATATAATGAAACTTCCTTATTGATATTATATACCGTTAGATCGTAATCTGCCGTTTCCATACATTTTTCAGCTACCCACTTTTTTCTTGGATTTCTTATGGTGTTTTTTATTAAAATTCAAACGTTATGTATAGTCATCATTCCATCAACTGTCAGTCATTAAGTAAACACTTCTTTTCTTTGCTAGTTTTGTTTATATTAATATGTAACGGTTTTTCAAAATTTTATGTTTGTTGAAGTTTGTTCGCTCTTGTTTTCGGTAAATGTACTGTAGGTAAGCGAATTATAATGATTTGGGTTTTGCCAGTAAAAATAATAATAATGAAACAATAGTGTAACCGGAACGTAATATACAATGTGAGTAGACATAAATCCAAAAACATTTAATATCTCGTTGTAAGTTAATCAATTGATTCGCATGTATATTGACATATATGCAGTGAATGAAGTAATGACAATTGCTCATTTAAATGTGAGTCGTATGAAATGATAGTTATTTATGTACCAAGGCAGTAAAGTGATTCTTAATCCAACGAGTCTGAAATTATGAGACGAGCGAGCGAAGCGAGCGAGGCGAGTCCGATAAGGACACTTCACTGACGTGGTGCATACAAAATTTTATCGCCGACTGTCAAGAATTCCGAATATAAAGAACTGAGATATCACTCATTGCATTTTATTATGACAAACCGCAAATATAAAAATTAATACCTGAAGTGGAAGGAGTTCCAGCCAAAAACGTTTGAGGGCTATTATTTATATTGAAAATGTGCAAAGCTTCTCTTTTAGAATTGGTGATAGCTGTGTTGTCAGTTGGATCATCGCCTAAAATTCTCTTCGCAATTTTTGTTTTATTGAGCACAGATTCTTCAATCTCTTCTGCAATCGTGTCACTTTTCCATCCTCCGTGGCGTTTCAAATTTTCTCTACTTTCGCCTGCGCTGGCAAAGAGACTGGCGGATGTTCGACGGAAACAATGTCCCGTGTAAATTGATGGTTCTCGCAGAAACAGATATTTGGCAATTTTGCTTGGAACACTTCCGATAGTATGAATTCCAATTGGCTGAACAGTACATTTACCGTTCCTGTAGGTTAGGAAAAATCGATCGTGAGACGTGTGCTTAGGACGCAGGGAGAAATATTTATTAAATAATTCTATGGATTTCATTTTTCCTTCAAATTCTTCAGTTACTACAAATAAACAAGGCTTATTGGTCTTTGTTTTGGGATATGAACAACCAGAATTGTTTCTTTGTGCTCTACGTCACATACTTTTAAATTCAAAAGTTGGTACGTAAAGCTCCAGCAATTCCAAATAAAACACAAATCTAAAAAATGCTATATTATATAATTTTAGTTTTGAAAAGCTTGTACAAATTACCTTCATCATCAAGGAGATTTCGTCCGGTGCATCTAGTAAACATTTAAGTATTTCTTCTTGTGAAAGAGTTTTGGATTTCTTTTTAACATGATTCTTTGCTTTTTGTTTTAAAAAAGCTGTAAGTTTTATATATTCACCTATGTTGACGTCTTGCTTCACTGAAAGGGTTGCTTTAAGCTTGGAATAATAGGACCATATTGAAGAGGAACAATACTCATTTGATAAATCGGAAAAATATGCCAATAACACGTTTTCACTGTATTTCCTAACTTTTTGTCTATTGCACCACTCCATAAAAATGTCGTACTGGCGATTGTATTTTTCTTTGGATTTTTCTGGCAGAAGTTCTAAAGACGTCTCCAATGACTTCAATTGAATTTAGGTAGACGTGCACTGAATATCTTCCATAATTTGTTATGAATAAATCACAAGAAACCTATTATCGAGCGGTAATATAGGGAGAAGCGTGACACTGACAGATGATTTTCGATTACTGTCAAAGTCAAAATACTTTACCTGCCGCGAATGCGGCAGGCAAATTACTTCATTTTACGGTAAAATAAAGTGTTTGTTTACTTCCGGAAATCAATCTAGGAATTTACGGCTTTACTGACGGTTGGCGATTAAATAAATTAACATTCCATAAAATACGAGATGTGTTTTTATGAAAGATAAATTTCGGTTTTCTAGTATACACCTCTGTTTAAGTGAAAATTTTTATTATTTCGACATATCAGTCAGATCGCTATTCGAATAATTATCTGAGGTAGTGGTTCGCAATTGGAAGTGAAGATGGAGCCAGCTGACTACTTCTCGAAAGTGTGTAACCACACGAGTCAAATAGAGGGTGTCGGAATCTTCAGTTTGGACTAGAGACTCCGAACTAGAAGGCATTACAGCACTGTTGAAGAGACCCAAGAAGGTCTAAACCGGTCAGCGTACTATGACCTTCTCCTTACGGTTGCGAATCACCACAGATGTCTGTCTCGACAAAAGGGTCGATCGACGTCACGTTCATCGATGGAGATGTAATACAATATTCTGCGCGGTATTCGTCAGGAAAGTAGTTGTTTTTCTCTACGGTAATACGAATTCTTAGGTATTAGGTTGTGTAATTAATTGAAAAATTTTTTTGTCACTGACTTTTCGTCCCTGGGTTAGGAAATTTCTCAAAGTTTATTCATGACTGAATCGTTTAATTGTTTACAGATTAAAATTAAAAGACACATGTGAAATAGGTGAAAAACATTCATAAAGCAGACATTTAAAACAAGTACCATCGATATAAATTCTACGACATTATACAGGGGGGGTACGGAAAGACTTCAAGTGTACTATTTTATTAAATTATGATAAATCTGACTTAAGTTTTTAACATCTTGTTTATCGTTTACTGCATTTTGTTCCTTTTTAATGTGCACCATTTCATTAATTGTTAATTTTTTGTTTTGAATCTTGAGCTAGAATGTTTGTGTTTTTTAAATTAAACTCATGTTTTTCATTGCTTTCATGTTTGTGGAGAGCTGTGGAAGCATTTTTAGTATGTACTAGTAAATATACTAAAAATGCTTCCACAGCTCTCCACAAACATGAAAGCAATGAAAAACATGAGTTTGATTTTAAAAACACACCTGTATAATGTCGTAGAATTTATATTGATGGTACTTGTTTTAAATATCTGCTTTATGAATGTTTTTTACCTATGGTACATGTGTTTTTTAATTTTAATCTGTAAACAATCAAACGATTCAGTCATAAATAAACTTTGAGAAAGTTCCTAACCCAGGGACGAAACGTCAGTGACAACAAAATGTTTTAATTGATTATACAACCTAATACCCAAGAATTAGAAAAATAATACTTTTATTATTATATATATATATATATATATATATATATATATATATAATCTTTTCGATAAATAAATAGTAAAATAGTCATGGCATATTAAAAATATAACTTACATCTACTTACAGGTGATAGTGGATATTCATTGAGGTCTTATTTATTTACACCATTACCAAATCCTGCTGGACATGCTGAACAACTATATAATGAGTCCCACGTTCGCAATTCGCACAGGAAACATTGTCGAACGGACTTTTGGTGTATGAAAATGGTTTGTTGCTTCAGCATATGGACTGAGATGTAAAATTCAAACTACTTTAACAATAAACGATTAAATAAAACTATATAGTTTGTTCAAATCTTCATTTATTTGAACTAATATTCAACTTAAACTTGTTGACGCGTTTCACTAACACAGTAGCTTTGTCAAAACGAATGAAGGTAAAATAACTTGCACACATACAATAATGTTAATCCTATAATTCACTCTGATATCATTACTTTATTAAAACTGTGTTTGAATCAAAATTATTTTCATTTCAATGGAGAGGTTTATAGCAGTAAAGATGGTTTGATTATGGGCAACCCTCTCAGCCCCCTACTAGCAGATAATATAGAAAAAATAATTCATCCCCTTAGTAAAAAATTTATGTACTGGCACCGATATGTGGACGACATTTTAGCTAGCTTCATCGGTACAAATAGACAATTAGAGAGCTTCATTACTTACATAAACTCGATTCACAATAATATCAAATTTACCGTAGAACTTGAATAAAATAAGTCTATAAACTTTCTAGACTTTACAATTCCAAATATAAATAATAAACATGATTTTTCTATATTTCATAAACCATCACATACAGATATTACAATTCATAATAGTTCGGTCCACCCATTCAGTCATAAACTAGCAGCTTTCAATAGTATGATACACAGACTCTTAACAGTCCCGTTAAATATTAATAATTATACCAAAGAATTGAATATCATAAAACAAATAGCAGTTATTAATAATTACGATCCAAATTTGATTGACAATATCATAAATAAAAAGATAAAAAGAACTGTCTGTTGATATGGTGTACACACTAGATGTGTTAAAAAAAAAATAACCCTATTGGAAGGGTGTAAAATTATAATTTACATGATGTAAATTCATTCAAAAATAAAAACTTTTTATTTTTGAATGAATTTACATCATGTAAATTATAATTTTACACCCTTCCAATAGGGTTATTTTAATGTTTTTAATTCAATGACTTAATCATAACAATGATTCAACTTTGAACATTGTTCTTAATCAACTGGATGGTTTCGACACATATTTTTTAAATGACGACAGCTTTGAGAATGGCTTAATAGCCGAAAGCGCTTAGCTGGAAATTAATAAACAAATACACACTGAGTATTCGTCGTTTTCATTCACTCAAAAAGATAAAAAAACAGACTTTAGAACAAGTATTTCCTTCAGATAAAAATAATAAACAATTTAAAAGCTTAACATACTTTGGAACACCATCCTTAAAAATTAAATCATTTTTAGAAACTTTAGACATGAATATTTCCTTTAAAACTGATCACAATTTATCCAAATTCATTAAAAATAATAAATCTAAATCTTCAAAATTAAACAAATCAGGAGTTTATAAATTAAAATTTGGTAATGACAATTGTGATAAAATTTATATCGGTAGAACTTTTAGAAATTTTAAAACTAGAATTTCGGAACGCAAACGTAGCTATGACAACAAAAAATTAGATTGTAACTATTCAAATCATTTATTAGAAAACCAATACATTTTCGACCCAAATTTTGAAATTCTCCATGTAGTCGGTAAATCCTTTAGTTTAAATTTATTAGAGGCCCTAGAGATTAACAAAAATAAATATTCAGGTAATCTCCTTAACGACCCAATAGATATCAATCAGTCTCCTTTATTGAACTTCTTCACCTAGAAGATAGCTTAGGAATGTTTGTGGTGAATGAATTTCCAGGTAATTCCTTTCAATACCATTGTTAACCTCAGTAAATAGATTTAGCACTGTATATATTAAGACATTTTTATATTTTACAATCATTCGTTTTGACAAAGCTACTGTGTTAGTGAAACGCGTCAACAAGTTTAAATTGAACATTAGTTCAAATAAATGAAGATTTAAACAAACTATATTGTTTTATTTCATCGTTCAGTATGGATCTTCATCAAGTAAAAGCCTCATCTATTCAATCCTTTAACAATAGTTGTAGCCACTGCACTACTTCATAATATTGCAAAAATATATAATGATATTCCATTACCCCAAGATATATAACATCAAGGAGAATTGGAGCACCTTATTCAAGAGAGACAATTCCCACTTGTGAATCAACAATCTAATTTGTGTAGCTAACTTGCCTGACCTTCCATATACTAACGCGAAGCTGGAGCGTCTTCTATCATGAAGTTTGTTTACTATGCTACATTTTGTCAGCTAGCACGTCTGAAGTAGATCTTACGTTATTTATAATAAACTAGATTTATATTAATTAAAAAATCGAACTATTGAAGTCAATAACTGCAAATGAGATTTAAAATTTTTTTGTAGAATCAATAATTCATTATTGTGAATGTATTATTTCGGATGGAGTCGACTTTGAAGGTGATACAATAAATTTGAATAAATATTTTAGTATAATGAACATCCCATGATGGGCATTCCCTTGCATGAAGGAATTTAGAATCTGAGTGATTTTATATGTTCCTGGAAAATAGTCATGAATTCATTTTAGGCTTTTGTAAAGTATCAAATACTTTATTCCGCCCCTTTTTCACGCATAGAAAAATGTTAATAACGTTGATGTAATCATTACCAATTAGTATTCTTATTGTAAAATTAAGCAAGGCACAAAACAACACAGCGAAAACCTCATTACATCTACATTCAACATAAATATACTTTTACTTTCAATTGAATTCATTTATTGTTAGTAATAACCAAACAAAACTTACTTCTGACTTTAAGAGTGAGGTGAGTATGATTCGAAATCAGCTGGAGAACTTCTTTGTGTACGGCATCCTCGATAGTAAAACCATTTATACGAATGATTTGATCTCCGACCTGAAAGAAATTAATCATATATTAAGTATAATTTCTTATGGTCGTGTATAAGCAAAAACTGTCATCGCATTTCATAAAATTGTTTTGATTAATGTTGATAGTTTTAAGAGTTGAACTTAAGATCGCCGTTGTAAAAGAATGATGGCTAATTGTTGTCAAACTACGGCGCCTGACTATTAATCAATCGAGTTTGTAAAATGGCATCAGCTATTTACTTCGTGATTTATGGACAGTGATAAATTTGTTTCTAGTTTTTTTATTCGCCGTTATTTCGAAATCAGTTAAAACCAAGAAAATGATCATTAAAAAATGACGACGTATCGACAAGTTGTTCATCATCAGAACTCTAAAATCATAATATTGAGATATGATTTGCTTGCATTATAAATATCCAGCTGTACAATCCTTGCGGATTATGGCTAATGCCATTGCATTGCATTTTGATCCATTTATTGAGGTGGATTATTCCTCTTTTACTGTACTTATGTTCACAATTTGCAGTGGGTCCTGGCTATTCTCGTTATCTTTTGCTACTCTATTCTGTGTTTATAATTTAATTTCCAGTTATTAATTCCTATGCTCTCTGTATCTTTTATTGATTCTACGATTTTTTTCACGCTCTTCGTCGTCATCTGCTTCAAATGTACTAGTTTTTCAAATAAAGCTTTTTAAACAGACACTTGAATGAATCAATCTTGTGGTTTTACCTGCCAAAAATGTAAATGTCTTCAGCCGAATGAGACTGGTCTCGAACTTTACAGTCAAATGTTGAAACTGGAAAAATTACTGCATAATGTAAGGCTTTCCGATAATACCAACAACGATTTGCCACATTTCGAAAGGACTGAGTGATATTTTTGATGATTTTCTTCAAACCATGGATATACTACAACCAAAGTACTGGTGTAAAAAGATTCTATATTTTACTTTTATGCCTAACCCTATCGGATATGCAACAAAAGTGTTAGTCTACCCAAAAGAAGTTGGAATTTTGGATTGTTTTTAAATTACTTTTTCGTTTTTCAGCAAGAACAACACGAAAAAATGGTTTTTAGTAAAAAATCCTATGTGTATGTAGTCGTCGGCCACTTTTCGAAACATGTCTTGTTAGCACGATACAGCCTACGGAGTGCAACAAGTCACCAATTTTATTATTGAATATTGTTCAGGACATCTCACAGATGAACTCTATTGATTTTCAGCTCACCAGAGCCAGTACAACGAGTGCTATAGTACCTGAATTACGACATTTTTGTAATTTTTGGAGAAATTTCAGTAAATTAGAAGGATACAACCTCCGGAATCTATACAAGTGACCAATTTTATGATTCTATATCACTTAGGCTGTTAGCGGGGTTGGTTGTAAGTTGGCCATTGATTTGTAGTTGGTTTGCTTATTTGCTTGCTTACTGCTTGCTTGTCTACTTGTAGGTAGCTCTCTACAGCCCAATAGAGAAATGCAACCATCGAATGTCTGCCTTCCCGTGGCACTGCTGAATACGTTAGCACAGCAGTGTTGACCAACCAAACGACACTCCAACAAAACCCAAGCTAAGGTGTTAGGAAACGTGTCGATGGCCGAATGGCCGAAGGCAATGCGACCGCGAACGTTCTCCTGGTAGTACCAGGCGACACCCGCACGGAAATAGCCTTTCCTAGGCATGCACGGCTCTGCCAGAGGTGGCACAACCTTTCCCTAGCTACTTGTGGGATCAGAATGGATGATCAAAAACAAACAAATCAAAAGCCGGAGGATGAGCGAGAACGCACACCTCCAACACAAAAGCACACTCGAGGTAAACGAGTCTGCGTTGGTGAAGCAAAGAGAGGGAGGAAAGCAAGGCAGCAGGTTGGCGTCTCTACAGACACCAGCAGCGACAATCGCCCCCTTGTCTAAACCTGGCACCAGCGGCCAAAATCGCAAGGTTTTTAGTCCTCTTCCGAGAGGCCCAGAACGCGTCGGCCCCCAAGAAAATAAGCGCATCCACTCCGGCACCTCCGAGGAGAACACTTCCAGAGGATACGGATGGACGCAAAAGTAAAAAGCTACGGGTAGCTATTATAGACAAGGCCGACCCATATGGTAAAATAATTACCGATAATAGAGACCTTGTCAAGAGACAACTAATGGAGGATTTGGACGAAATCCTTATGTCCGCCTCCAGCAGTCATAAAAAGCCACCTTCTCTTAGGTCATGTTCGCACTCTCGCGAAATAATTAGAATCACCTGCGATAATGACGAAACGCTTGAGTGGCTAAAGAACGCGGTTTCCGAACTGAAACAATGGGAGGAGGCTAAGCTCGACATGGTGCACGTGGACAGCCTCCTCCAGCTGATAAAAGCCACCATTTGGGTCCATATCGAAGCTCACGCTGATCTGGGTGACAAAAAGGATGTACTGCGTCGGCTGAGAAAACAAAATCCAGACCTTCGGCTGGATGCATAGCTTTGCTTCCACCAGGAAGCGAAGGTCAATCCCAAAGAGCACCTCTTCGTCTTCGGTGTAGGGCACGAGGAGATGGGAGCCCTATAAAAACGATCAATGAGGATGAGCTACCCGTTACCTCATTGATCGTTGAAATAAAAAAACTTGACCCTGAACGAAGGAGTAAAATTAGATTTACTTCCGAGGAGCCCGAATAAACTGTTGCTTTTGTGGAGACTGTCGAACCATTCCCTAAGATAGCGACCGACAGTATCCTGGCAGAACTAACAGCTATAAGCCTAGATACAGGCAACGTCAACCCACCTCCAAGTGAGGAGGTGGAGATGGCCTAAAAGTTATTAATACCTATCACACAATCATCAAGCAGAGATGGATGATGACAAGGTAAGATTTATTGAGTGTAACCTTCGGCACAAAAAGGTGGCTTCGGCAACACTATGCCGTCACCTTAATGTAATGCAGGACACAATATAGCACCTATCCAAGATCCCTGGATAATGCAAACCAAAATTGTGGGTCTAAATACTCCAAAAGGTGTAATTTTCCTAAATACCAAACTTAACTTTTCTTCAAAGGTGAAATATTTAGGGGCCACCTTCGTCAGTAAATTAACGTGAAACTCTAACTTAGAAAGCAGAGTAAAAAAGCATATATTTGTTACGAACAGTGTCACAGAACCATCGGCCGTACCTGGAGAATGTCACCTGGGGTCACTGCCTGGATCTACACTGCTATCATTAGACCTATGCGGATGTACGGCGCGATTGCCTGGGGAGTTAAAGTAAACCAGCTGACATTCCTCCGAAAACTGGATCAAATCCAAAGATAAGCATACCTCAACACAACAGGAGGCACGAAAACCACACCAACAAGAGCTATGAAGGTAATCCTTGGTCTCATGTCCTTTGACATACACATCAAGTAGGTTGTTTTGATAACCATGACACTACTACGCTCTCTACATCCTGATATTGGATCCGGTGAACTGATACGTAACTTGTGGCAGAGAGGTCCTACTGCTGCAGGCCAATACGGATTCGATTCCCCCGCGATATGCCTTTTAATAACGCACAAGACCCATTATAACAAGGCGCAATCCGCATTTTCACAGATGAGTCTAAAACCAATGTAAGCTCAGGATGTGGAATTTTTCCAGGCCCTTGAATCTACTCATAAAATGGGCAATGGGCTGCAATGCAAGTGTTGCTCAAACAGAGCTCACTTCTATCTGCATCGCTGCAAAAGAGACTACCAAAAGGAACACCACTGGTAATAATATTTACATCCTTATGAATAGTAGACAAACACTACTAGCCCTGAACAGACCACGCATTACATCAGGTCTAATACTGGAATATTACATTGCGTTAATCGAAGCCTGTACCAACAACACGGTCACTTTAGGCTGGATCAAGGACCACGACAAATCGAAAGGAAACCGTATTGCAGACTCGCTAGCCAGGAAAGCAGCCTCCCAAAAACTTTTGTCATCCAGCACTTTCATTGGTATATCGGCATTAGCGACGGCTGATCTATTAAAAGAACACTCTCTAAATAAGTTCAAGGGTAGAAGGGACGGCGCAGAAGGCAGCAGCTTCTCAAGGAACTGTTACAGTAACCAAGTCTGAACCTCAGAAGGATGCACAATGGGTCAATTGTGGCCTAAGTGCTGTGGGATCACCCACCCTTCAAATTCTTACAGATAATAAGGTTGTCTCACAGATGAACCCTATTGATTTTCCGGTCACCGGAGCTAGTACAACGGGACCTATAAATCCAGATATACTATATTTTTGGGGAAATTTCGGATTGTTAGCACGATACAGCCTCCGGTATCTATTTACGTAAACCAAATTTCTATGGTAGGAAATAGTGAGAAGTCACTAGGGGTTATATTTGGAGAATACGGTGCATGATCAACCAATTTAAAGTGCAATTTGTGAATGTGAATTTTAGCCATGGTGATGGCTAAAGTGCGTAATACTTATGGAAAGCACTTTTTCCTGATTGAAATACGGTAGTTTCTTGCAATGTTTGTCTTCAGCTCATGAAGTAATGTTGCGTGATAGTCTCCTATTTTTTTTTCTCATTTTGGAAATACTCGATCAGCTAAATTCCGCGGCTATTCCAAAAACAGAGCACCATCACTATCTCGACCGACAGAATTATCTTCGCCTTTTTCGGAGGGAGTTCACCCTTTGCTACCTACTGCTTTGACTAGTCTTTCATATAAGAAGAGTGGTGGTGGATCCAAGTTTCATCTACAGTTATAAATCGATGCTTAAACCGCTCCAAAAGAGCTTTAGAAATGTTCATTCGAATGTATTTTTTATCCAATGTGACCTAATGCGTAGATAGCTTACGTATGCCTAATTATTCAGTCAATAATGACAAACGGGTTCTTTAAATATGTAAATAGCTTTCACTATCTTATAACCTTAATTCGTCGTTCATCCATTTGATAAACTTTTTCGACTTTATCGCTAGTTATCGCAGTTTTTGGCCATCCTAAATGTTCATCATCAATGAAGCTATTACGATAACATTTAAATTTTGCTACCCAACATTTCACAGTCGTAAATTTTGGTATATAATCTCTATATATAGCATCCGACTCATCTCTGATTTCCGTGGGCGTGGACTCAATATTTTTCATTTTGGCGAAACCCATCACAAGGACTTACTCAGATGATTGTCAAACAACGCACCATGCAAAATGGCCGAAATTTCAATGAATATTTTTTAACACAAGTGCCAATACGTTTCTTAACTTTAGTTGAAAAATTCTCCTATTTTGATATTCAGGTTG
Source organism: Galeruca laticollis (assembly GCA_963921935.1). Classification (NCBI taxonomy): domain Eukaryota; kingdom Metazoa; phylum Arthropoda; class Insecta; order Coleoptera; family Chrysomelidae; genus Galeruca; species Galeruca laticollis. The sequence continues at coordinate 36,718,530 of OY998179.1, read as the reverse complement.
GAAACTGTTCAAATAATCCTCATATATCTCGTTAATTACTTAAGAATTACGCCAAAAATGTACTTTCTGTACATAACCTCAAAATTCCACTTCCCAAGAACAAAACCATGTTAATTTATGTCATTGGTTTCTATAGATATCATATAGTTGTCAGCGTTAATCAGTGAAATCCGTCATTCCCTGAATTGCCTAGTCATTTCACGTATTGCCGGCAAACAGCGTAACTCAACTTTTGGTACACCGTTTGCCTAATAGTTTCAGGCATTCCCTGTAATGGCAGAATTATTTCAGTTAAACGTTGTAACTAGCTAAATGATTTAAGTTACCCTGTTTGCCGGGTTCAGTCGAACACTGCTAATTGTTGTGTTGTGTTATTTTTGTGAAAACTGAAATGTCGAAGCATTCAGAGTTGTTTTATAAGAAGTTTGATGGCTATTATTCCAATCGAAACAAGAAAAAACCTTGGAAAATTGCGGAATTTACGGAGGTAAGTAAATTCAAATTACTGCAACCTATAAAGTCACTTGAAATTCGCACAGTGTTGTCACGTTTAATACGATATTATATTCATTTGCTTGGGGAAAGAGTGATTTTATTGTGTGCTTGGGGCACAATAAACCTTTGGTTTCAGTGCATTGTAACCCCGTTAAAATCTAATCTATTGTGTGCTTTTTTATTGGTTTTTGAACATGTAGATTTTAATTATAAAACTGGTATTTTGTTTTATTTTAGGTTGCTACAAAAATTCTGCAGGCTAAACTAACTTTAGGAAAAAAACGAGAAGACAGTATCACCTATTATCTTTATATGACGTGTTGGAAGTGGCAGAAGAAAAAATAGTAATTAAAATAGGCAAACATGAAGATCGAAAGTATGTTTCCGTGGTTAATTATGAAAAAATATTTGATGTTGTTTATGAAGCACACATTAATGTTGGTCATGGCGGTCGGGATAAAATAATGCACATTTTGAAAACAAAATATGACATTGGAAGATATGCAATAGGAACATTGCTCGAAACATGTGAAGTTTGCCGAAAGAAAAGGAACATGTCTCATGCGAATCTGACCATAAAACCTATTATTTCAACAAACTTCAACTCTAGAGGACAAGTGGACCTTATGGATTTTCAATCCTGCCCAGACAATGAGTACCGTTGGTTGCTTAATTATGAAGATCATCCAACAACATTTTCATTTTTACGTCTCCTTAAAACAAAAACTGCGAACGAGGTAGCAAACGAATTGCTGAAAATATTTTTGGGAATTGGTGCACCTTGTATACTCCAAAGCGACAATGGTCGAGAATTCACGGCATCTGTGATATCAGAAATAATGAAAATTTGGCCATCTTTAAAAATTCTTCATGGTCGACCAAGGCATCCACAATCGCAGGGAAGCATAGAGAGATGCAATCAAGATGTGGAAAATATGCTTTGAGCATGGATGTACGACCATAGTTCAAAAAACTGGTCACTGGGGTGTTATTTCATAAAGTTTCAGAAGAATAGTTCCTACCACAAAGTAATTGGACGTTCACCATACAAAGCATTATTTGGAGTTGACCCTAAAGATTTTATCCTATGAATCTAACTAGAGATTTATTGTATAAGTTGGAAAATGAAGATGACTTGCGTATGTTAGAAGAAGAACGTATGGAAAATGAAAACCTCCAAGAAGAGTCACAATGTGATGAAATAGTAGAACCACATGGCATGGAGGAAATGAATGGTTGATGTTATCGAGGATATTGTTGACTCGAATGCTGAAGATCAAAAGAAAATAGACACTTTGATGACCAATGAAAATACAGAAAAAATATTTAGTCAAGGATAAATTACGTTATGCATTACATGTCCTAAAGATGGAGATGTGTATTATATCAAAATACAGCAATAATTGAAGAAAACAGATATGATGCAAGCCGGGGCTAAAAGCGAGCAGCAGAAAAAATATTTACAACTGCGGCAAGGAAACTTCCATCAATAAATATAGGTTAGTGCGTTCTTTTACCTATTGATAAAATTGATAGAGGTGCTTCTGACATGCAAAATTTGATGTGTGTTGTAACGGATAACAAAAGTGTAGTCTATCAAGTCGGATGTGTAGCTGGTCGAATAAAATCATGGTTTAATCGATCTGATCTAATGGAAACCAAAGATTCATTTCTTCATGTAGATGGCATTCCTGAAAAGTTTGTATCAGTACGAGAAGCTATGCAGTCGCTCTCACTTTCCGGAGGTCAAGGATATTTTAAGTGTTCATATAAACCAGCGAAAAAACAATGCTTGCCAAACAGATGTGTTTGTGTAAGAAAAAAATTCTTTGTAATTCAAGGTGTCATAGAAGCGCACCTTGTGTATTTTTGTAGGTAGGCTAGCTATTACTTTGTTGTGTTTCTATGATTTTTTTTATAGTATGTATACTTAAGATAGGCGAATTTAATCTCAGGATCATATTTTATTTTTTGTTATTTGTCTCAATATTTGTCCTGATATAATACATACTGACAATAAATGAGTTTATGTTTACAATTTAATAACTTTTCATGTACCACTGGCAACACTGACCTGAATACAATGATTGACTAAACCCGGCAAACAGGGTAGCTTAAATCATTTACCTAGTTACAGCGTTTGACTGAAATAATTCCGTCATTACAGGGAATGCCTGAAACTATTAGGCAAACGGTGTATCAAAAGTTTAGTTACGCTGTTTGCCGGCAATACGCGAAATGACTAGGCATTTCAGGGAACGACGAATTTCACTGATTGACGCCGACATAGTTACTCGTATATAGAAGTTTGCAACATAAGTTTATTTCTGACAATTTTTGCCAATAATTTTGAGATTCTAAATTTGCCATACAATTTTATAGAATTGTCAATTTTGCAGATATCGAATATGTAAATGTAATGCACAATGATTCTACAATTAATCAATTCGAATAAAGATTACCGGAAATACAGATGAACGCATCTGCAAGAAGTGAATTACCGGTAACGCCAGTAATTTTCCATTCACCGGTGGAATATCGCGGTTAGCGATATATCGCCCAACAATAAGTGCAATACGTCACGAGTATGTCGAGGTTATCGGTACGCGAATCTATAAGCTTTTCCCCTACCAAAAATCGCTCCACACAGCTTAATAAGTTTTCACTTCAAAAGCTAAGGTTATGAGCCAAGATAGTCTGCAATATTTGATCCGGAAGATATTGTCTATTTCTTGCGGAATGCGCCTGTCAAGAGTTATTTATTGCATAAGATACCTATTTTTTGCATACACTACTTCAATTAGTAGAGCGTACTGTCTATTTAATTACTTATTGTAGGTTATTTTGATCATAAAATACTTTGGGGGATCTCGAACTCGTGAATGGGTTAACATGAAGATTATTGATATTGAAGACAAGGGTTCTGTTATGGTGGTTACCGTTCATAATAAAACGGATATTCGTCGACAATAAGGTATTATTGAAAGAAAAGAGTTATCTGTGTTATCTCAAGTGAGAAAATATACACAACTGCGGCCCCAGGATGTTTAAAGATGTTTAGTAAACTATAGGAATCAGCGTTGTTCGCGTCAACCAGTAGAAAAGAGCACATTTGGAATTGTTCCGTGTAAAGTAGCAAGTTTTTTAATTAGCCAAGCCCCAAATCCTATACTGGTGACTGTTTACGTCGAACTACTGCTACGTGTTAGCAAATGCAGGTGCAAGTATGACGACTTTGAAGAAACATGGTGGCTGGCGTAGTTATAACTGAGGGTTATTTGGCAGATAGTATCCAGTAAAAAAACAAAACAGCAGGAATGTTAGCTGGTACATCACAGAAAAATGCAGAAATGCAGCCTCAATGTCGACTGCTATTGTCAATACTGAATTAGAAGACAAATTCTACCTGTCGAATGGCTTAAGAGTTAATTTTGGGTGGAAATTTGATAACTGCACCATTATTGTGCCCAGTTCATCAAAGGATGCCCAATTATTAACAGTGAGAGTTATGATTGCATAACTCCCTCCTTTAACTCCCTAAGGAGTTATGGGAGTGAGTAGCTACTGTAGCTGATGGTAATTTAGTAGATAGTATCCAGTTGAAAAACAAAACAGCACGAATGTTAGCTGGTACATCATCAGAAGAATGCGAAAATGCAGACTCAGTGTCGACTACTATTTTCAATACTGAATTAGAAGACAAATCCTACCTATCGAATGGCTTAGGAGTTAATTTTAGAGTAAAATTTGATAACTGCACCATTATTGTGTCCAATTCATCAAAGCATGCCCAATTATTAACAGCGGGAGTTGTGAATGCATAACTCCTTCCTATAAATCCATAAGGAGTTATGGGAGGAAGTAGCTACTGTAGATGATGGTTATTTATCAATCAGTTAATATCCAGTTGAGAAACAATACAGCACGAATGTTAGCCGGTACAGGTACATTATCAGAAGAATTCGAGAATTCAGCCTCAATGTCGACTACTATTTATCAATACTGAATTAGAAGACAAATCTTACCTGTCGAATGGCTTAGGAGTTGATTTTGGAAGAAATTTGTTAACTACACCATTATTGTGTCCAATTTATCAAAGTATGCCCAATAAATAATTTAAATAATTAGTAGCGGAAATTATGAATGCATAACTACCTCCTATATGACTAGTGAGAAGTAAAATATTATTTTCTAAAATATTAAATTAATATATTTGATCCGACCCCGCTTTTGGTTATATCAAATTACTCCACTAATACCCTAAGAACAAAGGACTCATTTGTCATAAGTTCCTAACCTGATTTCATAAGAGCATTAGCACAATAAGCCGTTATATCATTAGAACGACAGGTACTTTGATATCGGTATTAAAAATAATATACACTTGCATCCAACTACGGGAATACGTGCGTGTTTTACGTATTCATTAAAAAAAGCTTTTATCTTGATAACGGTTTTTAACATATTCGTAATGTGATATTAAACCAAGATGCTGTGGGAATGTTAATAATTTTATGCGTGTAGTCTTACGTTAAAGTTGCAAAATGTATAAAAGAAAAGTAACCGCATTTTATAAATTGCATATTTGAGTGAGAGTACATTTAAATATGTAACTGTTCTCATCAACAGTACTCGCTTTGATGAGAAAAGGTCAACAATTGTAGAGAGTTTTCTCGCTATTATATTACAGCCCAACATTAACCATTATTTTCACTTTTGTGGAAATAATATTACCTCAAATCAGTCAAGCAGAAAACTTATTTTGTGAATCAAGAAGATTCTTGTTATCGGTTGTTATAATATAAATGTGGATAACTACTTATCATTTTACGATATTACTGGTCATTAAACTTTATGTAATATCCGACTCTTATGAAATAAATGAGAAAACAATAAAATAGTGTTGGAGATTGTGCTAATACTAATATCAAATAGTAAAAACCTGAATTGATAGTTTTACCATCACTATTTTATCATCAGTTATATATGAATTTGACTAAATGATAGAAACTGGAAACAAAACGTAAGGGAAAGTAATCTTGATGAGAAAACTTCTCAGATACAAGAAAACACGGAGGGAATAGAATAGCTGAAATTGGGGTGAAAAAATTTATCTGCTAACTTATCTTCTAGTAAATTTTCTGTGAAATATTCGAAAAGAAGTTTTCAACTTTTTGTAATTTCTTTTTTTAGCTTATCAAGTAATAAAGCCAAGTAACACCAATTAGTTATCTTAAACCAAAGAAACAACATCGACAGATGAATAACAAATTTCAACGAGACGAGAATCCGTCGTAATTACAAATTAATTACTTTATCAACAATTCGATATATTCATATCATACATAAATATTGAACTATGTCCATGAAACCATTCAAAAATAATCTAAACTGTACGAATAATCTTCCACACACATTTTAAACTTACTCATCTGATGCGAGCCAACTAAAATAACTAAAAAGGCATCAACAAAAAGATACCAATCCGACGACTAATAAACTCATGTGGAATATTATGTAGGCCCAACAGCAGCAGACAATACCGACAGTAAAACATAAATTTATTGAACATAGATATACACAAGAATCTTCTTGTATAACCTTTTTACGAATCGGATCAAAAAACCCAATTAGAAATTGATTTTTAGAATAAGAAGTATCTACTTTCATTGTTTTCATTTACGATAATATGAAGATATTCTATTATATACTTATTGCAAAAACCAAGTGAACAACCCATAATTGACCAACTATAGTTTTTACTGTAAACAAAAAATAAAACTAACGAAAAATCATTTTCTTGTATAACGTATTCAGAGGAAGTGAATTATAAATTCACTAATACAATAAATAATTTAAGTATAATAATTAAAGCAAGAGACCTAACCACGACAATTAATCAAATAAGACCAACACACAACAAGTTACCCAATAACATAGTTCAAGCAATTCAGGGATGGAATAAATTAAGAAAAATATGGCAAAAAACAAGGGACATAAATGATCACAAATTACTCCAACAACAATAAGTCAGTATTAACAACCTAGTTAAAGAATTCAAAAACTTCGAATGGGCAGAATTCCTGAGTAAACTGAAACCAGATGATAACTGCTTATGCAAAATCGCCCGGCATTTCAAAAACAAATTCAATGAAATCAACAAAATAATTTATAATGATCAAACATATATTAACACTTCCGATATCACAGAAAAGTTCGGAGAGTATTTCCAAAGCAACTTTGTTAATCACTCTCAACATACACAATATCACCAAGACATTACACACACAGTACAGCACTACATAAATGCACGTAACACTTTAAATACAGAAAACTTAACAACATGCACTGAAATATACAACACGATTCAACAACTCAAAAACAAAACATCCCCCGGCTCAGACACCATACACAATATTTTACTTAAAAACCTACCAAAAAATGCGATTGTACAGTTAACCTACAGAACGAATTTTATTATCAAAACGGGAACATATCCCGATATGCTCAAAATAGCCAATGGCATTCCAATTGTCAAAGCAAATAAACAACCAAGTTATGTAGGTAGCTATAGACCAATATCCCTCCAAAATGATATAGCGAAGGTGATAGATAATATAATTTTATACAGACTGAAACAATTTGTCGATAAACAGAACATAATCCTCACCGAGCAATACGGAATTCGAAGTGGCCATAGCACAGTATCACAAATAATTCGAGTCATAAATTACATTAGGGAAGGTTTCCAAAATAAAAACAAATCAGTTATGGCAACCCTAGATATTCAAAAGGTATTCGATTCCGTATGGCACGAGGGATTAATACACAAATTAATAAATCTAGAAATACCTGAATATCTAATAGAAAAATTATATCCTTATCTAACAAATGGGGCTTTTTATTCAAAAATAAATAATCACATAGCTGGACCTTATGCAATTCAAGGCTCGGTATTATCACCTTTGCTATACTCCCTATTCATTCATGACCTACCAACATCCCCTCATTTACTCACCGCAATGTATGCCGACGACACTTACTTTGTTGCCTCTGCAAAGAATCCCGATCAGGCACTGGAAACAACACAAGCACACATAAACTCAAAAATAATGCCATACTTACACAAACAAAAATTAGTCATCAACGAATCCAAAACTGAGTATATATAACTCAAAAGGATAACTACAAAAAACACATCGCTGCAATCTCAGCTTTGCGTAAATGGACACAACATCAAGCCTAGTGATACCCTAAAATACCTAGGGTATACTATACAAGGAAATAGAAATTCCAACGCTCATATAGTGCAACAGGTGCGCAAAGCTATGATTGCAATGAGTAAACTTTACCCACTCATTTGTACATACAGCAATCTAACAACACACAACAAAATTCTCACTTACACATACATAATTCGACCAATACTCACATATGCAGCCCCCGTTTATTACAACGGCACAAAACACAACTTCAACTCCCTGCAAGTGGTTCAAAACAAGTGTCTTCGGATGGCGATCAAACATAATTGTTATCCCAAATTACCTACAAACTCGTGGTTACATAACAAAGCTGATCTATCAACTATTAAAGACTTTATAACCAAAATTTCAACGAACTTTTATAATCATTGTCTGCCAAAGGATCTTCGAAAGAATCTCATAGACGCAAATCGCGTAGGAGACATCCGAGATAGTGGGTGTAGGCTTCTGCATGGCACGTTAATTACATAACTAGGTTGTTTAACTCCAAACCCTTATTATTACAAACATGTGAATCAATTCCAAACAAATAAATTATTATAAAATCAACGTCAGTCAAGTTGCCTTCTCCAAATCTAAAAACCCCATGTCATTTTTGAAACCCTGTTTTTTAGCTACTTTTCAGGGATAGTCTAGCCGAAATATTCTGGGAGTCACAAACTATTCAAGGGACAAAGTTGTTGCAGAAAGTGAGACCAAATGGATAATGCTATATAGTAAGGAGCCATATTCACCACCCTCACACCCACAGTATAAAGAAAATTGGCCAGAACATCGGCACTTATGATATAGAATTTTCAATATACTGTAATAGGGAACACTAATTTTATAAATAAAGACTATTTTATTATTATCGCCTGTGCTTGAAACATTTGCTTCCAAGGGACACAATGACAAAAGCAATCGAAATGTTATCGAAAAATACTTGACAGTTCAGTTAAATAAGAAAAAGACAGGAGATTATTTAGAGTAAAATGCGCAAGACAGTCCAATTAGTCCTTGCTCCAGACAGGGATTGAAATGACGGTTACATAACAGTTCTAATTACAATTCCAGCTTAAGATAAAACAGAAACTAAACCGTTCCCAAACAATACATTTTCAGTTGGAATTATTATCATTTACTACTCACAATCCTGAGGTCGCATTGTATGATTAGGTTTGTACCTACACAAGTCTGAAACATCCCTCGACGGTTCGGATTAAGCGCATTTGACTGCGACGCGTCAGCGTTAGCTGATGGTTAGAGAACAGTTTGTAAATTGTTCCAACAGTTTTTTCGGAAGGTTGCCTGACTGTCAGTGCTGTTTGAGAATAATTTGCCAGTAGGGGAACATACGCAGTGAGCTTTTACCATAGCCTTGGCATTTGTTAATAATCAAAATAATTTTTCGCTTGGTTTCATATGTGTGTTATAAACCATAATTATTCCTAGTTTATATTAATTGTAATCAATATAGCAAATAACTTTTTTCATATCAGTGATGTATAAAATTTAACAAAACATGGATGATTTCTCTCGTCAAAAAACTCTGAAATAAATTAAATGTTCGCATTTTCTAAGTGGGACTCCGGTGACTCTGACCTGCGATATGTATGAAAGGATCGACTTACCAAAAAAGTTTATTGAATTTCTGGGCCACTATTTCTCAATCTTTCAATTATTCTTATTTCATATGTACCAACTTTAGGTTTATATTTCTTATAAAGATCCAACAAATGTCTAGTGTAATTAGGAGTCCAACTGACTAACTGTAATGGAAATGTGTATTCAGATTGTGCAAGGGATGCTTGTTCCTTTTGAAAAACAAGAAACTCGCTCAAGTATAAAAAGTGTTTATCCCATACTTGTCTAGTCGCATTTCTGTTATATTCATACCTCCTCGTTGAATACCTAAATCCTGCACATTAAAATCTCAATAAATATTTAAATCATAAAATAAATAAATTCGAATTTTGAACATAATACGCAGATTACGTGTAAAATCCAAGAGTATAAGTTACATTCGTTAACGTTTCAGGTGTTCCAACAAGCAATTTCTAATCGATCCACGGCAACAAATCTTTTTGACATGCGCAGTAAATGCTGTTTCTAAACGGTTTCTAACTTGTCGGAAATTTCTTGTAGGAACAAACCTAATCTCTTCAATTGGTACAAACCTAGAAACTACTCGACTGAGCGCAACATCTACTGATAATCTTTTGTTAGCACTATTATCTATACGCAAAAATCTAAAAAGAATTTCAAGATGTTAACCGTCAATAATAATGTTTGTAAATTAACATGTTATAACTTTCAAAACTTTATTCAATACCTGGCAAAATACGATACTACTTTTTAACAATTCCACTTATTAACACATCAAACTATTTACTGACTGACTCTTCCACAACTAATCTCTATTTATATATAGAAAGAACTTTCCAGAAAGGACTAGAATATTCTGTAACTTACTCCTACGTTAATATGGAAGGCAATAGAAAAATATTGAAAATTCTAGACTGTCACCTTAACTGGTGACTGTGACTACTCCGCCTATTCAACCCTCTTCTTATTTCCAGTCCAAGCTCTCATTCTGACAATCATAGAACAGGTGTAATATTGCTTCCCCTCTTCAAGTTATTCCCCTCGAATAACAGGGACTTCGACGTCTCCTTGAAACCAATTGGGTGGGTCATCACTGTAATAGCGAGCCAATACCTCGTTATGAACGACCTTAGGTTTAATTTTTGGTGTTAGACGAATGCGATAAATTAGGTCGTTGATTTTCTTGACCACCAGGTAGGGACCTTCCCAGTTTCGTTGAAGATCTGGAGTTAACCCTTCCTTTCTTCTTTTTCTGGGCTGGTACAGCCAAACTGCATCACCGGGCTTAAGTATCTGTTCTTTAAGGTTTTTATCCAACCGTTCGTTCATCTTTTCGCTGGTTAGTTTCAGTCGCGTCCTTGCAATCTCGTGAATCTTCTCTAACTTTTGTTGAAGGCCTTCAACATATTGAGGCAGGCTTTGGTCTTCTTCTTGGGACGAAGGAGGAGGTTTTCCAAGGAGGATATCGCTAGGAAGCTTCATTTCTCGACCAGTGACCAACATTAAATGTGTATAGCCAGTGGATTCATGCTGTGCACTCCGATAAGATGAGAGGAACAATAGAATCAGTTCATCCCAATCTTGCTGGTTTTGGGAGACAAATAACGATAGATATTGGCAAATTGTCCGTTTCACTAAACCATCAGACTGTGGATGCATTGGTGTAGTTCGAGTTTTCTTAATCCCGAGGATTTTCATTAATTCTGTCCACAATTCTGATTCCAAATTTCTCCCTTGATCGGAGTGTACTTCCAATGGTACTCGGTGTCTTGCGATCACATCATTCATAACTACTTCAGCGACGGTTGCAGCCTCTTGGTTAGGAATTGGTACTACTTCTGGCCACTTGCAAAACTAATCCATAGCTACCATTAAGTACTTGTTACCTTTTTCTGTTAGTGGCCCGAGTATAACTACATCTACTCACCGGGCAGATATTGAGCCATTTTTACACGCTGCATAAATCACATTTCTAACACCATTCTGTAACGTTTTGGCGACAGTTGACCCAGTAGAATGGTTCATAAACTCTGTCTAAGGTTTTCCCAACTCCTTAATGTCCTCCTGAACGATTGCTATGAAGTTCTTCCATCTCTTTACGAACAAGTGAATTAGGCAAGACAAGTTTGTGAATCGTTGATACACCGATAGGGCACTCCCACGTCTGATAGAGTACACCATCGCGAAGAGTAAGGGAACCCCGTTGAGTCCAGTATCTTTTGATCGTTGAACCATACTTGGACACTTCTTGCCAATCGGGTTTTCATCTTCCTTTTGAAATTTCCTTAGGTTTTCTACTGACCACATCTTTTGGTCCGAGTCGCTTCCTATTGTTGTTGTATGCAGCAATTCTATTTTTTCATCTTTATTTATTTGGTTATTATTACTTTCCTGTTCTTCAATTCTTTGGCAATATCTGTTGTTGAGTACATGGTCTTCTGGATAGGGTATTCGCATTTCCGTGATAACGACCTTTTCTTATAAACTATTTCGAAATTCTACTGCTGAAGTCTTTCTAACCATCTTGCAATTTGTCGTTCCGCTTTTTTAAAATTCATCAGCCACTGTAGTGCTTGATGATCGCTTCTGATGATGAAGTTTCTGTCATAAACGTATGTGTTGAAGGGTTCAAAGCCTTTAAAATTGCTAACAATCCTTTTCTTGTGACGCAGTAATTTTTCTACACTTTTCCCAGGGTCTGAAATAAGCAATTACTCTTTCTTCGCCATCTTGTTGCTGTGAAAGGATAGATCCTATGCCATATTGTGAAGCGTCGCAGTAGAGAATAAATTCACCTTCTTCTTTAGGGTTCGCTAAAACTAGTGCAGTGGACAACCTCTTTTTCAATTCAGTAAAGGAATTTTGGCATTCTGGATCCCAAAGGAATGATGTGTTGTCATCAGTAAGTCTGTGTAAAGGTTTGGCCATCTTTCCAAAATCTTGAACAAATTTCCGGTAATATGTACAAAGACCCAAAAATTGACGAACCTCATGTTTATCTCTTGGTTTTGGCTAGTCTTGAATCGCTGAAATTTTTGCCGCATCAATTTTTATTCCTTCTGCTGACACAACGTGACCCAAACATAAAACTTCACGATTTCTCGGTCGAACTATCTTACAGTGCTGACGTATCGATTTGAGTTCTCTTGCGATAAGTGATTTACTTACCTAGCAGTTTCCTATTAGAATTTTTTCTGTGTTGTATATAATTAGTGTAGCAACGATGCAGTAAGTAGTTTTTATCTATTTATTTGTTTTGCCCCGGCTCTGAAGCCCAGATGTCCGGTGGCCAATATGAAGAAGGGGGCAAGGACCCACCTCTGCGATCAACGAGAAGAAATTGTCCTAATGTGCATGTGGAAGAAATTATATTTTCTGGAGATATTGATATGAATAATCAAAATAACCATAATACGATGGATTTAACAATTAATAATGTTTCAAACGAAACTGTGAACAAAAACGATAATGATACGGAGTCAGTAAAAAACTTACTAATAGGTTCGAATATATCAAGTAATGTAAAAAGTGGTCGTAGGCCAGTTAACCTTCATGGGACGGACATCAAAATTTCACGAAAAGGACTAACTGGGGTCCGAGAAGACCCCATGCGTAAAATTGCAGAAACGCTGTATTTTTCTTTGAATTAAATATATAGAAAAGAAGTTTTATTAAAGTTTTACTATTAACCATTTATTAGTCAAAAATCATCACGAAAAAATACAAAATACCCTAATCACTAATACTACTAGCTACATATCATTTTAACATCTTTTACAAACTATCTCCGATTTTGAATGTCCTAGGCACACAAAGTTATTACACCTGATACATATTTTTCTGGATTTTCTGTCTTTTCCTCTTTGACACATATGGCAGCGCCCCCTGGTAATGTTTTGTTGTTAAACTCAATGTTCTGTTGCATCCAGTAGTTCAGGAGAAACGTATGTCATATGCCGTTTTCTATTCGTCTGAATGTATTTATTATTATATCGCCGGAAAACGTTTTTCTTTATGAGTTCTTTTCCTAGTCCCAAAATATACATTTTACGTTTATCCAAACTGTTTTTTCGCCAATCCGGGTTTTGCAGTAACCACAATTTATAAGCATTTATTCCTGCGATATCTATAAGATGCGAAAATATTGCCATTGGCCAGCGGTTTGACTTTCTCTGCACTGTATATTCTTTGGCCAATTTATCTGAAGCGTCGACAGCACCTTTTGTTTTGTTGTAATGAAGAATAATTTCTGGTTGATAGTGCTGCTCTTCTCCAGCTACTTTACTATCAGTATGCTCACTTGAAAGTAAGATGACAGCATGTTTTTGTTTTGGAACATAGGATACTAGCGTTCTTTGATTTCTAAAAGTAAACATACTTGAAAACTTTTTCTTGTACGATGAGTTCCCTGTGAATAAATGTTTTATTTTTCCGGAGGGTTCCACATAAAGTAATATTTTTTCACCACAACTTGTCAGTAAGTTCTAAACTTGTTAAAAAGTTATCGGTTGTTATTCCAAATCCGCCTTCCAAATGGTCTGTCAAATCTAGGACAACCCTTTGACCTTGACACTTTTCCGCTTTGTTACCTTGTTTACCTAAAATTTCCTAAAAATTAATAGATACATAGGAATATAAAGTTTGCCTATATTGCTTTTCAAATAACTTACCCAAATAAACTTGCATGTTTGCAATATAAGAAGTGGTGCAGTCCACAAGAGCCCATATTTTGATTCCATACTTATCAGGTTTACTCTTCATATGGACTCGGAATGGTGTCTTACCCCTAAATGGTACAAACTGCTCATCTACACATAGATGGTCGCCAGGATTAAGTGATATTTTACAATTAGAAGTGAAAATATCGAATATATCTCTTATCGGAGCTAGCTTATCTACTAATTTTCGTGCTTGTCTTGTTTGAAAATTATCAAAGCGTAAAAATGAAGTAATTTGTTTGAATCTGTCTCTTGACATTGCAGCAGGAATTATAGGACGACAGTAAGAAATATCTTGACACCAGAGCATATCGATAGCCTCTTTCGATCCGTGAAGTGCGCCAAGAATAAGCAACAGTCCAATATAAGCTTCAATCTCTGTAGAATCAACAAGTACAAAAACTTTAATTTTATTCGGATTTTCTATATTCCATTTATCATAATATGTTTGTGCCTTTCTGTTTGTTTCGGTTACTATTATGTTCAGAATATCCGGAGATAGGAAAAGAAGAAAAGCGTCTTTTATACTTGAGATATCAGAACTGTAATTTGTAAGGCCTAGAGGATGTCTCCGAATATTAGCTTTTGAACGTCTAACTTTTCTGTTTCCTGGAATTTTTGACCACTCAGTTCCATCTTTAGATTTATATACTAGAATGCCCTGGCTGTTACTAACTGTTGGTTCCTCAGGGTTCGTTTTCTCTATACTTTGATCAACAACTATCACATCATTTTCTTACTCTACTTCTGTGACAATGTCTTCATCTTCTGAGTCACTCGATGTTTCCTCATTGATAACACTATCAAACTCTGGATCATCACTTTCAAGTATACGTAACAACGCATCGTCAGTAAGCCCCTTGCAATTGTTTGTAAATAAAAACTGACTCATTTTCAAAACGATGTACCCTACTCGCAATATCACAAGAGACTAACCCGAATATTCAAATCTAAACATTATATCGCAGTGCGGGGAATCCCCCATTTGAACTGGTAATTTACTTTTTACAATTATATGGGTAAATTCCCTGTGAGTAAACAAACGTTAAATGTATGGGATTCCCCGATTTTACTAACAGTTACCGGGATTATTTTATCGGACGTAAAAGGCTGACCGGGGTCTGAAGAGACCCCTGGAATATAAAACTATTTTTTGTTTATAACAGCCAATAAAAATTACTAAATACATCATATTTTATCAATATAATTTATAAACTGCAGCTAGATGAAAGATCAATGTTTAAAAATTTGCGTTTGCAAAGATACAGCAAAAACATACGTCATGGGGTACAAACGGACCCCGGCCAGTCCTACGAAGGTTAATACAGACAATAGATTTCTACCGACCGATTTAGGTCCATATTTTATTTTTGTGGAGCATTTAGAACTAAATATTGGTCGTTTACATCCGATGAAATTAGGTGAAAAGTTGCTAGCGCTATCAAATTATGAAAATAATATTACTGAAATAACTAGTGTTGGAAAAAATCGCGTAAAAATTGAAGTAAATTCGAGTAACTATGCTAATAAATTAGTAGAAGAACCATTTTTCGATTCTCCAATTTTAGCTATTGCATATCCCAATTCATCACACCTGTCAATTAATAGAGACGAACAAAGTGCTTTTTCAGCGCCTTATGACTTATCTTTTTTTTCGTTTACAGTAGTTATACCTAATTACGACGTACCAAGTAGCTATTGCACAACTATGGAAGAATACTTTGGAAAGCTGGGTAATCTCTGCAAAATATTTACAGGCGGGTCCAAATCTTCTTTAGGTGTGGGGTGTGCTGTATACATATCTAACGAGGAAACGACACTACAATATAAATTAAATTGTCATTGCTCAATCTTCACTGCAGAGCTATTGGCCATATATTATGCACTATATTGGGCTCTATACAGTAATCTCCGATATCAAAACTTTGTCATTCTTTCGGATTCCAAGTCAGCTTTAACAGCCATTGAAAACTCTGCAAGAAGTATATATCGCAATAGTATAATCGTAAAAATATTATGCTTATTAGTTGAATTAAGACGTTTATGTGGGTCAAAGGCCACTTTCAAATCTCTGGAAAGGAAAAAGTTGATCAACTAGCGAAAGCCGCAGTTCTTTCCAGATCGGAGTGACGTCATTTGCTCAAGAAAGGAGAGTATGAGACACAATTGGGAAATAGAATGGTCACAATTCTGCAACAGAAGCAATAACTCGTACTGCGAAATACACCCCACTCTTCCATCCACAAGACTTGAGGAGCATAGTCAGCCTATAAGAAAGATTAACGCTATGTACTTCAGATGTCTCGTTAGTCATGCAACAGTACGCGCATACCTTTATAAAATTAAAATGAGCGACTCCGAATTGTGTAATTGTAATAAAAGTTATGATTATATTAATCATTGGATGTTTAGCTGTCAACATAATAGTCAAGCTACAAGATATCTGATGGAAACTCTGTCTAAAAAAAATGTCCCTCTCCCACAAAGTCAAGTTTCTCTGTTATTTCTCAGTCGGCGACATACTATGGTGCGCACTATATTATGGGAATTTCTTAAGCGTACCAAAAGAAAAATATAGAATTCAGTACAACTGTATTTTAGATGTAGAATGGTAGAGATTAGTTGTATTATACCTATTGTCTTTCCTTTGTAACAATGATATACTCCCTCACCGTTGCCTTTATTGTGTGTTGTAAATAAAGTCGCTATGGCGGGCACCTTAGCGTGAAACGAGTGTCCATGTCTATTATACTTTCTTCTTCGTTGTCTACGAATTCTGTTTTATAGGGCAATGAATGATGTGTGACTTGGATATGTTTGTTGCGACATGTCCTTTGTTTCTCTTTTTATATAATATTACTTATTCACTTATTTAGTGGCTGAATGGGATCCAACTCCCAAAGTTGGAATTCAATATTAAGTTTGCATTTTTCAGTCGGCTAAAAACTTCTTCTAGATTGTTAATGAAACTAACAATTTACTTTTGTAGATGATGCGAAAAGGAGAAAAAATTTAGACACAAATCGTTTTTAAACGTCTCTAGATATGATTAGTTCCTTTCAATTTAATAAAATATCTCGAAACAATTAAAATTGATGTCCCTATATAAATAAAATTTTAAATTGAATTAGAAGACCTACGATGTTTACTTGTGTTCAATTTAACTTGAATTGGAATATTGTCCATGAAACAAATAAAAAGTTTCAACATCATTCTACAGAAACAAAAGTAAATTAAAAACATAGTTAATGTTATTGTTACACCTACACCTGATTATTATTGGCCAACAATTAGAGCTATAAATCCATGTAGGCACGTGTTTTATAATTGTGACGCATAGAATAAAAAAAATACAGTTTACTCTATGATTAATAAAAATATAGATTTCATACTCTTATTAACTCTTTGTTACCTTACTGTTCAATGTTAAAATTGCGAGTACACAACAAAAATATAATTTGAGAAACGTAATGATCAATTGAGTACTTAGAAGTACAGAAAAATATTGTTTCCTCTCCACAAGCGATCATCGCAAGTAAGACTGGCTTTTTTCTAGTTACAAACGAGGCTCCAAAAAAATGTATCCTTCTATGAGTAATTTTAATTATTCAATTAGTATCCATAGCAACAACAACGCACAAACTAGCGATGGGAGGGAAGATTATAGAACAAGTAATGTTGCCAAACTATTTGGTAATAAATAGAAAACCAAGCTGTGTTACAGATATAATATGGAGGAATAAATACCTCAGATTCGTAGCGAAAACAAGAATATATATACTGAACACACTCACTCGTACACCATCTGATGGGCGCTTCGGTAACCAAGTTATCCTCTTTTGGGGAATTAAGTTCACCTTTCGTCTCAGGAGAGGATAACTTGGTTATCGAAACAAACGTCAGACAATGTAAGTGTGTGTAATACTAGTGTAGTGGTAGTGAAAAGTCTCTTCAGCATGAATATCACCAACTATTTCAGAAATTCACAGGGAGATGAAACATGCACTATGGCTAGCTACAGCTGGAATGAAAACATTAAGATTTATATTAGGAACGCTGAGATAGACAGTAAGTTAAGACTATTTTACATGAAACAAGCAGAAGAAGATGCAAAGCAATTCAAATTAAATGTGAAAGTGAGTATGAATCAGTTGATTGACTCAACTTTGATAGAACCTGAAATTGGAAAAAGATATACATTGATGATAAATGTTATTTCCGTTTGAAATAAACTTAAGATGATTGTATGATATTGAGCAACGTCCTCACCCTATATATAATTTTAATTGTGCCTAAATAGGCTGTTAAGCAGGTATAACAATACCTAGGAAAACTTATTATTCATTCACATTGGTCATACCGTTTCCCTCTTGTTTGCATAATCCTCATGTTTCAGGTTATACCATAATATTGATAAGTTCCTAATAATATTATAGATTTTTCTTAAATACATTTCTTTTATCTAGAAGAAGTTGAGGCAGCCTATACCCAGGGGATAGTAGAGGATAGCAATGGGGCATTAAGACTACTACAGATGACGCTATTATTATCCTTATGTACGAGAATATTTATATTTATTGGTTAATTGGCAGTATGAAATTTTCAATTTATATAAAATTAATGGTTCTTCGCCAAATTTTTCTTATAAGAAATGAAACTTCAGAATTTTTGTTTTTTACCGACGTTTCGAATCCTTTATTTATATAGGTTCATTATCAAGGCTATTCGTATAATATATATAATGATGTTCCATTACATAGTTCAATTTATAAGAC
Source organism: Galeruca laticollis (assembly GCA_963921935.1). Classification (NCBI taxonomy): domain Eukaryota; kingdom Metazoa; phylum Arthropoda; class Insecta; order Coleoptera; family Chrysomelidae; genus Galeruca; species Galeruca laticollis. The sequence continues at coordinate 36,699,693 of OY998179.1, read as the reverse complement.
AATCTGCAACAATACATTACAACAATAAAAACTTTTCTTATATTTATTGAAAGATGATATTGACATTATTTAATCAAAGTTGAAAATATATATTTGAGAGTTCACACAAACATTAGTTAAATATCCCTATCTTTTCTTATATTATAAAATTTAAAATTGAAAAACTCACCAGTTATTTTTATACCTCCATTTCGGATTTTTAAAAACAATTATAATGTAACATACATATAGGACGAGAACAATTGATTTTGTAACATCATTCGATTCATTTTCAGTATAAAATTGTGTTAATTTTTATAGTTTACACTTTTCCATTGTTTAATTCATATTATATTCCAAATAGTAGAGATATCTTTACTGTGTGCATCGTTGGTGATATGAAATAATTTCTTTTTTAAACACAAAAATATCAAAATACTAAAACATTTTAGTACGGTTGTAGAAGGTATAATTGAAACGGGAAGGTGGAGACATCACAAGTTTGAAATTAAATTTTGTTTATTAGATTGTTATGCACATTATCCAATTTATCTACATCTTCACGAAAATTAAGTGAATTGTTAGTTTTCTTAATGTGAATCATTTCTTTGATACATATTTTATGAAAATTGGTTTCAGTATCCAAAATCAGGAAATTGTTGAAATTAAATTCATGGCCAGTATTAAAAGAATGACTGGACAGTGCTGTATTATTTTTTAAATTCTTGATGTCATTTTGGTGGTTACGTAATCTATTTTTTAAGTATTGTGAGGTTTGTCCTACATATGATTGGTTGCAGTAGTTGTTACATTCAATTTTATAAACTGTATTAGGTGTTTATGTTTTTGGTATAGCAGGTTTGAATTTAGTGAAAAATTGTTTAGTTTGATTTAGTGGTTTGTCGGCAATTTGTATATTGAAAGGTTTGCAAATATTCTTAATTTTTCTGTTAACATTAGGAATGTATGGTAAAGCTATATATATATGTTTTTTTTTGTGTTTGAGCATCGACATCTAGGTCATTGTGCTCGTCGATATATCATTGGGGTAATTTATATTTTATAAAATAAATTTGTGGACTTTAGATAAGTTATCACCTGGTTAAGCTCGTCATTTTGGTTTCTAAGAATGTTTTCGATCTGGGGTATTTTGAGGAATTGTTTGTGAAAATTGAAGACTGCACAAGTTAATATATGTTGGGTTGTCAGTGGGATGCCGCACTTCTCACATCTGGGTTTGTTCTTTCCAAGGAGGAGGTGTAAATGGGTTAGGTTTGTGTGGCCTATCCTTAATCGGCTGAGGACGACTTGTTCACGCCTTGTAAGAGTTTTGGGGTAGAACCATTTTTGTACGCTCGGTTTATTGTGTCTTAATTGTCCGTCATATGTATTCCATCTGTTCTGCCATGCTTCGTAAATTTTATTCTTTATATCCGTTTTCATATCCAGAAAGGTGTTAGGTATGCCTTTGTCAACTGTTCCGCTTGTGGCTTTTTTTGCTACTAGATCAGCTTCAGTATTACCGGTAATATCGGTATGCCCAGGTATCCACATTATTGAAATAGTCCTTTGCATACTGTATAGATGGGTTGATAATTCTTGAATGCGTACAACCCGTTCATTTGCAGAAAAACGATTTTTTGTCGAGAGAGTGGCAGTTAAGGAATCCGTACAAACTAAACATTTTTCAAAGCTGCTCTGACTGAAGTACAACAACGCTTGCCATATTGCATACAACTCGGCATTAAGTATACTAGACTCTTGGTTTAGGGTCCAAAAGAAGGAATCTACACCGATTACGATTGCCGCCCCTGTTCCATTCTCTGATTTGGAACCATCTGTGTAGATGACTAAATGTTCGTTGTATAGATCCATTTGTTCTAAAAATAGCGTTCGGTAGATCGATGGAGCGGTATCTTATTTTTTGTATTTACTGAGGGATATGTTTATTTGTGGTAGTTTTCTTAGCCATGGAGGAGTGTCATACGTATAGGTCATTTTTTCTATTTGTAAGTTTATCCTGTACTCTTCAGATGTGTCTGAAAAACGAATACTGGATGGTTTAGTTGAGCTACGTCTTAGTGTGTGTGGACTGGGAAGGTTTGTGAAAATCTTGTTATTTAAATGGTTGGGTAACGTTTGTATTTTCACGCCATATGTTATGAGCTGCATATCTCTCCTTAAGTTTAGGGGTAAGGACGAAGCATCGCATAAGATTGCTTCTATAGGGCTTGTTCTAAATGCACCGATTGCATGTATTACTGCGAGATTTTGGATTTTATTTAGCTGGTTCAAGTGTGAACGTCTTGCAGAACCATAAACAATACAGCCAAAGTCAATTTTGGATAGCACTAAAGTTTGATAGATGCGTAATAAAATTTCTCTGTCGGACCCCCATCGGATACTCGACAAACATTTGATAATGTTAATAACTCTTCGGCATCTGTTAATCAGATATTCAATGTGCGGTCTCCAGTTTAATTTTTGGTCAAGTATCATACCTAATAATTTTGTTTTATGTTTTATCTCGATATTCTGACTTTGCAGCTTTAGTTGTGGTTCGGCGTGGTCGGATCTTAATCTGCAGAAATGGATGGCGTGGGACTTCGAAGGTGAAAATTTGAAACCGCTGGCTCTAGCAGTTTCTTCTAGGCTGTTGATTTGTCCTTGTAATGAATTCTCAATTTCGGGAATTGAATGACTGTAAGAATAAATGGTTAGATCGTAGACATATAAAGCTGCTTTGGTGTTTTCTCCGATGTTACAAACAAGACAGTTAATTGCAATGGCAAAAAGAGTTACGCTAAGGACTGAGCCTTGTGGTATTCCGTTTTCTAAGGCTCGTGTTGATGAAAATTCATTGTCAATTCTTACACAAAAGAATCTTTCCGAGAGAAAATCATTTAGAATATTAGGTAACGCTCCACGGAGGCCACATGTGTGTATTTGTTTCATTATTGCATATCTCCAAGTCATGTCATACGCTTTTTGCAAGTCGAACATGACTGCGACGAGGTGTTGTCTTTTAGAAAAGGCATTTTAAATGTCAGTCTCTAATGCGACTAGGGCATCTAGAGAGGAGTGATTTCGTCGACAGCCCACTTGGAGGTTTGATAGAAGGCCGCGTGATTCTAGCACAAAGGTTAATCTGTTGTTCACCATTTTTTCAAATATTTTTCCGATACACGATATTAGTGAAATTGGTCTATAGTTTGTAGGATTTGTCATTGAATCTCGATTTTTTAAGATCGGGATAATGATAGCCGTTTTCCAGTTACTAGGGTAGGTATTCGCTGACCATATTTTGTTGAAGAGAGTTAAGAGTTTCTCTTTCTCGTTTCTAGGTAAATGAGTTATCATTCCATACATAACTGAGTCCAGTCCCGGTGCACTATCTTTGCAGGTATTAAGGGTGTTGGCCAGTTCGTCGAAAATGAAAGGGACGTTGTACGGAAGGTCTGCGTCATCGGTATTAAAATCCAGGTTGAGAGATTCTTCAGTAGTTTTTGTTCTTTGGAAGTCGGGTCAATAATTTTCCGAGCTGCCAATTGATTCAAAGTGGTCAGCGAAAACTTCAGCTATATCGTGGGGATCGGTTAAAAATATGTTGTTATTTTCTATTGTATGGGGGGTGGTAGATTGATATTTGCCTGATATTGTTTTGATTTTTCTCCATATCTCGGATACCTCGGAGTCAGTTGTTAAGGTTGATACATATTCTTCCCATGTCCTTCTTTTGCTTTCTTTAATTAAACGTCGGGCGGCTGATCTTAGTTTTTTGAATTGTACTAAATTATAGTTTGTAGGCGATTTTCGGAATATGTTGAGTGCATTTTTCCTTGCTGATATTGCTTCCCTAATTTCATTATTCCACCACGGTACCATTTTAGATAATATTTTACTTTTAGATTTGGGGATAGTTGCATCGGCTGCCACTAGAATAGATTTGGTCACTGCCTCTACCATTTCGTTAATGGAGTTACTCGAATCGGGGTTTGGAAGAGACACTATATTTGAGTAGTCAGTCCAATTGGCTTTTCCGGTAAGCCACCTTTCTGTAGAAAGTTTAACCTTTGTTGGGATATTAGTGGTAACAGAGATTGGGAAGTGATCACTGGAATGGAGATCTTCTAATGGGTTCCAGTGAAACTGATGGGTTATATTTGGGGAGCATAGGGTTAGGTCGATAGCTGAAAAGGAGTTTGAGCCTTGATTGAAATGTGTGGGCTTTCCATTGTTTAGAGTATTAAAAGAATGGACAGTGCTGTATTATTTTTTAAATTCTTGATGTCATTTTGGTGGTTACGTAATCTATTTTTTAAGTATTGTGAGGTTTGTCCTACATATGATTGGTTGCAGTAGTTGTTACATTCAATTTTATAAACTGTATTAGGTGTTTATGTTTTTGGTATAGCAGGTTTGAATTTAGTGAAAAATTGTTTAGTTTGATTTAGTGGTTTGTCGGCAATTTGTATATTGAAAGGTTTGCAAATATTCTTAATTTTTCTGTTAACATTAGGAATGTATGGTAAAGCTATATATATGTTATTATTTTTATTATTATCGTTATCATCATTATTATTATTTCTATAGTTTACTTTTTGATTTGAAATTGTGTTACAGTTATAATTATTAAGATTTGTTGTAATATTGTTATACTTATTATTGTGGTTGTGGTTATTCTGATTTGTGTTGTTATTCGTGGATTTGTGGATTTGGAATTATACATCCTATGTATTCTATTTTTAATAATAGGTTTAAAAAGTTTTTTCGGTAATTATTATTTATTAAAATATTTTTAATTTTTTTAATATTATTTGGTCTGTTTATAGGTTGTGAAAGTTTTATGGCTCTATCTGTTAGGCTGTTAACAACACTTTTTTTCATATTTGTTAGGGACATTAGATTTAAAATTCAAATATCTCTCAGACCAGATGCTTATTGTATACCAATTTGTGATAATTTTTCTTTGTGAGTTGTGGGTGATAATAATATCAAGGAAATTTATTGATTTATTATTTTCTTGTTCAATTGTGAATTGGATTTTATCATTATAGCAATTGAATTTATCAAGCATATAGTTTAATTTATTTTTAGGTATACATGCAATACAATCATCCACGTATCTTTTAAAAAATAAGGGTCGAAAGTCAAGATCATTCAATACATCTCTTTCTAAATCCTCCATTACTAAGTTGGCTATAGTGGCAGAAATAGGTGAGCCCATGGCAACACCTTCTATTTGTGAGAAAAAATCTGAATTATATTTGAAAACTGTAGATTGTAAACAGAGTTGAATGCCTTTGGAAAATTCATTTAAAGGTAGTGAAGTAAATTTTCTGATTTCATCCCAATGTCTTTCAATACTTTCAATTGCAAGTCTTATAGGAATGTTAGTATATAGTGAAATCCCATGAATCTTTTATATGAAATTGAGATTTGCCAACAACATTGGAAATACAGTTCGAAAAAAACTTTGATAGTTCATATGTAGGAGAACCAATATAATTTATAATGGGTATAAGTTATTTTGTATTCTATTTGTTTGATCAGATCTCTCTTTTTCATATGTAGACATATCAGATAACAAATTGTTCATTTTGTTATGGTATTCATCTTTATATTTATGTGTCAGTTACGCATAGCAAATGTGAATATATTTTATGTCACCAAACGTTTGTAATTCGCGGTTTTAACAAGCAATTAATGCAGACGTATTTAAACTAGCTCTCTTATCTAGAAAGCGTTTTTGTTAAGAATTCCAATTATATAAAACCGGTCAATCCACCTAGTAAATCGAATAATCACATTCATAGTTCAGTGAAAAATGTCTAGTGCAGATCCCCCGACAAAGGGGGAACTTCAGATTTGTGCAATAATAACGATAACACAAGGAATGTGCGTTATAATCGAACATACCAAACAGGAAAGCAAAACTTAGGAGAGGATGAACAAAATAATAAAGAAACCCGCTTGTCTGGCCAGACAGCGACAGGCATTTCAGTAAATGTAACAAAAAAATTCAAACTTGATAAACCTAATTCATATTCAATCAATAAAATTTACGTATTTATCGAAAAATTCACATCTCATGGTAGTTGGACACATATTGCATAAAAAACTTGAAGTTCGAAATATTTCCAAAATACAAAAGGTGGGTAGAAATAAAGTAAGAGTACAGAGTAAAACTATTAAAGACGTTATGTTCATAGAAAACGAAAACTTAGAAGAGGAACAATTAAAAGCATTCATACCCAATAATTGAATAAGTAGAAAGTGAAGGGGTAATCAAAGAAGTAGATACCACATTTAGTGACGAATATTTGTTGGAAAATATTAAACGTAGTCACCAGTATTAATAGATTTAAAAGTAAAATTGACATTGATGGAGAAGCAGCATATATACCAAGTCAAAGAGTTCTAGTATCATTCGAGGGTAACGTGTTACCCACATTTGTTGATAAAACGCCAGAAAATTTTCCATCACTTTCAAAAACAATTGTTTAAGAATAAAAAACAAATAGGAAAAATGATACATTTCAAACAAAAACACACCATCACTCAAACCAACAAACGTAGGATAGAATCACCCAACAAAGAAATCATACAAGCAAAAGTATAAATGAAAATATGGAGATAGAATCCGTGCAGTCAAAAGAATAATAATAATGATAATAAATATAGTTTGATGAAGTGACTGTCAAAACACGAGATTGATATTTGTGTAATATCTGAAACGTGGTTTAAAAAAAACATAAATTTTCCATGTTATAATCTAATTATGAAATATATCCGTTATTCTATAAAACATAACATCAATTTTGGACTATGGTTCTGTTCTATATGGATCTGCAACAAAACAATAACTGAAACAGCTGGAAATAATACAGAATGAAGCTTTGAGAATATACTTAGGTGCGTTGTCAACAACGCCAGTGGAACTACTAATGGTGGCACTCGAACCACTATTGGAATTGAGAAGAACATTTCTCGCTGAAAAAAAGGTACTTAAGTGTAAAACAAAAAATTCTACACTAATATGCGAGTTAAATATATTGGACGTAACAAATAAATATTGGGAAAAAAATAACTCGCCATTAGTGTGACAAAGTTCGATATATCCGTTATTATAAAAGATATGGAATAAAGTTACATACGAAAATTGTAGACATCTGTGAACTTCACATTTCAAAATTATTTTCATTTGTACTGGGTGTTCCCTATCACCAGGGTGAAACAAACATACCTTTTTTTGAAAGAGACACCCTATATATTATTTCAGATTAAGATTGGTCTCACCTCCCCTATACTTACAATGTAGAGTTTCATATAAGTATATAGGGTATTTCAGAAGTTATGCTCAGATGTACGTGAAAATCATTGAGACTTCAATAGTCCAAACGAAACAATTTCACATAAATATTTTCCTGACATAACATTTTGATATTGGTCCAGTTTCATGACACAGTGCCATTTTCTGGATATTACAACATCTGAATACAGGGCGAGCCAAGAATCGAACACATGAGTTTCTCTATTTTTTCAAATGAATCACCTTGTATTTCATTTCAAAAAGTGAAAAGACACCTTATAAGCTTCCATTTTTATAAAACATTCCCTATACCTAGAATCATTCATTTCTGAGATATTGTCAATTTAATAACATAAAGGTTTTTAAAAATCATTCAATTGTAACAAGTTAGCTATGGAATGGACTAATGACTAGTATTGATTAGTAGTATGTTATTCAACAAACTTTTGAAATTGTGTGAAGACTCATTTACTACTATTTGAAATCAACTTTCCCGTTGAAGAATTAACAGACATGGTTTGTATATTGGGAGAATGTAGTAGGGATTGTTTATTATCAATAATAATTTACCAAGAGCGATATCCTGCACGAAGACAACCCACAAAAACAACGTTGGAAAAGTTGATGGATCGTTTCAATCGTATAGGTTCAGTACTTTATGAAAAACGTGAAAGGATAAAAATTGCAGGTAGTGAGGAGGCTGGTAGTTGCGGACAATCCTCATGTTAGTACTAGTGAAATTTCGCACCAACAGGATATCAGTGTAACGTCCGTCCGAAGAATACTGCATAAAAGCAAGATTCATCCATAGTGCATTCAGTTATGTCAAGAGTTACTCGACGATGACTTTCGTGACGAGTTGCTTTTTGCGAGTGGGCTCAACAACAAATACATAATCAGATCAATTTCTTTAATTTTGTCCTTTTTGGAGATGAATCAACGTTTCATAAGAATGGTACCATGAATAGACATAATTTCCATTATTATTCCACTAATAATCCCTATCTTACATCAACTCAAAGTCAAACTAGGTGGTCGCTGAATGTTTGGAGTTGTATAATTAGAGACCACGTAATTGGACCACATTTTTTCAATGGAAGAGTGAATGGTCTAGTTTATTTAGACTTTCTAGAAAATAATTTACCATTATTGTTGGAAAATGGTTCGCTCAATATTCGACAAATAATGTGGATGTTACACGATGGAGCTCCACTGCTATAATTCATAATCATCTGAATACCCATTTTCCTGGCAGATAGGTAGGAAGAGGAGGACCTATCGAAGGAAAGCTTAACAAGGTAGCGGACGCACTTTCTCGTTCACCCCCTAAACTAAATGTAAATGCATTAGAAACTAGTTCCTAGTTAATATCGACGATTTAGACGAAATAATACAAAGAGAAATCCAAATAATTGATAATCCTCCCTTAGTCAATGAGAACCTACCCGATCTTCTTGAAATAGACATAGAAAATTTACTTAACGATATCCGTAAAATAAAAGTACTTCAAGATATTCAAATCCGTCCCCCTGATATCGGAATTGCTCAAGACACTGATCTAGACACGGTTCATACTTCCGTAGAGAATCCGATTTTGTCCATACCAATTTCCGAAAAATCTGTAAATCAGCATAAAAATCAAATAATATTAACAACAGGAGAAATAAACTCTTACATTTGCAAACATGAGAAAATATTCGATAACACTAGATTCAATGTCACTCTTCCCTCTAGAAATCTAGAATATAATATATTCACTTTCGCCAAAGATTTTTTAAATCCTAGAAATACGTATGCTTCATATTTTAGACAAACTATTTTACCCGAAATATTTGTTACAACCTTGCAAAAATTCTTTGAAAATTCAGCTTTTAAATTAATTCACAGTACAAAATTTCTTAAAGATTTAGTAACGTCAGAAGAACAATGCGACAAATTAGAGTATTACCTCGTTTACAAAAAGGGTCATACAGGAATCAATGAGTTAAAAATGTCTCTTACAAAAAATTATTATTGGCCCAAAATGTCTGAGGACATAGAGAAGTTTGTTAATAGTTGCGAAACTTGTTTAAAAAATAAGTACGACCGAAATCCACCCGTCGTCAAATTTAATCTCACCCCAACAGCTTCTAAACAATTTGAACATGTTCACATTGATGTTTTTCGAATCTCAAATACCCCTATCCTCACAATAATTGATTCTTTCTCTCGATACGGCCAAGCCTATCCTATCGAAACCGTTACTGGCATATCAGTAGTAGACACCCTTCTCAATTTTGTAACTCATCACGGGCTACCTTATAAAACTACAGCCGACTGTGGTAGCGAATTTAAAAACAAAGATCTAGAAGACTTTTGTAAATTACACAGAATCGAACTACATCTCACAACAGTAAAAAATAGCAACTCAAATTCACCTGTAGAAAGATTCCATTCGAGCCTCATTGAGCATTTTAGATGCCTGCGAGAGCAAAACCCGGAACTAACCCCTATTCAACTAATGAAGCATTCGGTTTCAAGTTATAACAACTCCATACATTCTGTTACCAAATTTACCCCATTTGAAATCATTAAAGGGCTTATTGGAAGTCTAGACCCCTTTGATCTAGACGATCATCTTGTTCTTTCCTACTCGTTCAAAACCACAAAAATATCAGTGAACAACTATATCAAATGATAAAAGAAAGAAAAAGCGAAAGAACGGAATATAAACAAAGCTAACGAGAAACGCGATGAACCCCCAGATTTTTCCAACCAACATATAGCTTATGTTCGAACGAAACATCGAGATAAAAAAATGCCCAAATTCACTAAAACCGAAATAGCTGGAGACGATAACGTAGTTTTAAAAACTAAAAGAGGAACTTATCATAATAGCATCGTTAGAAATCCGAAATCTAATTCAAATATTTTACAGGGCCAGAATCGGAAAGATGAAAACGGTAGCCATCCCGATATACCTAGTCCTAGCCATAGTCAGTATTAATTGTTTCACGGAAGAAATAACTGTAATGCCCTTAGAAAATCTTATTCTTCCGATATATTTAGGTAAAGCTAGGTTAATTTACTCAAAACATACTTTTATTCATTACTTAGATGTAAGAGAAGTGGTTAATCAAATAAATATCCTTAAAACACACTTTTTAACAGTAAGAAAATTAATTGTAGATACTAATAGTTCAAATCCCATTTCATATCAGGGTCTTAGCGAAAATATTTTAGTACGTACAGAGTTTCTTATTATTTCGTTAGAACGTAAATTCGACAATTTATATCCCCATATGCGTTCAAAAAGAAGTCTAATCGATGGTATGGGAAAAGTCAATAAACGGTTGTTTGGAAACTTAGATTCAGACGATGGCATTTGATATGATAATGATATTATGTTACTGCAAACGAATCAGAAAAATATCATTACTGAAGTTAATCTACATACCACTTTATTTAAGAAACTAATCGATCATTATAATCAATCAATAACAGTTCTTTCACAAAATCAAAAACTTCTCAAGAATAATCTAGTAAAATTTGAAGCCGCAATATTGAATCAAATAGATTCTCTAAGTAAAAACATAATCTTTCAAGGAACAATTAGTCAAATCAATCTCGATTGTCAAAATTTAATATTTTTCGTAGAAAATCTTGAAAACGCCTTGCTATTTTCAAAATTGAATATTCTTCACCCGTCCATGATATCAAGTAAGGAAATTCTTGAAATGATAGAACATCTGCATAGCATTTATGATAAAAATCAAATTCCCAAATTCAAAAATGTCTTAACATACACTTTTCTCGGAACGCAAGCAACCTTTACCGAATCAAAACTAATCTTTGCTGTCCATATTCCTATTTTGAAAACTAAATCCTTAGATTTTTACCGTATTTACCCTATTATCCAAGCTAATAAAATATTTGTCCCTTCACACCCTTACTTGGCACGTATCAAAGAAGATGTCCAGTTTGGAAACCAAGAATGCGAAAAACTGGAGGGAATTTACTATTGTACCCAAGAAACAATCCCCATTGATAACTGTACTGACGAACTGATAAGAAGCGGAAAACTACCGGACAGCTACTTCGAATATTCTGTTGTTTCGGCAGTTTGATTTTATTTCTACTTGTTTCCCAGGGATAATTATAACTTCATTAGCTGTTATCTGCTCGATTAAAAGATTTTGGATATGGACCTTGGTGGCGTAGCACCAAGCACCAAGGTCCATATCCAAAATCCTTTAATCGAGCAGATAACAGCTAATGAAGTTCTAATAATCCCTGGGAAATAAGTAGAAATAAAATCAAACTGCCGAAACAACAGAATATTCGAAGTAGCAAAACCAACCCTTATTAACATACCAGAAGGATGCAAAATCTCCACGGAAGAATTGAAATTCTCCAGTGTCAAAGGAATTAGCGAAGGCAAGCCATTAATTTTACCAAAGATCGAATTAGAACAAATTAGGATCAGAAGAAACTATCAAACGCCGAATATATCAGAAATAAAATTCGATGAGTTATACGAAATCCATAGAATCGCAAAACAACTAACACCGATAGAAGAACAGCATAATACACACGAAATTCGAATGCTATCAATATTTCCAACAATCTTATTCATTGGATGTATCGTCGTAACCTTCTACGTAATTAGACGAAGATGCGAAAAATCAAAAATCAAGAAAGAAAAAGTCAAAATCATCGAAGAAATTCTCTTGGAGACAGTTCGCGAAAATCACTCCGTTATTTTCGCCTCTTAAGCACGAAGGAGTTACTAGGTCATAATTCGCTACACCTGCACCATATCATATACCATTAGTTACATGTATACTTGTTATCAAAGTTCTTTATATTTGTAAATCAGTTTTTCCATAACCACTCCAAGAATAACATCTCTCTTGTAATACTTAAATGAAATATTTTTTTTCAAAATAGTATTTCTGGAAATACATATCTCTCTCCGGTCAATATGTTACACTTACTGGCGCTGAATAATATCTAAATATTAGATTGCCTAGTAAAATTTGTAAGGTTGACTAACATATTGATGTAGTTAGGTTAGTTAGAGCTTCTTACCTTCGTTACCCTAGCCCAAATGTTTTTATAACATACATCCGTGGTCTACCTTTGTATGTGTTCAAATAATGCCCTAAACGACCCTAGGGCGAGAAAACTTGTAACCATGTACCAATCCTTTGGTAATAAATCGAAACTAACTTGCATCGCACACGATAGTTTTATAGGTTAAATTGGGGCACTCTTAAGTAAACCTAAACGAAAAATAAAACGTAAATTCTTACCTTTAATCCTTGGGTATGCGCTTCAGATCCATTTTCTACATGTGACACAAAAATTCCAGTACCGTGTTCATGTCCACCTCTTATACTAAATCCCAAAGTAGGCAAATTTTTACCGCCTAACGTCAAGCTTCCGTTAGGTCGTTTAACCAGACGAATTGTTCGAATTCTGTTGTTTCTACTGCCACAACTACCGCTCAAAGTTTCCGACGACATTGTGGAGCAAGCGTATTTATGTTGGTGGTGACCGAGGGGATACTCCATAGTCATCATTTTGTTAACTGCAAAAGATTATTTACAGAATTATAATGCTTTTAAAACTGAAAGTGATCTGATTTAAGCGGTGAGAATAATTGTGGATATTAAAAGACAAAAAGTGATTGTTAAATGGCAAAAGTATTACACAACTTTGTTTATTAATAAGAATGTAGAATATGTCGAATTAAGTGGAAGTAGAACTCAGACATAAAAATGAAAATTGTATTTTAATTTGGAATGTATGAGATATCCGGAACTTATTATTACGTGGCTGATGTATGAATAGAAATTATTTCACATCACTTCACACTCTCTTCTCAGCAGACACACTGGTACCACGAAATCACGTATGAGTGCGTATTCCATTGGCGCACCTAAAACAAACCTTTGCAAACATTACCGATACAAAAATAACAAACACGCCCAATTTATGTAAAGAAGAGCATAGTTTGCGATTTGAATTTTTGAGTATTGTGAAAGTGTTGAGAAATCATTTTAATTCATTGCAAATATGTAAAATATTCATGCTGTCAGGAATAGTGATATAGTTTTGGTGACAATGGCAAATATATAATTGACCAGAAAGTGAGCTTCATGATTATTAAGGTGACAATTTGAAAACTTCCCCTCACGATATCTTCCTTTCAGTAAATAATGTAAATAATATGAGACATCTCAAAAACAGATCAATTTTCCGCAAACACTATCAACGATGCTAGAAAAGTATTGGTTAACCCCAAAAAAAGTTGGAATTTTTTTATTTTTGAGTTGTTTTTACGTTTCTCAGTGAGAAAAACGGGTTTTTAGAAAAAATATCCTGCGTGTCTGTCGTCGTCGTCGTTGTCGTCGGCCACTTTTTCTTGTTGTCGCGATACAGCCTCCGGGTGTGTGCATGTGACCAGTTTTATGATTGGATATTGTGCAGGGCATCTCACAGATGCACCCTATTGATTTTAAGCTCACCAGAGCTAGTAGAACGGGTGCTATAGTACCTAAAGTACCACATTTTAGTTATTTTTGTTGAAATTTCAGATTTTTAACACGATACCGCCCCCATAATTTATACAAGTGACCAATTTTATGATTCAATATTGTTCAAAGCGTATCACAGATGAACCATATTGATTTTCAGTTGACCAGTACCACTAAAACGACCTATTAATCCAGATATACCACATTTTTGGTTATTTCTGGATAAATTTTGGTATGTTAGCACGATACAGTCTCCGGTGTGCAGAAAAGTTTTTTTTCGGCTGGTTGGCCGTTTGGCCGTTTGGCTTTGGGGCCGCGGCCCATTTAGCCACGAAACTTCATTATTAAATTATAATTAATTTACTATGGAATCACTATCACCCTATCTTTCATGCGCACATCCCTAAAATTCCAAGCTTCTGGAGAAAATGAAAGAAGAAAAACAAGTAGGATACACAGGGACATTCTCTTCAGGTTAAGGTGCCCGTCATAGCGACTTTGTTAAGACATACATAAAGGGCAACGGATAATGGGTACTTGCTACAAAACGAACAATATCTACATTATTCATGCTATGTTCATATATTCAATCATACAAAACAAAAGAAAAAATAAACGGTTTTAAGAATTAAAACCAACTTTTCCGCATCTATGGCCCTGAAAAATACTCTATCATTTAACCTTTAACCTAAACCTGAACGTTGTCAGTTGTCACTGTTATATAAAAAATCAAAAAACTACCACAGACCACGTTCTCAGCATTAAAATTGATATTAATGTTTGGTAATTAACATAAAACTCAAATCCAAATAATGTATTCAATGTTATCAACTATAACATTACTTGGTGCCTGTTCACTAACATATTTCGAAAAAATCTCGCGAATGAATTAAATGTGTCCACTCCGTTCTACTTGACAGATTTTTTTTTCAGTGGATAATAGATATTATTGTATCTACTCATAACCGAAAGTCAATGTTCATACATGTTGTATCACTTGTATATATTCAAGCACTACCGTTTCACATATGTAATTCAATAGTCATATTAAAAAGTAAAAGCATTTTTGCCCAGCTGGAAGCCAAGTTGACAAACATTTACTAGTTAGGAAAAGTATGCTCAAGTCACTCAGCTATAAGATCTGTTTTATAAAAGATATCTAACTCCTCGTGAGGTACATAACAACAATCATGACACCTAGTTTGGTGAACAAAACAAGACCAAAGCTGAATTGGACCGGAGCTATCAAATCATCAGATATTGGCTTATTAAACGGGTGGTAACAAGTGGGAAGAGAGAAATTGTCAAACTCAAGAACAAGGATGGAAATATCACGTCAAACAGAGAACATTTGCTACAAATTGTGGAATCTTTTTATGGCATTTTATACGCTAAACAAACTACCCTAAATCCAGAGGAATATCTGCGGAGAGGGGTTCAAAATCAGGGCTCCGAGGATATTCCGGAGATTTCTCTGTATGAAATTAATATGGCTTTGAAAAATATGAAGAATAATAGAGCTCCAGGTAAAGACGGTGTCGTCACTGAAGCGTTAAAGATAGGAGGACCAGTACTGATGTCCATGATTCAAAAACTCTTTAATCTATGCCTGTGGAATCAGAATATCCCAATAAAATGGAACAATTCAATAACCATACTTCTGCACAAGAAGGGAGATATAACGGACCTGGAAACATACAGACCAATAATTAGTCTCCTTAACCATCTTTATAAACTCTACACCAGAATTATAACAAGTAGATTGGAGGCAAAGCTGGATTTCTATCAGCCACGGGAGCAAGCTGGTTTCCGCTCGAAGTACGATACAAACAACCACCTACAGTGCTTGAAAACCTTGATAGAAAAAACCATTGAATATAACCGCCCTCTAGCATTGATATTTGTCGATTTTAAAAAGGCTTTTGATACAGTAGAATTAGCAGCCATATTAAGAGCACTGCAAGATTGTAGAGTCGACCACCGATATCGCGACATAATTAAAAATATATATGAAAATGCCACAACAACTGTAAATCTACACTCTACAACCAACAAGATAAAGATGGGAAGGGGAGTTAGGCAAGGCGACACTATATCACCAAAGCTGTTTATTACTGTGCTCGAATATGCATTTAAAAGATGGGCATGGCAACAAAAAGGAATACTCATCGATGGAGAGTGACTCAATCACCTACGATTCGCGGATGACATCGTTATTTTGTCTGGGAGAAGCCAAATACATGCTTCAAGAACTCAACGATACCATACAAGATATTGAGCTGACAATGAATTTTGAAAAGACCAAAATAATGACTAACATGGTTCCCAGTAACTAAATACAAATTAATAACAACAAAGTAGAATTGGTCGACAGATATATATTTGGGTCATGATATTAAAATAACCAGAGACAACCAAACCTGCGAACTAAACAGGCGAATTACCCTGGGATGGGCGGAGTACGGAAAAGTGAAGGACATCCTTAAATAAAATATCCCAATTCGTTTGAAACGAAAAGCATTTAACCAATGCATATTACCGGTTCTGACCTATGGCGCAGAGACACTAACTTTAACGAAGAAAACCGCAGAAAAACTAAGAGTAACACAAAGGCAAATGGAGAGATCGATGCTTGGCCTGACCCTGAGGGATCCAGTGAGAAATGAAGAGATACGCCGACGTACTGGAGTAGATGATATTATACAACGAATCACTACACGGAAATGGAAATGGGCTGGGCACATTGCTAGAATGGACGACGGGTGATGGACCAAAAAACTGTTGGAATGTAGACCAAGAGCTGATAAGCGTAGCCGAGGTAGACCTCCCACTCGATGGACGGATGACCTAAAGAGGATAGCGACCAATTGGATTGCAACAGCCAGGGACAGAGAGAACTGGAGACGTTTGGAGGAGGTCTATGTCCAACAATGGACGTGAAATGGGCTGTATGATGATGATGATGATGATGAAACGGGTGCTAAAACAAGTCGAAAATAAAAATTGCATAAGTTTCCAATCTTGAACCCCTCACAAAGTATCTCTAGACTAAAGTGATAATATTTTTTCACCCGCCTCTTTCAAATTGGAACGAGACTGAAATTTTTTGTTCAATAGTAAAATAAGCAATTTAAAATATAATAACCTAATTTGCAACAAGTTTCAATTTTAATTGTTTGTGATGTAGATGTTTGAAGGATTTTGAAAAAGTAGAATGAGATCAAATGAAACTTCTATTGAAAGTAAACGTCTCAACATTTCTATTTCGGAATTCATTATGTCTATATTCGCCGCCACTGAAATCACGTATCTCTGCATTCGAGTCAACAATGTGAAGGTCTCAGGTGAGATTTGAGGTCGTCTCGCTTGAGGCTTTCTAAAGTAGGTTCGAGAAAGTGCACACACACATACACATCAATAAGTGGATGGCCGGACAACGATTAGAAACTTATTATTTTCAGAAACAATTGAACTTGTTTTTAACAAAGTATATTAGTGTTTTACATGTTTAAACAAATACTTTTCAACGTTTCCGTCTACTTAAAAGTAATGAATGTTAACAATACCGGTTGTGCTGACAGAAAATGAGTACAAATTTAATCTTCCCAATTTACTCAATTATTTAATCAAATTTATTATTTTGTATTTGTGGTTACTTAGTTTATAAAACATTTTTATATAATAGGTACATGGAAATGTTTTGATATTCTCCTAGAATACTTTAAAAATTACTCTGTCTTGATCTCAGAGAACAAATTACTGAAAAATTGCATTATTATTCATATTTCTAGAAAATAAATTAAAGAAGATATTTATCAATTAAAAACTGCTCCAATGATTTCCTAAATATTCATTTCATTTCCAAGTCCATTTCACTTTTTAATACGTCTGAACCAATTCTTTGCACACTGAATACATAATAGTTATTTTTGTATATAGTGCGCGAAATGCTACTTTGGTGATCGAGAGTTAAAAAATTATTCGAGACCACCAAAGTAGTTCGCGCACGAGATGCAAACAATATTTTTTCTACAAACGTCAAAATCTATCTCTCAAAAATATTATAAATAAGTAAAATGGGTAGAGGGGATTCAGTTAGGGACTGACTATCTATTGAATAAATGTTTTCAGAATAGTAAAATATATAAAAGAGACACAGATAGGAATTTATACTTGTCTCAATATGTATATACGTGGCTTGTTTGTATATTCGACCAACAACGCTCTACCACAGAGAGATCTCAATAAATGATTCATTTTGATTTAGGAATATGAACCTTTACGGGGCCTAGTTGCTGAGATATAGGGTGTTCAAAATTTTAAACTGGAATCAAAAATTTGCCATATGTTTTAATCTACCAAGATCGTGTCAAATACACGAAGGGTCACGAACTATTCAAAATATGACACGTGCCTACTAGATTATAATTTAGAAATATTGAATAGTATTTAATTACCTGCAGACTTTTGTTTAGAGGCAAATTTCTAAAACACCGTTCATTTTAGCTCCATAAAAGGTTATTAGTTTTTTGACTAAAAATAATCAGGCAATTTAAAACAAAATTAAAAAAAGAATTTGCTCCAGTGGCGTAAAAAATTGGGGGATAAAAGTGCAACTAACCCTGACAGCGCGCCACTGGTTAAATTTTTCCAAAGTTTGTTTATATCAAAATATTACTTTATTAGGGAGAATATTGGTCACCATAGAAAAAAAAATTTAGTGCGTTCTTGATTTATGGCAAATTTTTTATTTTGATTTAAAATTTTGAACACCCTACATCTCAGCAACTAGGCCTCGTAAGGGTTCGTATTCCTATATCAAAATGAATCATTTATTGAGATATCTCTGTGGTAGAGCGTTGTCGGTCGAATAAAGAAACACCCTTTATGTGCATATCATGTAAAATGTGACTCTTAGAATCGCGATATGGTAAACTCTTTGGAAAAAAATTATTAGGACCATTTTTGTAGAAAATTTTAAGATATACAAGTTTGGGTTGAGTTCTTTTTGATAAAACGTTTCCGAAAAAAATTCAAAAAATCTAAATTTTGACCTTTGGCCCCGAATAACTTTTGTAGCACACATAGGATCGATGGGAATTTTTAAGACTTTATTTATAATCGTAAACGCCAGCTCTCGACCCATATTTGGCTTTCCGGGAATTTTTGTTATTTTAAATGTCTAAATTGACCGAGATATTATAGAAAATATTGTTGAGCTGGCTTAAAATGTCTTTCCTAATCAAATTTTCACTGTTACTATGGAAACAAAGTGGCTGTTGTTGACAACAATAATAATTCTTTTAAAGTGACGTTTGTGCTCGCGACTTCAATTTTTAAGTGCCAGATATTATTTCAAATAATGGAAATTACTAGTGACGATAAACTAAGTAGTACCCCACCTAATTTGGCAGATGCGGCCAATTTGGCAACTCCAAATCTTTCACCGGAAAAATCGAAGCGCCAATATGAAAATGCATATCGGCAATTTAAGAAGTGGTGTGAAACAAATAAAGCAAGAAAAGGATCTGAAGATGTGCTGTTAGCATATTTTGCAGAAAGATCCAAGAAGGTGAAGCCTTCCACATTATGGGCAGTATATTCTATGCCAAAATCAACACTTAATGCTAAGGAAAACATAGATATTACAAAATTTACCAAGTTGGTTCGATATTTGAAAAAATTGTCAGTTGGACACAACCCTAAGAAATCCAAGGTAATAACTCGAGAAGAAGTAAATCAATTCATAAGACAGGCAGATGATGAAATATTTGTGATAAGTAAGGTATATTTTTAATCATTGTTTCATATATATTTTAAATCACCAAATATCGATATCCTTTTAGGTAGTTTTAATATTGGGTATATCTGGTGCTTGCCACCGTGAAGAACTCACTAAAATGAGTGTCGATGACATAGAAGATGAAGGTTCCATATTGATTGTAAAAGTACTGGATACAAAAACGAACATACAACGCATTTTTACGGTTCCGGATCTAGATTATATCAATATTTACCGAAAATACGTGGCAGTCGCCGATTGTTTTTGAAGTATCAAAATAAGATATGCATTAACCAAGTTGTTGGAGTAAGTTCTATTGGAGGGATGCTCAGCTTAATACCAAAATTACCAAATTATGATGCTAACACAGATCACTATTTTCGGAGAACCTCGGCCAAACTTCTTGCTAATGCTGGGGGTAATATATGTAGTTTGGAGAGACACGGGTGATGGAAATCTTCCACCGTGGCGGAAGGATACGTGGAAGATTCTATCAATAATAAGATTCAAATATCAAATAAAATTTTACATTGTCAAATTTCAGGATCACATGGTGCTACCTCTACCTAAATAATTAGTAGTGTTACAACCCCCAAAACCCCAATATCCCGAGCTGAACCTGAATTATCTGGTTTAGGAATAAATATTGGTTCGTGTGCTGGTTGTACAATTAATGTTAATATTGTAAATAATAACTGAAGTTATTGTAAAATTATATCAATATTTTAAAAGTATTTAATTGTTATTCGCTTAAAAATAAATAACAATTTGGAGTTTTGCTTCATTTTTTCAAAGATTGAAATACAAAAGTTTCATTAATTTACATGCAGTGTGCGAAATATTTCGCACCCTAGTGCGCTATGTATTTCGCGCACGATGTCATGGTAACGTAATAATCCGAAAAAAAGGGTCACTTCGCATATTGTTGTCAATGCGCGAACCTCGTCATTTTTTGACGTTTGTACAAAAAATGTTTTTGCATGCTTCGTAAGTTATTCCTGATGTATGAGAATAGGAAGGTGGGCTATTAAGACTATATATATATATATATATATATATATATATATATATATATATATATATATATATTTATATATTATAACGTATAAATAAAGATAGAAACACTGGTATAAACAGATTAGTTGGAAACTGATTAGAAATTAAAACATTAGACTATATTTTGTTAGAATCATAAATATGAGACATTAAAAGTGCTCATATTAACTGAATAAAGTAATACAACTTATGTATATAATTAATAATTTGAGAAGAATCACATAGAATTGACAAAAGAAACATTACCTTGATCATATATAAAAAAGACATAGAGTAAATATTGTCCATCGTATGAAATACCTCATGTCAGAAATAATGATGAACATATAATCTAGAAAAGAAACATGAATTAATAAATATTCAAAATAAAAAAGGATATTGTTCAATATTATAACACATTGTTTACTAGAAACATATGGGTTAGAATATTTAACGATGTAATACCAATACGCTTAGCGACATACGCTAGCGACACACGCTAGCGACAAAATATAGATGTCAATATGTATCAGCGACAAACGTTGAAAGTAGAGTAATTCCATAGATGACAGGAATAGGAATTAATTAATGTATTTAATGCAATATAATGAACATTAATAATTAGATTAAGGAATATTAATAAATGTTTTAAAAGAATTTATGTTGATGGCTAAACACAATTGCTAATTATAATAAGAAATTGAACTGAACATTGATATTAAAGACTATTGTATATCGCTTGAGAAAAACTATTCGTCACATAATAACAAGAGGAACTTCAATATTGAATAAACAATTTTAGTGAGATTAATTTTTGTATGTAGGTAAAGATATTAGAATGTTAAGTGAAATCATAATTTTGAGTGCGTTAAAAAAGAAAAACGGTGATTGGTTTATGTGACATGACAGAAGGAACTTTCAAACAACAACAAGTGTAACAAACATTTTTATGGAGATAGTGAGCTGAATTTGAACAAAAGACTAATTGTTGATTGTTGAAAAAAGTGGAAGAAAAAGGGTCGGTGGCTTGGCTTCGTTTCTGGAAGGTTGGGTTTTGGAAGTGCTCCAGAAATTTTAAGAAATTATCCTCAAAATGAGGATAAAAACATAACAAACCATTGATAAACATTCACATGTACTTACCCAATGATTGTAGCTGATTTTCCAGAGTGAAAATCATAATTTCACATAACTATTCAACTTTAAAACTTCGGAAGCTGTTTTTCCCGAATCCCGAGAGGCAGATCCTGGTTCCTGAACACAAGGTCAGTGTATTGTTGTACAACTAGAGTTATATAAAACTCAATAACTTCAATCAAATGTTTTCTTTAAAATCTCATGAGTAAAATAGACTTTTAAATAATGATCGATCTGAAAAAGAATTCAAATTAGAGACTCAATATAGCTATATTCTCAAATAATTTCTCAATGATTAATGGCCAATTTAAATAAATAAAATTTAATACTTACGCATTTTTCAAATAAGAAGCTTAAGAAAGATGCATCCAATTCTTTTATGTAATATTTAGACTCTATATATATAAATTTCATAACTATTTCTTGTACCATATTATTTGTGTTTCTGTATGTATAAATTTCCAACATAAATTCTTTTAACTTGTATATAATTTGAAGTACGTTCTATCACACAGCATATAAGCTCGCTGTGAAACTGAACAGACCGACGCGTATAGCAAATGTTTACTCTAACGCATCGTCACCTCATATTTTCAAGCATGCGTACAGAACGCCACACGAGAGAATAAATCAATAATTTCATTTGACCCATACATGGGCGGCGCATAAAATTTTTATAAATAAAATTAAATATTGTTTCCAAGTAAAATGTTTCTTTATTTATTTATCAACTGAATTTATTCACAACCTTAAGAACCCAAATAACAAAAAGAATCTCATGCTCTACACATACATTAATTTCAAATGTTCAATCAATTATATTGTTATAACACTCAATTAATTATATATCATTATAATAAAGTCATAAATGGCATCCAAAACATGGGCAATTAGACAATTAATATCCAGTTATATCATTAAAAATTTAGGATTCAAATCATAGATAAAAACATATATGTTATAGACAAATTTATTCCAGTAAAACTTATATTTATTCACTAACAAAACAAAAACCTTAATAAAATATATACGTAATAATATATATACAGGGTGGTCCTTAAGTAATTGTACATAGAAGTATGGTAGATTTCTGACTTTGAAATATTACGATTAAAACCAACTTGCTTTAATAAAATTAGGTCAACTTTCGCTTAGCTGAAATCAGTTATGCAAAAACTGTTACCATGGCAGCCATAACCATAGTAACGGGTACACAAAAACCTAAATCATATGGTGAGGAAATACGCGGTTGCCAAGTTGACCCCACTTTCGTTAAGCTGAAATCAGTAATGGAAAAACTGTTGTTATGGCAACGATTGTAGTGATTAGTAGTAAACAAAAACTCAAATCCTATGGTGAATTGCGAAACGTCGACCCAGCGGGCATTTTTCACAGTCTGTTGATAGCTGTTCATAAACATTTTCCATTTGGTTATTGTGTATGTACGTATTCCTGATAGCATTGAATAATGTGGATAATCATGTGTAATGTGTAATGATTCAAAATATTTCATTTAACTTCGATGTAAACAACTCTTTAATATCAACAATAAAACTACAACAATAAAAGGAAATTATTTTGAACATGGGAAGAGAATATCATCATTGGATTCACCCTTCCCCTTCTTGAATAACCTGATGTGCGCGTCACAAAATATTGGATATTTTTCAAGAAGGGGGAGGGCGAATGCATTCATGCATTTCAAACATTATTGGAAGTTCACCCTCATTGGGTTCTGTCAAATAATGTATTGAATACCATTTCCTCCGATTCAATCAATCGAAATATTAATAACTCAAACAATACTAACTGTACTTTCCATTTTTATTTATAAAATTAAAATTGTTAAATAATGTTTGGTTTCGTATTTGGTAGTGATATTTTATTGCACGTTTCGAGGTACTGCTGCCAGATCAATAGTCAAAAAGGTGGCATTTAGACTTAAATTTCTCGATTTGTTGTTGTTACCATGGTGACTTTAAAAAACGCGCGTGTTTGAAAGTACGATTAAAACACGCTGAGGCGTGCTTTAAATAGGTAATATTAGGCATCAATAAAAAAAATACTGTGTGTATGTCGTCGTCGTCGTTGTCGTCGGCCACTTTCCGTTATATGTTTTGTTAGCACCATACAGCATCCGGAGTGCAAAAAGTCACAAATTTTACAATTGACTATTGTTCAGGTTATCTCACAGATGATTCCTATTGATTTTAAGCCCACCAGATCCTGTACAGCGGATGCTAGGGTACTTAAAGTACGACATTTTTGTAATTTTTGAAGAAATTTCAGTTTGTTCGCACGATACAGCCTCCGGAGTGCAACAAGTCACCAATTTTATAAGTGAATATGATTCGGGACATCTTATAGATTGATCCTTTTGATTTTCAACTCTCCAGATCCCGTACAACAGGTGCTATAGTACTTTAAGTACGACATTTTTGTCATTTTTCGAGAAATTTCAGTTTATAAGAACGATACAGCCTCCAGAGTGTATAAAGTGACTAATTTTATGACTGAATAATGTTCAAGGCGTTTTATAAATGAACCTTATTGATTTTTAGCTCACCAGAGCTACTACGATGGGTGCTATTGTACCTGAAGTCCAACATTTTTTATCCTTTTTGGAGAAATTTCGGATTGTTAGTACGATACAGCTTCCGGAGTGTATACAAGTGACCAATTTTATAATTGAATATTTTTCAAGGTGTCTCACAGATGTATTTATTTTCAGCTGACTAGAGCGAGTGCAGCGGTTCTTATAAATCTAGATATACTACATTTTTGGTTATTTTGGGAGTAATTTCGGTTTCTTATCACGATACATCCCCCGAAGTGTATACATGTGACAATTTTATGATAGAATATTGTTCAGGGCATCTCACAGATGCGGAAAAGTTAGTTTTAAGCTTTAAAACCGTTTATTTTATAATGGTATGAACCTATTTCGATTTTCACCAATTTTAGTCTTACCATTCCATAGACGTAGTTACTACAAATTTTGTTAAGGTAATTTCTTGCATAAATTTGTACTCAGCTTGAATCCCATATATTGTCTACAAATATAAAACAGAAGAATTCAAATATAATAAGTAATTGAGACGCAAATTTCCTCTATCGATTGGTAGCTACGCCAATAGAATTGGTTATGGAAGTAGATTCAACAAAAAATTAAAATTTTGCGGTCCTGATCAAAAAATTAAGTAGTACCATATATTTTAATACGAGGAATCCATTTTTTTGATCAGTTTTTTGAAATTTTTGTTATTAAAGAAATTAAAAAATAGTTTTTTCAAGTGAAGAATTAGAAAAAAAATGTTGGGTGAAAACTAATAGCATAGTTACATAAGGTGAAGTCATGTGCTGGGTACATCAACTGGTTATAAATATGACCATGTACTTTGCAAGGGTAAACTTTTTCTTAATAAACTATGAATTCCTTGGACTGTTTTGTTGTAAAAACATACAACAAATTATAAATAGCTTTCAATTTTCTTGAAAACGGTCAAAGTCAATTAAGATTCTTGGTAACCGATCGCAGCACCACCTACCGAGCCCAGTTGTGAATCTAAACCATCCATATATCCACTCAAACCTACACCCATAAATTTCCCCAGCCAACTATTCAAAAGGAGTTCAGACACAAAAGCAACGACAAAAGAATTATATATTAACATGTACTATAAAATATCCATTACTTACTCGAATCAAGATAAATGAATTCATTTTATTTTCATTAAAGCGAGAAGTAGTCTTGAATTTATTAAACAATAAATGTGAAAATAACAAAACGTGCCAAACTGTAAATCCCGTTTCCCAGTCAAGGTACATTCATCTGAGATGGTCTTTAAAACTTTTTTTATTTTAAAATAACTTACTTCCACATTCTTTTAATTAATTTATCATGAAATAATTTTATCATTATGGCTTTACAAAAAATGTTTTTTATATAAAAACCGGTTTTGGACGACCTTCGCGAAATAAGGCCGGGAGTACATTACGGTCATAACTGGATCTTGCTTATCACCAATTTACAGAAGTTTTTAACTCAAAATATTCAGTTGTTTGAGATTGATGCTTGTCCACTTAAATATATAAATCTTCAAAAGTCTCTTAATAGAACAGTCGATGCTAACCAAATTTTAATAATACTCTTTGACTGTCATGGAATTTCTGTAAATCCGACATTTCATTTTTATTGGCATCGTTTTGAATCTTTTCGACAATCAGTGTGTAATGAAACCAGAAGAAGAATATGAATTTGCAAAATTGGATTTACTTAGGCATATTATGCTAAAATGAATAAAAAATATTCACTTATAATCTCCGTAGTGCTTGAATTAGTTCTGGAAATTTTTCCGAAGGAACGCATAAATTACATTTAGAGCATATTAAATAAGTTTCACCCTGTTTGCAGTATCTGCACCTTCCTTTGCTACCAAACGTAGACAAGATATCAACTTATCATATCGAATTTCAATTGCAGGTCTGAAAACCATAGGATGTTTGATTTTTTTTCTTTTAAATTTTCGAAAGTTCCGCGTTTCTTGGAATGTCTATCCTTCATCTTTAGAACTTGTGCCATTTCATACCTAAAGTCTTTTAATGGTAACTGATTACCTTCTGCATGAAGTCAAGGTTCTATCACGCCTGTACAACAACCAAGCATTATTTAGAGCAATATCTAGCATCTGCGCGAAAATAGATTCCATCGACGTGTTTTTAAAGGGATCCTATACAAACTCACCAACATGCCCATGGTATCAACCCCACCCATGTGTGAGTTATCATGCTTTACAACATTTGGACAAAACAATTTCCGATTTCTTTTTTTGTACTTTATCGTACCTTAATATCGTGTTCTGAAACATTAACTAATTTGTCAGTTTGTTGTACTGCATATAAATTAGTATTCTCAACGGTTAAATGAAATAAATCGTGTGATAGAAACATGACAAGTTATTCAGTGGGAGACTCAAGTTTTTCAGGGATGCAAAAATTATTAGATGGAATCTCTACAAGAAACTCAAATTTATTGGCTTCAAACCATTTTTCTTTGTGGTAATTTTATTCTTTTTCGCAGGTGATGTCGCCCCTTCTAGAACATTTAACTCTTTTTCTTCGCATTCAATCGCTGAGTTAGAAGTTTGTGATGTCTGTTCGTTTCTAAGCTTCGATATTGTTTTTATTGGCGTAAAAACAGATTTATGGGTTTCCATAATGGGTATTCTTGTAGCAAATTGGTTTGAAACTGGAAAATAATTTTCTGAATCAGTATCTGTATTATATAACTCACCCAACACTGCAGCAATGTTGGGTGGAAGACTAGGTGCTCCAGAACTCTCATAATCAGAGTTACTGCAGTTATTTTCCCTGTCATATAACTCTTTTTCCATATCATCATCGCTTGAACTGTCTGAATCAGAAGTTGGTGGTGGCAGTAAAGCAATAATTTTTTTGGAACTGGACGATATTCGTGTTCCAAACTGAGAAAAAAATTGAATGTATCCTTAGTTTATTACTTTATACCTTTTTTCTGAACTAAACACCGTTTTATCGTAGTTATTGTATTGTAGACCATAATAGGATACAGAACAATTCAATCATATGTTACTTACTTATTGGGATTGTAGACTATAGGATATAAAACAATTTAAGTTTTTTCTACTTAGTTATTGGTATTGCAGACTGGAGGGAACAAAACAACAAAAACTCATTTCTTTTAACTCTTGGCGATGAATCTTTCAAGATACATTGAAATTATTGTAACGATTATGAAAAAAAGTGGTTAGTTTTCAGAATTGCTTATACATAAATAGTTGAAATCATCCCTTCAGACATGCATTCCGGTATTTTTCTTTAAATAAGGACCCTTCGTTGAAATGATACAAGAAAAAAATTACCTCAGCATAAGCGGTTACATGTTTTTTTGATGCTATCTTGACATTGTATGTTCTAATTGCACACAAAGGCGAGAGATGGCACTACCATGACGATTTGTAAGGTTAAATACTATTATTAGAACGTACTGCAATTGCTGGTTTGTGAGTAAGTTAAAGTTTGTAGTTTTGGTATCTTTTGAGAATGCATGTATCTCAGATGATACTCTGCCAATTTATGGGTTAACAATGGCGGTTTCGATTCCTACTGCAGAACGATTTTTGTAAATTTCAAAATAATAAAAAAAGTTTAAGCTCGGCCGTGGGGCAAAACCGACTAAGTAATTATCCTATCATTATATATGAATTGAGCACCGAACATTTGGTTAAACAATTTGCAAAAATTAAAGCACGAAA
Source organism: Galeruca laticollis (assembly GCA_963921935.1). Lineage (NCBI taxonomy): Eukaryota > Metazoa > Arthropoda > Insecta > Coleoptera > Chrysomelidae > Galeruca > Galeruca laticollis. Next base: position 36,671,634 of record OY998179.1, on the reverse strand, counting down.
AGCTCAATTCACTTAGCTAAAATATTAATAAAAATACCTGTTCATTAACCTTTAAAATATGACATGTTTTGAATATTGTTTTTCCACTACTAGCTGTGAAGTTGACAGTTATTGCGTCTTCTAGCCAACTGAGAAGTAGAATTTCTCTATTAGTGGTTAATAATTTTTTCTGTTGTTAACCTAGGTCAATAATGGACAAATTCAAATGTTTTGAGAATTCAGGGATGATAGCTTGACAAAAACTAGTGCAACATAATTTTGTATACCCAGGAGAATGGCTTTAACATATTTACTGCTTGAAATTACCTAACAAGATAAAATTATTTCAATAAAATGCCATTAGTTTAAAATTCGCGCTTAACCAAAAATTTCGGATGTCATAATATATGGATCAGGTGAGGAGCGAAAACAGTGTCAGTGTCAGTCAGATGACGGAGTAAGCGCCTAAGAAGAAATCAGTTTGAACTATCTGTAAATCGACACTATCAAAAATTGATTTTGACATTGAACTGTATTGTTAATTTTCCGTTAATTGCAGAAAAAACGTGGATCGAGGAATGTTTTTACCTTCAACATTATCACCAGTGGAATTTGAAAATCTTATGTTGATAGAAACTGGTAGCTAACCTTGACACACACAATATTGATAACCGGCGCCTTAAGCTCTATAAACAAGAACATGTGTACATTGTATATATTATACGAATTGTGCATATCAGGGTAATAGTATCACCGATAGCAAGCGGGGAAGCGGGGAACTAGAAGTGCACTCTTGTCGATTCTCGTGGTTCGTTTGTGAACGCTGTGGTGTAGAGTGTGAAGTACATAGACAAATAATATATTACTGTCTCTTTGGTGAATTATATGTTAAACGTTTTATGAACGCTCACTTTGTACCCAAGTGTTGTGAACGCACTACCGCTGCAATTGTACAAAATTCAAAGTAAAACATAAACCACGTTTTGTGAAATTTTTGGATGTGATCGTATAATTGGTTTCGTTCATTCGTTGCACTTAATATTGATGATTATAATTTATAGGAATAATGGTATTCTATTGCTGTGTGATTATTGTGTCATGATTTTTATAAAAAGAAATTTATTTTTGATTTTTGTCTTGAATTTGGCTAGTAGTGGAAAAAATGTATATACACCACGGTGGTGAAGACATTTATAAACCTCGCTCCTTATTCCGCTCGGGGCAAAGCCCCTCGCGAAATAATTATAGTGCTCGGTCGAAAATAATAGTCTTCACCACCTTGGTGTATAATATACTATTTTATTCCTTGTGCATTTGTATCATATTTTAAATTTGAAACTGATATGAAATACATAACTTCACATGAATTTGTAACAACTGTTAATACCCCTATTTCAACTTTAATCCAAGGAACGCTTTAATCGTAACAGAGTGCATCATGGAACAATAAAAAACAAACACTTCTGGTGGGGTACACATTTCATAATGTTCCATTAATTGTCAAGCAGGTAGACGATTAAACAAAGTTAAGACCACAAACCTATTTCAAATTGACACAATTATTCTATTTACAAATGTTTCAAGTTGACGTTAATGTCAGCATTATCAACCATGCCCTGCGATCTTTTATAGCTACTGCTAAACTGCATTTCTAACGCCATCTATTCACTTGGAAGGTTACTAAGGAACTTTATTTTACTGATTGCTGTAATACCGTCATCTGTAAATTTATCCAAACCAATCTGTTTGGATGTCAATTTTAGAAAATAAAGTAATTTTTGACAAATGGGTAAATTTATGTGGAAACAGAAGGTTGAAGGAGAAAATGACATCTGAGAATATTTACAACAATTGTAGAGTGTGTGCCTTACACTTTTTACCTAAAGATTTTGGTCCAAATAAAGTTCTGAAAAGAGGAGTTTTCCCATCAGTCAATTTACCAGGTGAATCTATAATAATTAGAGAAAAAACAACTAACTAGGATACATTTATTCAATAATTGTTTTTATTTTATAGAATCTTTAGAAACAGTAACTGATGATGTTCCTTCCTCAATAATTGAAGCTGAACCATCTTTAGCTGTACCACAAATTGGCACTGCATCTGTAACTGAGAGTCCTAGGACTTTAAAGTTACAGGAAGCTTTAAATGCTCAGTTTGTAAAACTGAGAGCTAAAAAAGCACAAGAATCATGTGCTAATGATGAGGCTAGTTGTAGCTATTTAGTTGAACCCGAGCTGAAATTATAAACACATGCTGTTCAAGATTCTACCTCTGTCACACCAGCAGACTTGAATGCCACAGTTACTCCAAAAAGAAGTGAGTGAATAATTAATTGATTTATTATTATATAGGTGTTTAACAAAGAAATTTTCACAGATATAGTAGATATTAGGTATCGGTCAATATTTTTATTTATTAAAAAACATGAAAAATGATTAAGTACTTAGAAATGCATTTATAATTTCATATTATTTAGTTACATCAAGTTTTGACTGTATACTTCTATTAGAATATTGTCTAAAATAGGGTTTAAAATTTAACATTTCAACAAAAATGTTATCTAAATGCAATGTATATTGCGTATTCATATTATTTTTCTATTGCTAATGATATTATTTTTTAATTTAGAAAGATCTGATTTACTTGCTGGGGTGAATATGGTATGCTGCTGAAACCTTTAAAAAATCTGAACTTTTTGAAAAATGTGTATCCATTGTGTATATGCTATTATCAATAAATTATGCTTATCTTAAGTTTGAGAAGATAATAAAGAAAATCACATGTACTGTTTTATAAACAAAATTTTATATTAAATTTTTGAAACTATTTGTCGACATTCGTCTTTTAATAAACTATCCTGGTTAATAAAAACAAATAAAAGCTTTAAACAGCTTTTTGAAACAACCTATCCTACTTTTAAGCCAAAATAAAATAACAGGTTGTTTCAAAAAGTGTTTAAACTTTGTGTGACTGTTTTTATTTGTTTATTTAAGAAGAAACAATATGGGCTTTAAAAAACCTTCAGTATTTGCTTGGCTTGCCATCTAGTAGTAGCTAGTAAACTGTGACTTATCATGCAGGTCTCTTCATTTTTTCCCTGTTGGTGAATAGTAACCTTCCACCACAATAGATGGCGCAGCACTCGACAAAACTTTGTGGCTTCGGACTTAGTACAGGAGATTCCATTCTTCCCCGTATTAAAAGTATTTATCTATGTTATCAATCGCTACGTCATGAATATAAAATTCCCTTAATCGATTTAACTATCCAATTTTTAAAATTTTGTTACTTTTTGGTCACAAAAAATGCAAAGTAGAAAAAATAGTATAAAAAGCGTGTTTCATAAGCCCTCCAATCGCAGTTGGACCTATACAATAAAATGATGCCTAATGAAATTTATTCTTTAATATACAATTTTATAACTACTTTCTGTGGTCAAGAATTTAGCAGTTAAAATCCATATAATGGCCTACATAAAACACATGTTCAGTATGTGCACATCTGTCAGGGTATAATTTACAGTCTCTTTTAATCTTGTTTTAGTCCTGAGTTGATCTAGAAGCGTTCTGATATTTTTTGGTTAAGCTTGATCTTCGTTATTGTGTAATCGAGTGTCATTTCGGTGATATTTGTCAGTTGTTTAGGGATGTTTATATCGCTCATAATACCGTATAAACAATTTCTGTTGACCGTGTCGTACGCCCTTTAGAAGTCTATAAGTCTAGTGCAGTACATACATTTGAATAATGATTGACTACTTTCATTTAAAAATCGATTAACTAGAAGATCGAATAGAATTTCATATGAAGTTTGTTCACATTTCACGTCTACTGAAATGTTTTATATAAAAATGCCTATTTGGTCTCCCCGTTACGCATTTCAAACTTATATTGGTGTAGATACCCAACTAACCGTACATACACTATAATATATTATTACCTTACAAGTTGTTCTCTTGATGGAATAAACTTTATCAGTTATTGCAGCATTCACTTGTACGTAATCAGCCCCTGCAGTTTTAAATATTTACATAATATGATTGTAAGTATTAAACAATTTGTGAATTACTTTATATGCACTCATGTTGTGGGATGCCATGACTTAATGGGCATTAGAAAGCTGCGTTTTGTAAAGAGATAAGTACACACCTATATTAACAACTGCAAAAAACTGATCAATTATTTATTTATAACCTTAAATAGTTGTGAATAAAATCGACTTTCTTTTTTAAATGTCTATTTCTGTTGTCGACCTAATTTCAGTGACACTCTTGTAATTATTTACATTTGCTTTTTATTTGTAAGTATATTAATTGCGTTAACCATGAATGCAATTACTTATTAAATGTATTCGTAGTAAAAGACGAAATATAACAATTTTAGGTACGGATGACTGTTGGAATCTTCTTTTTTAGGTGCCCTTGACGCTAAAAGCTGATGATCCTTCACCACATCTTATAAGTATAGGTAGGGGAGACCGGGGCTAAATGTCACAAAATTAGGTTGTTAATTTTCTGTGAAACCATTTTTAATCCTAGCAAAGTTATTTCTGGTGCACTTTGTCACTCTGTTATTTGACTATACAAAGTGACTAAAAATGTATTTATAATTAACGCGAATTTATAAATTTTTTTGCAAATCGTAAACTGTTACAAGTGTGACATCTTGCCCCCATTATGGGGTACGTTGTCTCACGGAGAGGGGTGAAAAGTTACGCAGATATCAGGTTAGATTTTATTTTAAAAAGCTCAAAAATACAGATAAAAAGAAACAAATAATACATTACATTATGCTCTATTCCAATTTTGTTATTCAGTGTCGTCATCTTCACAGTTCTGACAGACGTACCACGGTGTACCGGGAGAGCACAGTTCATGGGCCCATAGCTTACAGACTGTACATTGAACCGAAACTTCTTTTGGTGAACTATTGGAAAATGGTTCCAAGCAGACAAGACAAAAACTTTCTTCATCCTCGTCCTCTGATTCTTCAGGGGACTTCTCTTTAGCACTTTTATGGTTGTTTCCCTTTTTATTTTTATTATTCGACACTCTTATATTTCCTGTTAAATTTTTCTTTACACTTTTTCTCTTAGCAAACTCCGCCTCAAGAGCCTCTTTCTCTGGCGTATCAGTTAGTACAGCCGACTTCCTTTTCTTTCTATTTGACCCTTTGTTTCTTGCAGCTGAAATTTAAGGTAACTGTTATTTAAAATGTGTCCTCATCTGATTTTGGTAAAAGTCTTAACTGCTTTGGGCAAGGGCCTTATATCTGAGACACTAAATATACTTTCCTTAGGCCCAGAATGCTGAGTATGGTTTGGGATTTTTTCTAAGAATGAGCCACTAGGACCAGGCTGCTGAGTGTCGTGAAGTTCTATGTTTGCAGGTTCTGACACAGTTGTTTTTTTGTTGCCTATTTCAAGAAAAACAAATTATTGCAGAATAATTTTAAGATACTCAGGTAACTAACCTACTTGTTAACATTTCGTCAACTGTTGGTGCATCAGTTTGGAACGAAATTCCACTGGTCCCGGGCATTGGATTTTCGAGATCTGGTTCCTGATTTTTTTGGTGCAAGTATCTGTCTGTTACTTTACATGGGCTAAATTCTGTTTCATCAAATACATTTTGGTTGAAGGGAAATATCCCTGATACACGAAATCCGGATTGTATATTTTTTGGTGTTGCGGCTAGGGGATAGCTTTGAGCAACTAAAACTGGAATATCATATATCGTCATCGTTTGACCGGGATGATTCATCATCCACGCATCGCAAGCATTATTGTACTGTTTCTTAAACGGACCATAAACTGACCTATCAAGAGGCTGCAACTTGTGCGAGCAACTCAAGTCCCTCGATAGAAAGATGCGACTGATGATTATCAAGAAGTAACAGACAGGGGTGCTTTTTGGAACATTTTGAAAATTAAATGAAATGTCTCAAAAATAGCACAAATTTTTTTCTATCATCCAGCCACTTCGATTAGCTGTACCCGCACATCGTGCTGGTCCAGATGTTAGCCAGAAATCTCTAAAATGCACTCTTGGAAATATAAAGAATGGCGGGATGCTATTTCCCAAAGCAGATACGGCACAGGCCACTGTGACGAGGGTTCCACGTTCTCCAGAAGTTATGGATCCGACTTGTTTAAATCCTTTTCTGGCCACTACTTTACAAGGCTTCTGAACAGTGATCACCCCCGTCTCGTCCATATTCCAGATTGAGGATGGATCAAAGTTTTATTTTCTCATAACCTTTTCCAGATTTGTAAAAAAGCTGTTCACATTTGCTTGGTTAAAATTTGTTGCGCGTGCGAAACTTGTTGGTTCTGGAGTGCGAAGAGATAAATAATTGTTTCTCTTTAAAAATGATGTAAACCATTCAGGTCCAGCCATTTGATCTCTTTTCCAAGGCTCGGGAACATCTATTTTATTGGCAATGGCAAACTGGAATGCAAGCTTTCTAATTTCCTTAGGACAAAGTCCGAAATAAATATTTGCTGATTCGAGTAAGTATGTTTTTAAATCCATTTCCATTTCTCGGCTTAATACCATGCGAGGTTTGCCATATTCCACGTCTATATTTAACTGATCTTGATTAAGGTCCTCTGCTGAAAGCTTTTTGCAATAGCGCCCCACTGTTTTATAATTTAAATCAAAAATTTTTGCTGCTTGCCTAATAGAAATATTTTCATTTTTTACTTGTAACACCGCTTTCCTTATTGTTTTCATATCAAAACTCCCTCGATCTGTTCTTTTTCTGTATTCGCGCACCATCTAAAAATTAAATCCGACTCAGAGCTTTACTTCTTTTAATATCGGGGTAAAAAGTCACACATGACAACTTGCCCCACAACGTGTGAGACAAGATACCACAAACGGTCCTGCCATTTTCTTTCTAAAATAACTACCTAACCTAATTTTATAAATAAATAAATTTATAGTGACTTTTTGGAGAACACCTAGGTGTATCATAAATATAACACGGCATTTTTTTAATTCTGGCACTGAGATAAAATATACGGTTTGTATTATTAATCCAAAAAATTACTTACATTGGCTTTTTCCGTAAATTCACTTATAAACATATACACATGCGACTTATACGAATGGCGAATATGGCGGAACTAACTAGCATTGAAATAGTTCCTGACGTATGAATTTGACGACGTTGCCTTATTTACTTTGCGCAGGAAAGGGTTTGTGACTTTAAACCCGCGAGACTTTAAGCCCCGGTCTCCCCTACATCAAAACTGTTAGCGCAGATAATTTTTGAATTTCTTAGAACTCAGATTTGCGTATAAATTCAAGAAACAAAAATTCGTATAAGAAACAGTATCGTCGTAATTATTATGAACACATTAAGCGCTACCATATGATCTAAAAATTTTTTTGTCATTTTCGTTCTATTTCGGTGTAAAATTAATATGTGTACAACTTAGTTACAAAAATGTTTTTTTTTATTTTTGAGTTATTGTTTTTTTTGTTTGGTATACATTTTATGTCACGTGTCCTGAGAGACAATATTTATATTGTAGGGCCGCGAGGCATATAAGCTGTGTCGCAATTTAACGTGGCCAGACGTGCGTTTGCTGGCCAGCCGTCTCAAATATTTATCGTGTAAGTGATCAGTTTACATGGTATTTTATTGCAGTAAACTTATTATTTTGTTTTCGGGATGTCTAAGGCATATAATAAAGAACAAAAACGACTTCAAGACTTATTGAATGAAATATTGTCCGACGATTAAAGTGACCATAGTGAACTTGGCGATGTTTATTTGTCTGATGCCTACTTGCCAAGCAACGATTCTGAATCTGATGGTAGCAGTAGTTCTGAGGATTTTATTCGAAAAATAGAGTGACAGTTTGCAAGCAAAATGTGCCCAATCAAAATGATGTACTCTCAATTATCAGGCAAACATATTTCAAGGACATATTGCATATTGATCAAGTTATAGAAGATGTAATCGCGAATTATTTCATACCGGATGAAGCAGAACCATTAGCAAATACTGATGAAGATGGTACAGAGCCATCGGTGACTACTGATGATTCAAACCAACTGATATGGAAGCCCGTCAACGAACATCGTGGGAACAATTTCCTTTTATTGTAAGTGATCCTGGGATGAGAGCTCGTTTCTATGGTGACTATAAAAAGATCCCTCCGATGTATTCAAACTATTACTAACGGATGAAATAGTGACTTTTATGGTGATAGAAAAAAACCGTGAAGCCGAATAAAAATTGGCCTAAGAAAGCAAGCCTGAATCACGAATAACAAAATTGACTCCTACAACAAATGATGAAATGGAAAAATTCCTAGGTATGCTTAGCTGAATGGGATTATGTGGTATGCCATATTTGAAGTAATACTGGAAAAAGAGTCCGTTATATTCAAATCAAATTTCCAAGTTTATTTCTCGAAATAGATTTGAGTTACCATTAGCAATGTGGCATTTTAGTGATAACCAAGACATGGCGTTGGACGAAGATCGACTCCGAAAGATATCTCCCCTGTTCACAAAAATTGTAGAGAGGTTTCAAAATGTTTAAACTCCCGGTTTGAGAAAGTATGCATTGTTGACACTATGGTTTCATTCCAAAGTAGACTAAGATTTAGATAGTACATAAAATATAAAAGACATCAATTTGGCATAGAAGTGTACAAATTATGCTGTGAAGGAGGCTATACATATAATTTCCAAATTTATTGATAAAGCCCAATGAGGATAAGCGTCCTCAAATGTAATTTACTGTTTCAACCTCCACTCTGTGTAATCTACTCATATTCCTTTTTCAAATAAAACTAACTGTTTCTAATTAAATCCTCAAGAAAATAGTGGAATTCTTTCGAAACTGTTAGTTTAATTTAAAAAAGTAAGTCTTCAAATGTAGTGCTTTCTCTCATGAAAAACTTGCTAGATTCGGTCGTCATTTTATTACAGACAATTATTATACTAGTGTTTCCATAGCTTCTGAACTTTTGAATAGAAAAACTTATTTGGGTTGAACTTTACAAAGTAACCGAAAATATAACCCAAAGGATGTTGTGGGAAAAAAGTTTGGCCCTAAAGAAATATATGCAAAAGAAAGTGACACAGTAATTATAGTTTGTAAATGGCGTGACAAAAGAAACGTACTTGTTCTAAGCAGACTCCATAAAGATAATATGAAGACAGTTCAGCAGCGAGGTGGCGAAATTGAGAAACCTGCCGTTGAGAAGTTATCAGGTTCCGTCAATGTCCACATAGTTTACAAGAAGGTTACATATGAAAAAATGTCAATAATCGAATTTCAAAAAAAAATTTGTTTGTCTTTGTTAGGAATTTCCAATATTCCAGAAACCAATGAAGACGAGAACAATACGCCAGAAAGTGACCATGTTTTTCAGGAGCAATCTTCACGTTTACGCTGTGAAGTGTGTTATCGCGATTTTAAAGCTCAGCATGGAGGAAAAATTACTTTGAATAGTACTAAATATTAATGTATGGGCTGTGAATAATATGATCGAAGGTTTGTTTAGTGACCTAAACCTGAGCACAGAACATTCTCTGTACGTTTTCGCTGTCAGTTTTTACTAGAACTATTCATTTATTTTCGTAGAAGTAGGATAATGTATTTTGATTTCATTGAAATATGCATTTGTTACCTATTTTTCTGTAACACAAACTTATAAGTTATATCCTTAGAGTAATAATAAACATAGGGAGGGCTATTCATTCATAACCACGTTTATATTTGCGGACAACAATTCTAAACGCCAGTAGTGAAAAGATGAATAAATTACAAAAAGTGGGGATGGTATTGTAGATGCATGGTCTTGATGATTTCGGCTGTTTTTTTGACAAACTTGGCACCGACGAACCATGATAACCCAAAAACATTAAATTGATTAACTTAAAAGTTTATTTTGTCACTAAAAGTTTTGAAAAACACATCAAAACGAAAGAACTGAATGTTTACTCTCTAGTCGTAATGGCGCTCGTATAAACAAACCACGTCTGACAGTATTTACTACAATACTACGACGTTTCGAAATTATCATCGATCACACTCTAACGATATATGCATCTCTCTTTATATGGTAATTAAACAAGGACAAAACTACTAAATAGATTACTATTGACACATTAAACAGGTACTGAAACTTTGAGCAATGTTGCCACTTTTAGTTATAACCATAAAGGTATCTAACGATACAACAAATACTTGCTTAAAATTCATATGAGAATATGCCTTTATTAAATAAAATTCAAGTATTATCAAATAATTTCAAAAATAGCGACTTAAATGGATGAATTAGTAAGACTGTTTTTATTTGCATAACTTTTTAACACATTTTCAATTAAACTTCTAATCTAATTTTTCCTGCAACTAAAGAGACTTTGTAAATATGGCAAAGCAGTGGAAGTATCCGCAAGTGAGCTTAGAATGTGACTCAATGTTTGGGGCAAGAAAAGATCAAAACAAACATATCTATTTTATTTGTTAATCTGAGGTTATATCTAATAAATATTTTGAAAAAATACCGCTTGAGTAATTATTACGGTTTTGGATCAAATTCTAAACACAAACGGGAAAAATTCTGAACCGGCACATCCACTCAGATTAGTTGAGACATAAATGCTGTATCGTACTATTAATTGCCAAAAAAAACAAAAAATCTCAAAAATCTTTTGTACCATATCTATATGTTGTACCCCTTGGGCATGGTTTTTCACTGACGATTTTTATGAATTGCTTTTCGTAATCACTTAAAAGATAATTTGAATTATTCACAATATCTTACATTATTACTGAACTTTTTTGTTGGTTCTGCTCTAAGAACTTGTACATCGCGCTAGATTCTATAAATTTATATATCTTTGAATTATAATCATTAGTTGTCAATATGACAGTGGCGTTCTCCTTGTCAGATTTTGTAACTGTTAGGTTATTATGTTGTACTTTCTTTTTGATTGAATTTAAAACTGTAATGTCATTTTTATGTTTGACGTTTAACTTTTGACGGTTCATTATTTTTGATTAAATTGGCTTTTTTTTTATTTCGCATAAAGAAAATTATTTGAATTAGATTTTAAAGCTATTTCATATTCTGTAGCTATTATTTGTTTAATAATATTCGTGAATTTTGGTGGTATGCTGTATTTTAAACCTTTATTTGATAATTCTATTCACTATCTGTAAAATTAGTGTCTGAGAGGTTTTCAAATCGTGGTGCAAAGTGTGTTGGTATGTAAGTGCTCAAGTTTCATGATGTTTAGAGTATTTAATTCTATGTTTTGTGTGTTCAAGTTTCTGCAGTTTTTGTTCTTGTTTCTTAAATTTCTTGTTCTTCATTGTGCTGACACTTTCTCTGATTTTGTTAGCTAAACATTCAAATTCTACTGGATGTAGTTGGAACGTGAGTTCAGAATGTACAACTTCTATGCGGTTGTCTAAGGAGTCCCTCATTTTAAACCATTTTTTAACATTTTTCTTTAAGCCATACTCGTTGGGCACATTTTATAGCTTTTTCAGCTTGAGGTGTTTTAGAATGGCATTTTATATTTATGTAATTTGGTATTACCTTTTTTCTAAGGCATTCTTGGTTAAACCTAATGTTTTGTGATGCTTTGTAACGTTTTTGTAGAACTTCTGCTACACTCAGGTCAAATCTTCTCTCGAAGATTTTTTAATAAAATTAACTGTGTCGACCCTCAGGTACTTCGTGGGATCTACTCATTTTACTATTTTAAATGAAACTTACTGTTTCTAGTTAATTCCGCAATATATTGAAAAGATTTTGAAAATTCTAAGATAATTAACAATTGTTTCGATATTAAATATCATCGTCAGAATGAAAGAAGTTACATTTCATTTGAAGCCTATCTGATGTTTTTAATAATTATTTTGGCTAGACCAAGAGGTGACCCACCTAGTGATTGAATTAGTATATTGTTACTGAGAAAAAAATATTAGTATGTTGGTAGGTAAGAGGGTAAGAAGAGGCGACTTTAATTGCCTAAATTTTTCTCTCAGGGTAAGAATACGAATCGATTATTTAAGGTTACAAATGAAACACCGTAGTAGTTTGGTTACATTTTAATTTCCCCCTTCGTAATTATTAGCAGCACTCGTGCGCAATACAAGAAAGAGCGCTTAACTTTGTTTTAGGCCACTAGTGGCTGAATTGCGTATTCTGGAACAGGCCGTACAATTCAATCAAACCGCTAAGAAGAGGCGACGCGATATATCTATGAGGTTACAAATTCGAATTGTTTTTAGTTTTTAGAACAGTATTTTTTTTATAGAATGAAGAACAGGTATGCAGGAGTAAGACTATAACAAAGTGGCGTGGCACTATTCTATATGCAGAATATCTACCGCAGAGTATACTTTGCGTTTACAACAATAGTTTATCATGCAACAATGAATAATCGTTTTCAGGGTGAGGTACGAAGTCCCTATAATAAGAAGCTTATATAATAAAGAGTTCTCTAACGTAAAAAAATTAATATAAACTGTGCGTTTAGAGTTTAATATTAAATGTTGTGATTGTTTCTCCCTATGTGTCTGTTAACTTATATGTTGGAAGTGTGATTTAGTTCATAAACAAAACAATAAGACAAACACAACTTATAACTAAAGCTTAGCGGATAAGTCACAGTGGATGATTCCTTCAGCACTGCTGCAAGCTGTTACCGTAGCTTCCGGAACTTCTATGAAGATTGAAAAGTCGTTTTCCGACAATCAGATGCAAGTCTCTGAGGTATGCAAGTATCTTCTAATCTTGGGTGTGAGGTACTTCCAGAAATAAATAGGAACAGAAGTTCTAATTATGACCGGTATGAGAAAGAGGTCTTCGGTGTCGGGTGACCTCAAGGTGGATTGAATTTCAAGTTTTAGTTGAATTACCGCAAGTAATTGAGCTATTATCCCCTTCAGGATACTTAAAAGTGCTTCTATCACCAATTACTCCTTGAACTTACTTGGGAAAATTCTTAAAAATCCGTAAAATACGGTAATCTTCTCACTCCATACACATGGATAGCAAAAAAAAGAGAATTTTTTGTAAACCGAAAATGTTCACCTAAATCTATTCGATTCTTAGAATTGTTGGTCAAACTGATTTCAAATATTGGTTTAGCAGTCACTTATGTTTATGGGATTTAGGGACATTGGTAAAGTACTGATTTTTGAAGTTTGATAGTGACAATATTGACAATTGATAGATACATGATTAATTATAACTTGTTATCAAAATAAACATTGAATTTTATATGTATTTTAGTTTGAAAATTTGCTTTTATTTCAGTTAGAAAATAATTTTATTTTTATGTTTGGTAGTGGGATTTTAGTTTTAGTAAATTATAGATACTTCTGATTGAAGCCACATACCTGGTAAGATTGTATCTTGTTTTGTTTTTTAAAAGGCTCTTCAAATGATTTTAGTATATTTAACAAACAATTTACTGTAAATAATACTGGTGTTCTGGGTATAGTGACCTAATTCCTAACCTTTGGAAAATACATAACGAGCTTGTAACAATATGTCATTAGAAAAAAGAAGAAGAAGATATGATGTTACAAATATTAAACCTTGTATATTATTACCACTATTTATAACTATTACATCAATTAGACGATTTTTACAAAATATATTATAACTTTTTTCAGTAATAATATTATTAAGTAACACTCTGCGAGCTTCAAGACTAATGAATGTACAGGCGATTACGATATAAATGAACACACCTATGGCTCAGGTAGAAAATAGAAGGGAAATGATACTCTTAAAATGTTGTACCTCAGGCGGGAGAGTTTAGAAAAATGTACGTATCTTCAAGGAAAATATAGATACAGAAAAAGGTTTCGAATAATTTTTTTTTATCAAACCATGAACTTTAAAATGAAAGGAATTGAATCATTAATTTTTTTTCAATTTATAACGAAAAAAATGACTTTTTACCGTTGTTTTACGTGGAAAATCGTTGATATTTTCTCGAGAAATTAAGATATTGATAAAAATTTCAAATGTTATTATAGATAACTTATTTCATTGCAAATTTTATCTGAAACATTTTTTTGTATATGTTATCAAATAATTCCTACAACAATTATTAAAACTTCAAAAATGATAATGGTCAAAAATGGCACTTGGAAAATTCCGTATTTCTGAAGAACTAATATAGATATCAAAAAATATTTTCGACAAATTTTATAGATAAATGCAACAGCTAAAAATTTTAATATGAACATTTTCCGTATTTTCATTACTTAAACAATTACAAAAAGAACTGAAAAAGTGTTTTTCGCTTGCAGATTTTACGGAAAACCTAGCTACGTAAACTTTTCGGTTTCTTAAATTTGAACCTCACAAGTACTCAAATTCAAATTTTCTCTCATTTTGTATTTTTGGCGGCATTTTACGGATATTGTGTGTACTTTTACTAGGCTAATACTGATACTGTTTGTTTCCTTCATTTCCATCCAACTTATATATTTCCTATTTATACAATAATTAATTAATATTCATATAATCATCGTTACTGATTATCTCTTTTATCGTAATTTGATATCGAGAAATTTCAAAACAACTAATAAATATTGAACCGCCTGTGTATTTAATCGACAGCTGTTTCGATTTCTCTAATCTAATAGATACAGATTGTGAAAAAAAATCGAAATTTTGCAATTGAAACATACTCAAGTGGTCTATTAGTTATGATATAACGTAATAATAATAGCAATACAGATTTAATAAAAGTGAAACCGATTCATAGATCAGTAAATTATCATTTTTCTTGTTGCAACTATATATAATTACAATAATTTATTATGGTATTTATTTATCTTTCCATTTGAACCAAGTTTTAAAGGTATTCAGTTAAGGCAAAAAAGTTCCAATTTTATATATCATTTATATAAATATAAGATTTACTTTTAAATTCTAGACTGTTATTGCTGCGTTTCATGAAAAAGTGATTTAAACTAATATGACATGGTAATTTAGTATACGAGATACAAAACCGTAATAACTCAAAATATTTTTATATTCTTCTACAAGTTCGGTATTATCTAGCAAATTTATGTTTATATCCGCCGAAAATACATTTATATTAAAAATTAACTGTCTGGACCCTTACTTCGTGGAATCTACTCATATTAGTGTTTTAAATGGAACTCACGGTTTCTAGTTAATACCACAATATAATAAAAATTGTTGAAAATTCTAAAAAATTGACAATTGTTTCGATAAATCGATATCATCGTCAGAATGACAGAAATTACATTTCATTTGATGCCTACCTGATGTTTCGTAGTTATTTTTGGCTAGACCAAGAAGTGACCTAACTGGTGATTAACTTAATATATGTTAATAGAAAAAAGAAGAAGATGTGATATTACAAATATTGAAGCTTAGCTATTATTAACCCTATGGTGATATCCTGGATATCATTTTTCCAATTAAGATCAGTCTAACTGTGCAATGATATAGAAAACCAGGAAAACTATATCTGCTGATCTTTACAATTATCAAATAAGAAGACAGTTTATTAGTGGAGAACTCCCTAGATTTAACTGTTCATTGACAACCTCATATTGTGGGTTTCTTGAATGTCTTCTAATTTCAAATTCTTCAAGAAAATCCAGTTCTTGTTTCTTTTCACGAATATGTAGCACTTCTAGTTTTGTGTTAGGTGTCAATGAATGATTGGTGTCAAAGAGATGTTTTGCGTATTGGGATTTATCTGGTTGTTTTAATCTGTATGCTCGTAAGTGTTCACTGTATCGGATTTCAAAATTCCTAAAATCTGACCCAAATAGACAGCATTATATTCTGGAGATTTGAGTTTATATGACTTCTTTAATGGTGGTATTTTTGTTTTTACATTTAACAATTTTGTACTAACGTTACTTTCTGCTTTAAAAGAAATTGTTGTATTCGTTGCTGAAGATATTATCTTTGAAATATCATTAGAAATATTTCCTGCATATGTGATGGTTTTATAAGTTTTTATTTCATCAGTTTGTTTAGGAAATATTAGTTGTAATGCCACTTTTTCCTTTTTTTATTAATTAGCTTATTTATCATATCTAATGGATAACCGTTGGATGTTACTATTTGTCTAATTGTATTAATCTCTCTATCCAAAATACATTTGTTCATAGGAACAGAAAAAGCTCTATGTATCAATGAATTATATGCCGCTAGTTTATGGGACATGGGGTGATTGGAATTAAATGGAATTGTCAGTCTGTGTAGCTTTTCGGTAAATTGAATAATCAAGTACATTATTAACTCTTTGAGTTTTTAAATCAAGAAAATTGATTGAGCTATTTTCTTCAATTTCTAATGTAAATTCAATTTTGGGGTGTAAATATTGATAACTATGAACTTATATCGTTCGATGTGACTAATATGCTCACTAAAATTCCTCCTAAAGAATGTCTAATACTTGTAAGAAAATTACTAGAAGATAAAATTATTAATCCAGTAATAATATCAGATATACTTAACTTATTTGATGTATGTATTAATCAAAATTATTTCACTTTTGACAATAAGATATATATTCAAAATGAAGGTTTACCAATGGGAAGCCCTATATCACCTATTTTGGATAATTTAGAAAGAAAGATCTTTTAAAGTACTATTTCGAAAAATGTTTTATTTTGGTATAGATATGTAGATGACATATTAGCTTGTTTTATGAGTAGTGAACGACAATTAGATGTATTTTTCAACCACATCAATAATTTACACCCAAAAATAAAATTTACATTAGATATTGAAGAAAATAGCTCAATCAATTTTCTTGTTTTAAAAATTCAATGAGTCAATAATGTACTTGATTATTCAATTTACCGAAAACCAACACAGACTGATGTGACAATTCCATTTAATTCCAATCACCCCATGTCCCATAAATTAGCGGCATATAATTAAATGATACATAGAGCTTTTTCAGTTCCTATGAACAAATGTATTTTTGATAGAGTGATTAATACAATTAGACAAATAGCAACATCCAACGGTTATCCATTAGATATGATAAATAAGCTAATTAATAAAAAAGAGGAAAAAGTGGCATTACAACTAATATTTCCTAAATAAACTGATGAAATAAAAACTTATAAAACCATCACATATGCAGGAAATATTTCTAATAATATTTCAAAGATAATATCCTCAGCAACGAATACAACAATTTCTTTCAAAACAGAAAGTAATGTTAGTAGAAAATTGTTAAATGTATAAACAAAAATACCACCATTAAGGAAGTCAGGTATATATAAACTCAAATGTCCAGAATGTAATGCTGTCGTCTATTTGGGTCAGACCCTAAGGAATTTTGAAATCCGATACAGTGAACACTTACGAGCATACAGATTAAAACAACCAGATAAATCGCACTACGCAAAACATCTACTTGACACCAATCATTCATTGACACCTAACAAAAAACTAGAAGTGCTACATATTTGTGAAAATAAACAGGAACTGGGTTTCCTTGAAGAATTGGAAATTAGAAGTCATTTAAGAAACCCACAATATGAAGTTGTCAATGAACAGTTAAATCTAGGGAGTTCTCCACTAATAAACTGTCTTCTTAAGTGATAATTGTAAAGATCAGCATATATAGTTTTCCTGGGTTTCTATATCATTGCACAGTTGTACTGATCCAAATTGGAAAAATGATATCCAGGATATCACCATAGGGCTAATAATATCCAAGCTTCAATATTTGTAATATCACATCTTCTTCTTTTTTCTTTTAACATATATTAAGTCAATCAACAGTTAGGTCACTTCTTGGTCTAGCCAAAAATAATTACGAAACATCAGGTAGGCATCAAATGAAATGTAACTTCTGTCATTCTGACGATGATATTGATTTATCGAAACAATTGTCAATTTTTTAGAATTTTCAACAATTTTTATTATATTGTGGTATCAACTAGAAACCGTGAGTTTCATTTAGAACACTAACATTTATATTATTTAACCTTCCGCTCCCACACATATAATTTTAGGACACGGAACACACACTGGGGTACACAGCACCCCAATCTTAATTGTGAATGTTGAAAAACTCATAATGGAAAACTATTAAAACCAATTTTTTCCACGTATAACGAATTATATTGATAACAAAGATCTGATAATTTGAAGAAATATCTGTTTTTCCTACCGGACAGAAAAATATTTCATTAACACCCTTATAAGAACAAGAAAGAGACTTTAAGAATTATTATTATTGGCCCTATGAGGATATCCCGGATATGACGTCATCAATGAACAGATAAATCTAAGGAATTCTCCACATTTAAACTGTCTTCTTAAGTAAAAATTGAAAAGGTCAGCAGATATTCCTGGTTTTCTATATAATTTTTTCAATATATTGTGGAAGTATTTAGAAACAGTTAGTTTCATTCAAAAAAGTAGGTAATTCTAATACCATGTTTACACTTTCACTTTCGATATCCATTTTAAACTCTTCGTTAATTCATTTTGATTTCTTCAATATAATGAGGATGAGGTTATGAGGATGCAGCATACTTTTTGGATAAAATTTATTGTGTTTAAATGCACATCGAAATAGTTTTTGCGGTAAATGATAATCAGACAGTTTTGTAGCTCATCATTATCGATCATTCAATCCCTCTGACTAGGGCAATTGCAAATCTAGTCATGAATTACTTATTATTACGAAATCGCACACTAGTGTAGTCCCTGAATCCGACACTGTCTAAAGCTATGTGAGAAAGTTAAAATCTTGGCGGAGGCGCAGGGATTTCTTCGATTTGTTGACCACTATATTTCGTGACTGGTCTTATCTAGAGGCTACCAGGAAGGACGAATGTTTTTGTGAGACCCAATCGAGAAGCTTTCAGAATAAAATACACTTAACATACAAAGAAAACCTACCAACGGAAGAAGTTTAGTTAATAATTTGATCTCCTGAGATAAACATTACATTACTATATTTGTACAAAATCAATTTTGAGTATTTGCAAATATTTACTCAATATCTGATACTACATGGACGATAGTGCTACTATTGAACTTTTCTCGTCATGAAGTATACTGTGGGTAAGATTTTACGAAAAAGATTTCCATTGTTGTGTCAAGTCTAGAATCAAAAATATATTGTTACTTAGAGATGAAACTTTTCTTCTGCTCAAATTATCATCTTCTTATGGAAATTTAGCCACAAGTTCCGAAAATGGTTGCCTGTCTTTTCCACTTCTGAGTTGTGTCTCTGAAGTTAGTCCAGTCTCTCACATTTTTTGTTATCAATATTGTCTCCTTCCAGGACCCTCAACTACCTGGAGTTTGCCCTCCATTATTAATCTCAAGAGCTCATATTTAGGACCATGCCAAGTTATATTACTGTTTTAAATGAAACAATGTTTCTCGGTAATTCCCCAATATATTGAAAAATTTTTAAAAACTCTAAGAAAATTGACAATTGTTTCGATATGAATAACACCGTAAGAATGAGAGAAGTTACATTTCATTTGATGCCTCTCTGATGTTTAATAATTATTTTGGCTAGACCAGGAAGTGACCTACGTAGTGATTGACTTAATATATGTTAATAGAAAAATGGAGAAGAATGATATTACAAATATTGAAGCTTAGATATTATTAGCCCTATGGAGATATCCTGGATATCGTTTTCCAATTAAGATCAGTATAACTGTGCAATGATATAGGAAACCTGGAAAACTATATCTGCTGATCATTACAATTATCACTTAAGAAGACAGTTTGAAATTGGAGAACTTCCTAGATTTATCTGTTCATTGACAACTTAATATTGTGGGTTTCTTAAAGGTCTTTCAATTTCTAGTTCTTCAAGGAAATCAAGTTCTTGTTTCTTATCACAAATATCTAGTACTTCTAGTTCTGTGTTATGTGTCAATGAATGTTTGATGTCAAGTAGATATTTTGCGTAGTGGGACTTATCTGGTTGTTTTAATCTATAGGCTCGTAAATGTTCACTGTATCTGATCTCAAAATTTCCAAGGGTTTGACCCAAATAGACAGCATTATATTCAGGACATTTAGGTTTATATATAGCAGACTACTTTAATGGAGATATTGTTGTTTTTACATTTAGCAATTTTGTACTCACATTACTTTTGGTTTTATAAAGAATTGTTGTATTTGTAGCTAAAGATATTATCTGCATATGTGATGGTTTTATAAATTTTTATTTCGTTAGTTTGTTCAGGAAATATAAGTTTCAACGCCACTGTTCCTTTTATTTATTAATTTATTTATTTATCATATGTAATGGAGAACCGTTGGATGTTGCTATTTGTTTAATTGTATTAATTTCTACATCAAAATTTATTGAGGTATTTTCTTCAACTTGTAATGTAAATTTAGTTGTTGGGTGTGAATTATTAATGTGGTTGGAAATATATATCTAATTGTCGTTCACTACCTATAAAACATGCTAATATGTCATCTACATATCTGTACCAAAATAAGACATTTTAAGAAATATTACTGTCAAATATTTTTCTCTCTAAACTGTCCATAAAAATGTTTGCCAAAATTGGTGATATAGGGCTTCCCGTTGGTAAACCCTCATTTTGAATATATATCTTATTGTCAAAAGTGAAATAATTTTTATTAATACATTCATCAAATAAATTGAGTATATCTGAAATTATTCCTATATTATTAGGAGTATTAACATAAGAATCTACAGGTCTAATTGGTGCCGTTGTTTTATGTAATTTATCGGTTCCATATAATTGTGGAGAATGAGGATTTTTACTAACGACGGACTTCTTTTCGTAATCACTTAAAAAATAATATGAATTATTAACATTATTTCTTACATTATTAGAGAACTTTTTTGTTGGGTATGCTCTAAATACTTGTATATCGCTAGATTCTATAAAGTTATATACCTTTGAATTATAATCTGTAATTGTCAATATGACAGTGGCGTTCCCCTTGTCAGATTTTGTAACTGTTAGGTTATTATTTTCTACTTTCTTTTTGACTAAATTTAAAACTGTGATGTCATTTTTCGTCTGACGTTTAACTTTTGACGGTTCAATATTCCTAATTAAATTGGCAATTTTCAATTTCTCATAAAGAAAATTATTTGAATTCGATTTCAAAGCTATTTTAGATGCTGTAGCTGTTATATGTTTAATATTATTCGTAAATTTTGGCGGTGTGCTGTATTATAAACCTTCATTTAAAAATTCTATTTCACGATCTGTAAAATTAGTGTCTGAAAGGTTTTCACATCTTGGTGCAAAGTGTGTTGGTATGTAAGTACTTACAGTTTCATGATGTTTAGAGTATTGAATTCTATGTTTTGTGTGTTCAATTTTCCACAGTTTTTGTTCTTGTTTCTTTATAGAATCTAGTGATATACAAATTCTTAGAGCAGACCCAACAAAAAAGTTATCTAATAATATAAGAGATATTGTCAATAATTCAAATTATTGATTACGAAAAGAAATCTGTCGTTAGTAAAAATCCTTATTCTCCACAATTATATGGAACCGTTAAGATTACATAAAATAACGAAACCAATTATACCTGTAGTTTCTTACGGTAATACTCCTAATAATATATTAGCACAAATACTCCTAGAGAATGTCTAGCACTTGTACGAAAATTACTAGAAGATAAAAATATTCATCCAGGAATAATATCAGATATACTCAATTTATTTGATGTATGTATTAATCAGAATTATTTCACTTTTGACAATAAGATATATATTCAAGATGAAAGTTAACCAATGGCCTATATCACCAATTTTGGCAAATATTTTTATGGACAGTTTAGAAAGAAAAATCTTTGACAGTAATATTTCAAAAAATGTTTTATTTTGGTATAGATATGTAGATGACATATTAGCTTGTTTTATTGGTAGTGAACGACAATTAGATATACTTTTCAATCACATGAATAGTTTACACCCAACAATTAAATTTACATTATAAGTTGAAGACAATAACTAAATCCATTTTGTTGATTCAAAAATTCAGAGAGTTAATAATGTATTTGATTATTCAATTGACAGAAAACCAACACACTGATGTGAATATTCCATATAGTTCTAATCACCCCATGTCCCATAAATTAGCGGCATATAATTAAATGATACATAGAGCTTTCTCAGTTCCTATGAACAAATGAAATTTTGATATTAATGCAATTAAACCAATAGCAACAATCAACGGTTATCCATTACATATGATAAATAAATTAATAATCAATAAAATAGTGGAAAAAGTGGCTTTAAAACTAATATTTCCTGAAGAAACTAACGAAATAAAAAATTATAAAACCATTACATATGATAATAATATTAATATTTCAAAGATAATATATTTAGCTAGAAATACAGCAATTTCTTTACCAAACAGAAAGTAATGTGAGTACGAAATTGTTAAATGTAGAAACAAAAATATCCCCATTAAAGAAGTCTAGTATATATAAACTTAAATGTCTAGAATGTAATGCTGTCGATTTTCGTCAAACCATTGAAAATTTTGAGATCAGATACAGTGAACATTTACGAGCATATAGATTAAAACAACCAGATAAGTCCCACTACGCCAAACATCTACTTGACACCAAACATTCACTGACACCTAACACAGAACTAGAAGTACTACATATTTGTGATTGGAAACAAGAACTGGATTTCCATGAAGAGTAAGAAATTATAAGACACTTAAGAAACCCACAATATCAAGTTGTCAATGAACAGATAAATCTAGGGAGTTGTCCACTTTTAAACTGGCTTGTTAAGTGACAAGATCAGCAGATATAGTTTTCCTGGTTTCCTATATCATTGCAGAATTCTACTGATCTTAATTGGAAAAAGATATTCAGGATATCTCCATAGGACTAATAATATCCAAGCTTTAGTATTTGTAATATAATTCTTCTTTTTTTTCTATTAACATAAATTAAGTCAATCACTAGGTAGGTCACTTCTTGGTCTAGCCAAAATAATTGTTAAACATCAGGTAGGCATCACATGAAATGAAACTTCTGTCATTCTGAAGATGATCTTTATATCGAAACAATTGTCAATTTTCTTGGAGTTTTTAAAAAAATTTCAATATATTGTGGAATTACCTAGAAACATTAAATTTCATTTAAAACAGTAAAATTAGTATATTCCACGAAGTAAGGGTCGACACAGTTAATTTTACTATGCCAAGTATTTCTATATCCATATTAATTTTCCTAAGACTGTTTCATTGGACATATGTTCTGTCCTTGTATTCTACGCATGACCCACAGCTTAAAGGCTCTCAATCCCCGCATCGACCAGGTTTCCAATGCCCCGGCACAATTTATTGATTTCAAAAGCAGTTAGATCACTTTGCCGATTTTACTGTTCCAATCTTTTCTCTCGCTCACATCCACTCCTAAAAATAAATTCAAGATGCGCAGAAGATTTGTCACTTATTACAGACAGTGATTGGCTGTTTAATAAGGTTTCAAATAATAATTGAATCAGTTGGCTCCACTCCATATGCGTAGGAAATAATTTCAGGCTGGGCAGTGGATAGATTGGTACATAGAGATCAAAGGTGCTGACAACTAGTGATATAACTGCTTCTGTACTCGTAATCTTTAAACTGTGGCCCCGGCTGCATATCCTTCAACTACACTCATTATAGACCGTTCGGAAAGCCGAGCGTTACCTTGTTAACTACAGATTATATAGATAAACTTCGCAATTATATCGTCTCCTTCCAACTTATTCTGTATGTAATATTGGTAAGAAAGCATTTATGAAATAAACTGCCGACTCAGGTTATGGATAAATTTTGCTAGTATTGCTTCTGCATGTAACTGTATGGATTCATTGCCAATCGACTTTCAATATAATAAAACTGATAGAACTTCTGTTTTAAATGAAACTAACTGTTTCTAAATAATTCCTCAATATATTGAAAAAATGTTAAAAATTATAGAAAATTGACAATTGTTCCGATATTGCTATCATCGTGAGAATGACAGAAGTTTCATGTGATGCCTACATGATGGTTAATAATTATTTTTGTCTAGACCAAGAAGTGACCTTATCTTGTGATTCATTTAATATAGATTAATAAAAAAAAGAAGAAGATATGATCTTACAAATATTGAAGCTTAGATAGTATTAGCCCTATGGGGATATCCTGAATATCATTCTCTCATTTAATATCACTATAACTGTGCAATGATATAGAAGACCAGGAAAACTATATCTGCGGATCTTTACAATTATCACTTAAGAAGACCGTTTAAAAGTGGAGAACTCCCTAGATTTATCTGTTCATTGACAACTTGATATCGTGGGTTTCTTATGTGTCTATATATGTAGTACTTCTAGTTCTGTCTTAGGTGTCAATGAATGTCTGATGTCAAGTAGATGCTCTGCGTAGTGGGACTTATCTGGTTGTTTTAATTTATATGCTCGTAAATGTTCACTGCATCTGATTTCCAAATTTCTAAGGGTTTGACCCAAACAGCCAGAATTATCAAAATTACAGTTGCTCTATGTATCATTCAATATGCTGCTAATTTATGTGAAGTGGGATGATTGGAATTATACGCTATAGTGCGTGTTGGTTGTCTGTAAATTGAATAATCAAGTACATTATTAACTCGAAATCGAGTGAGTTATTTTTTCAACTTCTAATGTAAATTTAATTTTTGGGTGTAAATTATTAATATGATTGAAAAATACATCTAATTGTCGTTCACCACCTATAAAACAAGCTTCATATTCATATTCACAATGAAGGTTTATCAATGAGAAGCCCTATATCACCAATTTTGGCAAACACCTTTATGGACAGTTTAGAAAGAAAAATCTTTGAATGTAACATTCCATAAAATATCTTATTTTGCTATTGATATGTTATAGTGAGCTTGATATAACCTATATTATAAATATGTATCTATAGGTTGTCACTACAGGCTGGTCGGAAAGTTAATATGTTTGACAAAAAAAAAGAAAAGTACCTCATGCCCTAAATAAATGTGTTGAATTAAATGGTCTCCTAGGGAATAACAAATAAAAAAAATGATGTAGGTACCTACTCAATTGAGTTTTAAACAGAATTTTTGTTGTGTTCCTTGAAAAGTAAAAATTAAATACGTGTTGGCAATTCTTTTTTACTTTTCATAAAAGCCTTGTGTGCACCCACTTGATATGAAAAATAATTGAGTGGCAGACGATATAGTTGCAAAGGTAACCTGTATCGATTGCGGTTAACAAGGCAACGCTCGGCTTTCCGAACGGTCTATATGTAATGTTAGTAGACGTTTCATTATATGAAATGTACTTCTTGCATTTTCTAGGAACGAGCGTATTTGTGTATCATGATTTAAGTCTTTTATCTAGAACCCCAGATATTCAAATTTGTTCACTCGTTTTATTGGTTTGATGTTTTGGCAACAATCTTCGATTTTGCTTTTTTTTCTATGTTTATCTTTAGGTTGAAAACATCCCCCACTTTCGTTAGCATTTATATGATTTTGGAGCCCTTCTGGTTATTAACTTGTAGCATGATAAAAATACAATGCTTTTGTATTGTATTATAACTCACGGAGGTGGGATAATTCGGTTAATCCACCCACTGAGCATGCAACTTTATACACACTTCTGTATAGTTGGTTGCATAAGGGAATTAACTACGGGTTTTGTAATTACTTAAGCATATTCTGGAATAATGGGATTTAAGTAATTAAATGGGTGTCTAGATTAATATTTTTATTAATATTTTTCATGTGATTCAACCATTCCACGAGTATTTTATCATTTTATGTGGGAATTTTATTTGGTTGTCAGTGGTAACACTGATCGCAGATGTCAAAAGTAACGGGAAGATAAATTGGAATCACATGTCTGATACTTTTCGATTTGAGAGGTCGAGTGTCGAGTATGACAAGTCGGAAGTATAGAAAATGGCGGGTGGCACATGGTTTATACCATCTATTTTAGGGACTATCGTGGTGAAAAGCCCTTGGTAACAAGGTAAGCGTTCGTCTTGCACATATATTTTCACGCAATAGCCCCAATTTCTTTTTAGGGTTTTTCTGTACAGCATAGTTTTTTACGTAGATTTTTCTACACATACTTTTTGCCAAATGATATGGTTTAAACAGTTTTTTATGGGTGATGGTAATCGATGATAGATATGATGATCATGTCAAGATTTTAAGAAGCCCCAAATTTCGGATGTTTCCTGTATGGGATATATTTTCGTAGAGATAGCTGCCAGACTGTAGTACTCCGTTCATAGTAGTAGAGACGTGTCGTATCTCGGATGACGTTAGCAATACAGAGCGACAAGAGCTCGTGATGGCGTTGCACTTCAAGGGACGATGCTGGACTCATGTTTGTTGATGACAATTGCGGAATGATTCCATTATGGACAACGATTCTTAACCGGATCGCTGAATCTTGTTCCACAATTCAGATGTGGCTTGTCAATTAAGCCGATTGACGTTACATAGTTTGGACAGTAACCGCAAGTAACATTTAAAGTTTTATTCGTTTTTATCTTAAAGCAATTTATCCATTTTGTAATTTCATGTTTTAGCGTTTAATGACACATTAACATTTATATTTCAATATTTAGTAACTTCATATTCTTATATAGACGTCTATCAATTCACAATTTTATTATTACATTCTTTCAATTTTGTAATGTTGAAATATTAACTTTATTATTGCATATTGCCCTGGAATTATATTTCAGCTTAATCTTACTATATATATATATATATATATATATTTAGAAAATTCGAGTTTTTTTTTCCTGGACCTTAAAGTTTATATTTTTTTCATTTATATTTCTTGGGCATTTTTGGTCCTGGATTAATTAAAACATTAGATGATTTTTAAATTTATATTGTAATACATTAACGTTTCGGTCGTTTTTGACCTTCATCAGAATATAAAAACACTAAAATAGAAAATGGTTCTTAAAATCCTAGTGTATACATTGTAAAACTATGACATACCTGTGGATTATATTCCAGCGAGTGCCACATCACATATTAAATTAAGTTAAAATAAAATGAACTTTAACGATACATTTAAAAACATATATATATATATATATATATATATATATATATATATATAGATCTATTTGGTGACATCTTGTTAATTATTACAGTTTGTAAGGCTGTAACTGGTATACCATAAACTGATTCATTGGCAATAAAATGTGTTTTATTTGATACACAGATGTAAGGGCAAATTAATATAGATAACATATTTGAATACTTATTCACTATTGGTTTCTTCATTATTCAGTAAGAGTTTCTTGAATGTCCTACTAATCAAGTGGCGCCTTAAAAAAATATTACAGGACTAGCTTTCAAACATTCCTCACTATCTCACGGCCTTATGCTCTCCAGCGAAAAGCGAACCTTTGGCAATGTAACCTCACTTCTTGTAGTAACAACAGCAAGGTAAGATTACAAATTATTATGACAGTATTTTTTGTATACCTTAATTTATTTATATACCTTCCGTTCACTTTTATAACACCCTGGCTGTTTCCTAAAGCATTTTAAAATATTTTTCCTATGGACCTACTTGTTGAAAATGGCTGGGAAGAGAATACAACCCTTCCTTACTCCTATACAGTAAGCTTCTGTGGAATAAGCATGTTTAAATAACAGCTAGTAAAGCAGTAAAGGTATTGATGGCTTAAAGAAGTCTAACTGGTGAGACTTGGGGCTAAAACCCTAAAAACTGCGATAGATGTACGCCATGATTGTGAGACCAGCAAGTCAAGTCAGAACAGCACGAGGAAGACTCTGGACAAAGTTCAAAAAGGCTGATAGCAAGATCAGCTAATGAGGAAAGAAGAAACTGTGTGTCACCTCATTCTAGTCTCACAGAACAGTTCTGATCGGGGTGGCATAATAACTAAGGTTGCAGTCCAAAGTAACCCCGTTAATAATATAATCTTCCTCAAATGAGAATACAGGAGGTTAACTCATCTTGTGGAGCAAAATAAACCCTGATAATTGTAACATGTGGTTAATTTAGGTATTTTAGGACGACTATGAGGTATGAGACGTTTAAGTGAATCACATAATCAGTTAACAATCCTAAATTCCAGAAACGTTAATTTCACTTGAAATTAAAATTTTCGTAATGCTGATGATTCCGGATAACGTTTAGCAAACAAAGTTATTGCTATCTTGAAGATCGTAGATGTCTCTAATTCGTGGAACAGACTTGCAACTTAAACAAATAATGACGTAAACTATTACAATGGTTTTTTGTTTGCTTTTTTTATGTGCGTCAAGTCTACTTAACCACAAACGAATGAAATTAAAACTTCGACACACTGTAATAACTGTGAAATTATAGCTTTTTACGCATCATTGTCCAAACCTTATTGAACTGTGTGGTTTATATGATAGACGGGCATTGGCGTACAATCATATTTTTTCTTTTGCTAGACTTTATGTAAAGGAAGAGTTACATGATTTTCTGATTTTCTTTTGAATAGAATAATTGCAAAATGTATCTAAAGTAACTTCCTAGCCTCGTATATAATTATATTCGCCCCTCTCACTCTCTAAATATGATTTGAAATTAAGGTTTCTAAATAAAACAGCCGAATATCCACGGAATTAATGCGAGTAAAGATTGTATCAACAAGGGAATAGTTATTTGTAATTCAAGTGTCATAATGACTCGTTTTATAGTACGAGTGCAGTCTGCGCAACAAACCGCTTCGAACACTGAATATTGAAATTTTTGGTCAGCCTGAACCAAGATATAACGTATATTTAAAAATGTATACAAGGCGATTTATTTCAGAAAATCGAAGACATTCTACATATGCTTATTCAATTTTTACAGTTTAAAAGAATTAATTATTATCAAGCGAAAACAAACATTGCCGCAAGTGAAAGCTCTTGAAGTTCAAACTAATCTTAGACAGTTTTTCGTATAGAGACAATAAGGAAGAACGTCATGGTGAAGAGAAAATCAATAAATCTATGGGATTGGACCATTAAAATACGAAACAAGTATTATTTGCTACTAACAATAGAGTATTTATTTGAAAAGTGGTAACTTTCTTGGATTGAAGAGGAAGACTCATAAAATATTGTTTATGTGATGCGCCCATGGTGTACGAGTATTTTCACTTCAAGCAGAAACTTTTTTCTTTATTCCTTTTTATCATATAGCTATTGAGTGTATTGGTTTTCTTTAATTTAAAGAAAACGATGGAAACGATGGGATGTAGCATTAACTACTTTGTTCCAATCTAGTATTTAATAGATTTTTAAGAGTTCAAGGTGGGTTATTCATAGAATAATAAACTCAAGTTTCATTATATTGAACTGGATAATCATTTAAAGACGACTTATTAGTAACTCAGGATTTGATCGTTGCAATTGAAATGAATGAATTAATCAAAGGTGAATTAAAATATTTATCTACTTAACCGGTTGGGTAGCCTTCCCGTTCACCTGAAGTGAACTCTACTGGTTTTTTTATCTTGGAATTTGTTCTAAATATATTCTTCGTTCACTGATACAATCCGCTGCACATTATAAGTAAGTTAACTAGCTTTTTGTCACAGTTACATTGCGTATCCAAACAAATAATCCATCAATAAAATCTGCAAAATATACTACTAAAAACAATTATCCCATATTTTATTAAATGGGCGTATTTAATCAGCAAATAAAAATAACTGTGGATTATATATTTTTCACAGGTTAAGGGCATATGTTTGAAGGAATTTTACGAAGTGCCATAACGAATTTCACACTGCAAAGCATACATTAATATCAATTATTAGCGTCTCTAGCCCTGCAGCGCCTCCCCATAATTAAAATTAAATTTTATAAGAGCTTCAGACTATTAGCCCGAGTGAAAAAAAAACTTAGCTTCTGCTTTTATATATATATATATATATATATATATATATATATATATATATATATATAGTATGAAGTATAAAATTTAGCTTTCACTAGGTAGATTTAGTGTTTGCTAATAGCATTTGCTTAAATTGAAGTAAATAACCTTTTGTTTTTACTTAAAAGCAAAAGATATTTTAAGTATTTACTTAAAGTTCTTATTTGGTAAATCATCCAAAAAAAATGTTAAGCTCTTTAGAGCGTTCGAATGTTATATCTATTCTTGTTAAGAGGACACAGATGATCGCTTTCGAGGACGAACTTTCTCGGAAAAGGTTTTCGAAACCAATCCGAAAATTGCATGCTTTCCTGGATGAGAAAGGTACGATCCGTGTAGGTGGAAAATTAAAATATTCAACTTTGTCTTATGATCAGAAGCATCCTTACTTATTACCATGCCGCAGTCGCTTCCCTTCATTAGTAATTGATTTTTTTTCACAAAAGATATTTACACGCTGGTTTCCGTACCACGCAATTTTTAATATCACAACACTTTTGGATACTGTCTCCAAAACGAGCTATTAACACTGTCCTGAGTAAATGTGTCGTTTGCTGGAAAACGTCTCCCGCCCCGTTTCAACCTGTTATGGAAAATCTGCCAAAAATTCGATTATCTACCCTTAAACCCTTTTCCCATGTTGGAGTTGATCATGGAGGTCCTTTTTTCATAACATCTATTCGACATCGAGGTGTTCGCTCACATGAAGCTCACCTGTGCCTGTTTATATGCTTTGCCACAAAGGCATTATACTCGGAATTGGCAAATAGTTTATCAACAGAATAATTTCTTGCGGCCATACAAAGATTTATTGCCCGTCGATGTCGTGTGTCCGATTTATATTGCGACAACGGCACAAATTTAGTTTCTGCCATTAAGGAACTATTAAAATATTCACAAGAAGCCGTACGCTCTAAAAATATTCGTTTCCATTCTAATCCTCCCGCTGGAGCCCATTTAGGTGGACTCGGGGAAGCAGGAAAAAAATCTGTCAAAATCCACCTTACTCGCGTCGTTGTGGAACAAGTTTTGACGTATGAAGAATTTTATACCGTGTTGACAATAATTGAGTCTATTTTGAACTCGCGTCCTATCACTCAATTAAGTACCGATATAGAAGACATTAATGCTTTAACCCCCGGCCACTTTCTTACTCTCGAACCGCTGCAGACTATACCTGTTCCAAGTCTTGAATCAATCCCCCTGAATCGACTTTCGCGTTGGCAATTGCTGCAGAGAATGCAGCAAGATTTTTGGCTCGTTGGAAGCGAGAGTACCTGCATTCGTTTCAACAGCGTTCCAAATGGCTAGACCCACAGGGAGTCGCTCCACATGGAGGTATGCTTGTATTGATAAAAGATGACAACGTTCCTCCTTGTCACTGGACATTAAGACGCATAAAGGAATTAGTTTATGGACGTGATAAAGTTGCCCGCGTCACGGTAATCCGTACTAGCCGTGGTTCCTTAAAAAGACCTCTGGTTAAGGTATGTCCACTCCCTCTTGCTGATGATTAATCGTCAATTTCATAGGATTCATTATCTAGTTTTTAGTGTATTCAGGGTAAATTTGTGTTGTCCTGTCCTGAAAATTATCGCTGTTATTTTAGGTGTAAGTTATTAGTCCGCAACATACATTTTTATGTTTCATTTTAATTAAATACTTGAGAATTATCGCTTTGTGTTTATGTTTATTTATTTTTCAAATGCATGACTATGCATTTTAGGGTGGAGAATATTACGAATCTGTCAACAATTTATTTATTTCATTTTAATTCTTTTTGTTATTGCCTATTGCTTGTTGCTTTTACGCGCCACTGTATATCGCCGGAGTCAATTATTCATGTTCCTATGTGTTCGCAGTACTGGTTATCAAGAAGAATCGTACCTTATTACAGATTAGTGGACAAAGTTTAAGGCAATAAATAATTACAGTTCATTTGTTCTTGCAATTTATATATTTTTTGAGCTATTCGTAACAGACTATTTTTGTTATCAACAATATATTGTCTTACTGTATGTGTATGGACAAATTTCAACTGCCGATGTCCAAATCGACAAAGGCAAATATCGAGCACATGAAAACTTTTTAAATCAGTATCATTAACGAGTGCTAACGGTTTACGTTTAAAATGAGTAGTGATTCAGAAAATTTTTGACGGAGGAAGTTCCTGCAAAAATTTCGTCCAACCTGAAATTGATG
This sequence comes from Galeruca laticollis, assembly GCA_963921935.1. Classification (NCBI taxonomy): domain Eukaryota; kingdom Metazoa; phylum Arthropoda; class Insecta; order Coleoptera; family Chrysomelidae; genus Galeruca; species Galeruca laticollis. Next base: position 36,639,494 of record OY998179.1, on the reverse strand, counting down.
GAAATTTTGAAAAGCTATAATATTATCTAAATATATATATAAATCTCGTGTCACAATATTTGTCCTCAATGGACTCCTAAACCACTTAACCGATTATAATAAAATTCGCACACCATGTGCAGTTCGATCTAACTTGAGAGATAGGATAGTTTAAATCTCAAATTATAGTCGCAATTTTAATTTATTGCTAATTATTTGTCTGTTATTAGTCACTACTCACAATTATCTGTTAAGTCCAAATGATTCTAACAGATGTCGATACCTTTCGACTGGGTTGAGTAAGTAATCAATAGATGGCGCTGCTATGGTAAATCTACGAACGTGTCATATAAGCTACATTCTAACAGCATAATTACCACGTGTTGTTGACGCTATAAAAAATTTATTTTGTAGTGAACGAAATACCGTATAATTCAGCTAATTATTTGTCTGTTATTATTTGACAGTCACAATCATCTGTTAACTCCAAATGATTCTAACAGATGTCGATACCTTTCGACTGGGTTGAGTAAGTAATCAATAGATGGCGCTGCTATGGTAAATCTACGAACGTGTCATATAAGCCTACATTTTAACAGCATAATTACCACGTGTTGTTGACGGTATAAAATTAATTAAATTTATTTTGTAAAGAATTATTAAAACGAAATACCGTATAATTCAATTATTTCCACTTTTCAAATTTTTGGTGTTAGCATAGCCGGCCACGTGTTACTTAGACTGAAGTGTAAATTGAATTCATATTATAATGAAGATAATACAGTGAAATTAATCCTGTTTTTTACTTATTTGTGCTTCATTGATCAAAACTTTATAATTTAATTTGAATATATGTATGTAAGTATTATCACATAATTATAAAATTTAATTAAAATGTCAATGCAAAAATGATACACAATTTCCTACAATTTTTCAATGTTGTACAAATATTTTTTTTATTGTTTTTATTTAACCTCTATTAAAAAATATTTAGCACTTATTATTTCAATGTGCTATGATAACAAGTTTTCTCCTCCGTAATTTGAATCCACCTCAATTATGTAACGGTACGCGTTTGGTCATCAAAAAGATCACCGGAAACATTCTTGAAGCAACCATTTTGGCTGGGAAGTTTAAAGGAAAAGTGGTCCTGCTGCCACGTATTCCGATGATACCATCAGATTCTACCATACCCTTCAAAAGGCTACAGTTTCCAATTCGTTTAGCTTTCGCCATGTCTATAAATAAATCTCAAGGTCAAACAATGTCCATTTGTGGTTTAGATTTGGAAAATCCATGTTTTTCTCATGGGCAACTATATGTTGCGTGTTCACGTGTTGGGAAACCGTGGAATCTATTTGTGTTAGCTAAAGACAGGTTAACCAAAAACATTGTGCACCGATTGGTGTTAAATTAAATTGAAATTGAAAGTATTTATAATTCAAAAAAATAGATATTAATGTTTAAAAGTTTAAGACTGTCTGCCTTGCCTACCTCATTCATGAGTTTAAGCTTCACATGTTATTTACTGTATTATACTGTAATATACTTATATTTGTTATAAAATTAAATGGAAATATTAAATCTGATAAATTTTTATTTTGTATCTATTGATTTCTGCTTAATATCAAGTGTAAGAACATTTTAATTAATTGTGTTCAACGTACTTCCCCTTCAAATCTCAATCCAGTGAATTTGTATACCAACATCAACATTTTCGTCTTTGTTCGTAAATAATTTCATTGAACTAAAGGGTTATAGTAGTAGAAAGTCAAATAAGGAGATCACCATATTTTTTTACAAATACCATCTGTGTGAAAAAGCATAGTGGACTCCGTGACTGATGTTCTCTTATTTTTCCTCTTAGATTGTTTACTATAATGTAATATAACAAAAACTTTAGCCACAGCAACGCGTGGCCGGGTCAGCTAGTATTTAATAAATCACAAGTTCCTAAAATAAAAGAAAAAAAAGAACAAACATACAAAGAAATCCACCAAAAATATATTTTGCAAATTGGAAGGGATTTAACTGAAAAACAACTAAAAAAGAAAATCCAAAATATGAAGACCGAGTTGAAGAAAAAGACGGAAAAAACTGCAACGGGAAATAAGAAAAGTGTTTTAAACGCGTGGGAAAAACAACTTTTGGCACTAATGGAAGGACAAGAAAACCCTGTTTTTCAAAAAGTACCAGGTAGGTGATAAAGTATGGCTATAAAAACAAATAAATGGTATGAAGATGTAAAAGCAAAATTAAGTATTTTTTCGCCGAATAGTATAAATTACTGTTTTGCTGCCATTTAATCCAAAAAATTATTTCAGAAGCAATGTCGATAGGATCTGTGATGGAACAACATCAGCCATCAACGTCCAAAACTGAAGAATTTATTCCACCTCCACCTCATGTTCGGCCTTTACCTGATAAGTCTCCAGTTACCAGAAGAACCAAATTCAAGGAAACAGACAAAACCTCAATTTGTCCAATACAGAGCTCCAACGACTGGTATTCTTGGAACTAATAATGGTTCGAAAGGGAGAGGAAAAATTATTGTTGGAAAAGATACAAAAAGTAAATGGAAACCAATTTGAAGAAATAAATAATTTGGTGTTCAGAAAGTTGTAAGGAAATGAATAAATTGTTTTCGTTGTTTACGTTTTTTTTTAAATTAATGAACTTGACTCAGGTTAAGGTACCTACTTACATTCAAATTTAACTTATTCAAAATAATAAAAACCATAAAATATAACATTATACAGTGTGGCCCATTGAGAACTTTCTAGAAGGCATAACTGCCTGAAAAAGTTGTTGTCGAAAAAATTCTCCTTCAAGTATCTTGTTTATTTTACTTATTACGTATTGATATTCATGTTGTCTTATAATATATATGGTATCGTACTTAGTAGTATATTTACAACTGCAATTGAGAAATTATATTTTTTATTTCTTCTCGTCTCTGTTGACCACGCTGACGGTCGTTATTCAGCTCATCATTACCTTCCACAACTTCTCCACCATCGTGATCCTCGGCGGCTACTTCTTCTTCGTTATTTGGTAATTGGTCATTTAAATACTTAGCAACTTTATGCAGAACCACAGCGCTGACGATTACTGACGGAATTTTGTCAAAGTTCAATCGTATCTGATGTTGCAAAACAGGGAATCGACGTTTTAGTTGTCCGAAACAGCGTTCTATAATAACGCGCTCTCTTTTATGTACATTATTATACGCTATTTCTTAAGGTGTGGGGTTTCTATACGGTGTTAATAGCCATGGTGTTATGCCGTACCCTTCATCGCCTAAAATAAGTCCATAGTTCTGTTGACGTCTTCTCATCATACCAAAAATATTTGATTTTCTTAAAATACGACAGTCATGCACCGAGCCAGGCCATTTAGCATCTACGGATGTGAAAATTTCTCTTCCGTTACAAGTTGCTTGCACATTTATACTTCACCAGCCTTTCCTATTGATAAACTCGTCATCATGTAGCGATGGCTTTATTATTGGTACATGAGTGCAATCAATTGCACCAAAAGCACAGCGAAATCTATACAACTGTGCCCATTCGTTGATTGCCTGGTCAGTCGAGTTTTCTGTAGGAAATTTAAACCAAATTCCTGCCTTTTCAACTATTTTTGGTAAAACGTGAGATATCGTTTTACATATTGTTGTTCTATGAACTCCTTCTTCTTTTCCAATCCCTATTTGAACTCCAGGATCACTTAGAAATCGCCAAAATATTTGCATTTGTTTTTTGGGCTCAATGCACCACCTCTAGTCTCCACTTTTGGCTCCAAAAAATGGGTAGCTATTCACTCAACATTTTCTTCAGTAAATCTATACAGACCGTGGTATCCTTTGGCTCGACTTCCTTTTCTTTCGGCATAAAATTTTACAGATCTTATATTCATAAATGCAGCGCCATTTCTGCCAAACTGTTTAACAATACTAAATTTTTAAGCCAGGGTCTAACAAGCTTGCAAAAATGTAAGCTTTTCCTTAATATTCTTAGTAATTGCTTACTTTCATTTACACCATTTTTAGACAATGCTAAAAACTTTAGCTTCTGCTAATTGCATTTTTAGTAAAAGGTCCTACTTATTTTCATTCACTGCAAACTAAGCATTTGCTAGGAAAATGTAAGTTTCAGCGTTTACTGAATTTTTATTCACACACTGCTCACTGTTACAAAGTTTCTAGTGGATGTAATCATCCTCTAACGGATCTTTCAAGTGCATATCACATGCGTTCAATTGGATTTAGGTCGGATGACCTTGCTGGCCAATCCATGACATCAATATTGGTGTCCCACAAGAACCCCGTCACAATGTTACCATGTTGTACAATATGGAGGTCGGTGCGTCTACTACAGTTTATTCCTCCAGAAATCATAATGCTTCCTTCACCGTATGCATCTAACTGACGAATGTGGCCTTGTACAAATTGGGTTCCAATGCACCCTTACACGACGAACATTTGTTGAGAGTGTAAATCTGGTCTCGTTATTGAACAAGACCGTGTTCCAATCATCTGCTCTACAGTTCAGGTGTTCTCTGGCGAAGGCTAATCTGTGTACACGATGTTGCCTGGTCAGTTGTGGTCCCGTTACTGCTAATCTTTGGCTTAATTCATATTCTGTCAATCTTTTCATAACCTTTTGATCACTGATCTTAATCTGGTAAGTTTATCTTAGCACATTTTATAAACTCCTAGCTGAAGATGTACGGTTTCTTAAAGTTTACAATCTCAGAAATCGGTCCCGTGCTGCAGTTGTGGCCCTAGGACGGTTTTGACCAGGACGTCTTAACAATACCTGAGTCTACCTATACCACTATACCTACTGACGAGTGGGTAACATTTAAAACCTTCGCAATGCGGACTTGATTGGATCCCTCAGTTGACAGAATAACCGCCATTTGTGCCCCAGCATTTGTCAAATGTCTCGGTATCTGCAATAACTGCAACCAATCGTCAAACATCAAATTAGGATACTGTTTTAAATGAAGCTTACTGTTTTTAGGTAATTCCACAATATAATGAAAAATATTTAAAAACTCTAAGAAAATAGACCAATGTTTCGATATAAATATCATCGCCAGAATGACAAAAATTACATTTCATTTGATGTCTCTCTGATGTTTAATAACTATTTTGGCTAGACCAAGAAGTGACCTACCTAGTGATTGACTTAATATATGTTATTAGAAAAAAGTAGAAAAATGATATTACAAATATTAAAGCTTAGATATTATTAGCCCTATGGAGATATCCTGGATATATTTTTCCAATTAAAATCAGTATAACTGTGCAATGATATAGGAAACCAAGAAAACTATATCTGCTGATCCTTACAATTATCACTTAAGAAGACAGTTTAAAAGTGGAGAACTCCCTGGATTTATCTGTTCATTGACAACTTGATATTGTGGGTTTCTGAAGGATTAGAAATTACAAGATACTTAAGAAACACACAATGAGAGGCATCAAATGAAAGGTAACTTCTGCCATTATGACGATGATATTTATATCGAAGCAATTGTCAATTTTTTTAGAGTTTTTAGAATTGTTTCATTATATTGTAGGATTACCCAGAAATAGTGAGTTTCATTTAAAACAGTAAAATGAGTAGATTCCACGAAGTAATGGTCGACACAGTTAAGTTCATCAAATTAGGAATTTCCTTGGAGTTAGCACATATTATAAAAGATTTATCAGGAAGTTTGGAGATATTACCAAGCCTCTAACTCGACTTACAGAAGAAACAAGAGGTTTCTAATGGGACGAATACCATCAAACAGACTTTGAAACCTTGAAGAGGCATCTAACTAAGGCGCCGATATTAGGATAACCATTACAAGAGGGAGACTTTATTCTTGACACTGACGAAAGCAACGTAAAATTTGAAGGAGTGCTGTCACAGATTCAAATAGGGCAAGAAAGAGTGCTAGGATATTTCAGTAAAGTCCTCTCCAAACCAGACCGAAACTACTGCGTCACAAGAAGAAAACTTTTGGCGGTAGTGAAGTCCGTGGAACACTTTTACCAGTATCTCTATGGTAGGAAGTTCTTGATCCGGATTGATCATGCAGCACTCAAGTGGTTGATGCAGTTCAAGAATCCCGAGGGCCAGATCGCTAGATGGATTGAACGACTTCAAGAGTACGATTTCAACGTGGAACATCAAGCTGGTGTGTTTCACCAAAATCTCGACACTCTGTCCAGACGGCCGTGCCCAACAGACTGTTCCCACTGCAACAAGGCGGAATCTAGGGAAGCTGCAGTTTCAAGAACGACAGTAGTTAATGAAAAACGGTCACCCACCAGGAGAATGATCTTCACCTAAAGAATATTCGGCAATACAAGGAAAAAAATCGGCGACCTTCCTGGCAAGAAGTGTCAAGATTTTCACCGCCACTCAAGGCATATTGGACTCAGTGCGACTCACCTGTCCTGGAAGAAGAGCTGTTGAAAAGAGTCCTTGAAAACAATTATGGTTCCGAGGCTCCGACGATCTGAAGGACTGGTGTAAGAAATGTACGACTTGTGCTACGAGTAATGGACCACATCGCACCCATGAAACAAAATAATGTTGAAAGCCCTTACGAAAGTATTGCTTTAGACTTCGCTGGACCATTTCCGACGACAGAAAATGGTGATAAATACATCCTGGTAGTAATGGATCAATTCACAAGGTGGGTGAAAATTTATGCGATCCCGAATCAAGAGGTCTCAACTGTCGCGGATGTAGTGGTGAAAGAATTTATCAGCCGATATGGAGTGCCCTTGAAAGTCTACAGCAATCAAGGAAGAAATTTCGAGAGCCAAGTATTCCAGAAAATTTCTGACAAGCTGGGAATGAGGAAGACGAGGATAACAGCGTTGCATCCACAGTCAGATGGAATGGTCGAAGGAATTAACAGGGACATTGGAAAATACCTGTCCAAAATAGTTTCCAGCCACCGGAGAGAGTGGTACATATTTGCGTTAGCTTATCGATCGGCCATAAATGAGTCCACGGGTGAAACACCGGCGAAAATTCTATTTGGACGTGAAATGAGGCTTCCTTGTGACCTAGAGTGTGCCTGTCGGCCTGACGAAGATCTAGTAGGGGAAGACTACGTGATCCAATTGAGAAGAAGGAATTGGTTCGAACGAATCTACAAGTTTCCAGAGACAGAATGATACACAGGCCACAGAAGGCATTTCCAAAGAAGAGGACAAAGTATGGTGACAATTAGATAAACTTGAAGATCAGATGCCAGCCCCTGGCAAGGTACTAAGACTCAAACACAATTCACGGTACATCTTCTACCTGGTAACTAGAAACGAATTTCCAGATCGATCCACCTAATCGGAATGTATAGGAAGCGCTACGAATCCTTCGAGATCATGTGCTGGAACACAACGTGGAGAAATAAGCAATGCCCAGGGTAGAGAGCAACCAGTTGGATCGACGATTCATCAGCATCATGATAGAGGTGATCGTTCAAGATACCGATACTCACATATTAATTTGCAGCTATACCCCTCGTTATCGGTACCCGTTGAAGACGGTTCCCTGTTATTTCCATACGACCGGAAAGTGCAGACATGGGTCCAGTTGCCGACTTAAACATCTAGTTCCGGCTGCCCAGAAATCCTAGGAGGAACTTCCTTTTAAAGAGAGGGGTAATGTTACGAAATCGCACACTGGTGTAGTCCCTGAACGCGATTCTGTCTAAGCTATGTATGAAAGATAAAATTTTGTTGAATGCACAGGGATTTCTCTGAACTGCTTATCATTATTTTTGTGTGACTATTCTTATCTAGACATTTCCAGTTAGGCCCATTGTTTTTGTGTGCAGCAGTCTAGAAGGATCCATAAATAAATATATAAGTGAGTCTACCTGCCAACTGAATTAGTTTATAGTTTGATCTCGAGAGATGAACAGTGAACAAGTGAATGCATAATCTAAGCAAATAAACAGTAGTGAAGTGTTTATTTAAATTAGTGTAACTGAATAAACTGTGTATATAATTTGGTGAATAGTTTAGTAAATAAATAAATTAATTGAGTAGACATACCGTGTGTATAAATTTATCCCATCCGTCGTAATAAAAACGTTTGAATAAATAAAATAAACATTACAATATCATCACTTCTCGCCATTCCATAAAAAGTTGATACTCTAGTTCATATCTCGACCTGGATTTTGCTGGTAAGAAATCAGCACTGGCTTGTGCCGCTAGCTCTAATATGTTTTTAGGAATATCTGGATTTTCTTCCAAGCACGTTTTTTATATCTAACATGAATTAAACTGACAGAAAATAAAACAATGCCGATAATAAATATATTGTGGCAATGGAGAATGTTAATCATGTTTGATACTATTACGAAGTATTATGATTACTTTGAAAATAAAATGTTCTAAATTTACATGGTACTTAAGTACTTCATTACACGTCCAGAAATGGATTTTTCCATGGTGGCATGACTTCCCGTTGAATTTGTTACGCGCGCACGGAAAAATCCTTATTTCCAGAAATATACTATTTTTTTTCAAACGATTTGTAGATCAGCTTAAAATTATGTATAGGTATATAATATTTTTATCAGAATAAGTTTCAGTCAATAAATTGAGAATTATTTGGAAGAATGGTTCTTTGTAAGTATCGATAGTAAATAGACAATTTAATTTTTTGAGCAATATCAAGTACAACATGTAAAGTTCAAAATCACGAAAAATTAAACATGATATAAGGCAGATTGCGTCCGTTAGTGTCAATATAATACGTTAATCTACTTCAAAAGTTTCGTTGGTTCTTTGTAAGTATCAATTGTAAATAGAAAATTTAATTTTTTGAACAATACCAAGTACAACATGTAAAGATCATAATCACGAAGCTTTAAACACGATATAAGGCAGATTGCGTCCGTTAGTGTCAATAGAATGCGTTAATCTACTTCAAAAGTTTCGTTACCGTGTTGTCAGACATTGCGAGTACGAATAAGATATCAATCATTCGGGAAGGACGCACCTAAAAGAACGAGCAGTAACCGCAACATCAACAGCCGATTGTTTTCGATCAGAGCTCCAACGGGATAGCTAAGCAAACTGCCTTTCAAAATCCATATGTCGTCTTCTCATTATTGGTGGAAGATCACGTTTCTTTTTTTCACATCACCAGTTTTCCTGAAATTGTTCATTCATGACAGTCGACCTGACACGGCCACTTAGCGCAATATTGAAATGGACATTTCGTAATTAAGTTCACTCACGAATCTTTCCACCGTTTTCTAATTTAATATATTTTCCCATCCTTCTTGACTATTAAATCTGGTACCATAAATAAAAAATATTACTAAAATATAAATATAAAAGCAATATCATAAAAAAGTCTTTTAATTATCATGTGTACGAACTTGAAAGGCAGCTTTCGTAACAATCATGAATAATGGAATCAATTTTGAACAATACAATTATCATTAATGATCTTCGCAGTGGATGTTACAATTAATTTTTATTGTCTATCAAAATAACCTGATTATTTACAAACTATAGTAGGCGTAGGAGAAAGCTCTTGTTATTATCTACCAAATTTTTGAATGGGTTAATCTTTATTGTTTATTCTAGATTAAATATAATAGATACTGAAAGTACTTTTTCATGTTGATGAATTTATTAATGATACTAGACAAAACTTTTATCTTTAACTGGTTTCATTGCAAATTATTTTATATATTAACCTGGTCAATCCGATCAATAAATATTCTGAAATGTAAAACGAGGTTATACCTATATATTAGGTACTGTTACTCTACTGATCTTTTGGTTGTCAAAGTTCCATCTATAAATATAGGACTAATAATGTGATTATTATGTTCGTTAATGTATTTAATTATAGAATTAAATAACTTTTGTTTCATTTTAATTTCTTTTACAATATTTACAATAATTAATTATGAATTGTGTTTTAAATGAAACTTACTGTTTCGAGTTAACTCCACAGTTTATTGAAAAATGTTAAAAATTCTAAAAAATTGACAATTGTTTCGATATTACCTAAATATCATCGTCAGAATGACAAAAGTTACATTTCATTTGATGCCTCTCTGATGTTTAATTATTTTTAGCTAGGTCACTTCTTGGACTAGCCAAAAATAATTAAACATCAGGTAGGCATCGAATGAAATGTAACTTCTGTCATTCTGACGATGATATTTAGGTAATATCGAAACAATTGTCAATTTTCAACATTTTTCAATAAACTGTGGAGTTAACTAGAAACAGTAAGCTTCACTTAAAACACTAATATGACTAGATTCCACAAAGTAAGAGTTGATACAGTTAATTTCATTAAAAAACCTTCAAGAGAAGATTTGACCCGACTGTACCAGAAGTTACAACAAAAACGTTACAAAGCACCACACAACATTTGCTTTAACAAAGAATGCCTTAGAAAAGAGGTAATACCAAATTATGTAATTATAAAATGCCACACTAAAACACCTCAAGCACAAAAAGCTATAAAATGTGCTCAACGAGTTTGGCTTAGAGAAGAATGTAAGAAATCGTTTGGAATAAGGGACTCCTTAGACAACTACATAAAAGTGGTACATTCTGAAATCACGTTCCAGATACATCCAGTAGAATTTGACTGTTTAGATGACAAAATCACAGAAAGTGTTAGCAGGATAAAGCACAAGAAATTTAAGAAACAAGAACAAAAGCTACAGAAACTTAACACACACAACATAGAGTTCAATACTATAAACATCATGAAACTGTAAGTAATTACATACCAACACACTTTGCACCACGATATGAAAACTTTTCAGACACTAATTTTACAGATAGTAAAATAGAATTATTGAATAAAGGTTTAAAGTACAGCATACCAACAAAATTTATGAATAATATTGAACAGATAATGGCTACAGAGTTAGGAATAGCTTTAAACTCTAATTCAAATAATTTTCTTTATGCGAAACTAAAAATTGCTAATTTAATCAAAAGTATTGGATCTTCAAAAGTTGAACGTCAAACAAAAAATGACATCACAGTTTTAAATTCAATAAAAAAGAGTGTAGAAGATAGTAACCGAACAGTTACAAAATCTGACAAGGGGAACGCTACTGTCATATTGACAACTGATGACTATAATTCAAAGATATATAACTTTATAGAATATAGCGATGTAAAAGTTCTTAGAGCAGACCCAACAATAGCTATTTGTATAACAAGGGAGGAAAGTGCTACTTTTCCTCTCGATAATAAAGTAATCAGTCCAGGGAAGAAAAGGCGCTTTACACCCATGTTATAAATATGATTTTTCCGCCTCCCTCAAATAACAAGACATTTTCAATAATTTATTTATTAAACTAACAAACAAAATTAATAAATACTACTCATTTTACGAAAGTTGGCTGGGCATCGAGGATGGACTTCTAAAATGTTTGGCTGGGCGTCGAGGATGGACTTTTATGAATCTTGGCTGGGCATCGAGGACGGACTTCTAAAATGCTTGGCTAGGAATAGGGAGTGTACGTTTTTATTTGTACTTCAAATCCCTTGGGATTTTAACAGTTCCTTTATATCCCTTGGGTCTGACATAGTTTCTAGCATGTGAGACTAAAGTGACCACTTTAGTTTCGGAATTGCAAAAATTATTTTATTGATAACGTACCATGGCGTCAGTTTTACTTTTCCTCCCTAGTTAAGAAAAGTACGACTTTGTTCCCTACAATGAGGCCAGGAAATGTATACTTTGGATAGAAGTAGGCGAAAAAAAAGTTTTCCAATAATGTTAGAGATATTGTTAATAATTCAAATTATCTTTTCAGTGATTACGAAAAGAGGTCCATCATAAACAAGAATCCTCATTGTCCACAATTATATGGAACCGTTAAATTACATAAAATAACGAAACCAATTAGACCTGTAGTTTTTTATGTTAATACTCCTAATAATATATTGGCCAAGAAACTTAACAATATACTTAATAGTTACGGATATACATCTAAATATTTAATTAGAAATTCAATGGAACTGATCATAAAATTAAAAGCATTCAACTTGCAAGATAACTCTAAGTTTATTTCATTTGATGTTACCAATATTCTATCTAAAATTCCTCCCAAAGATTGTCTAATAATTGTAAGAAACTTACTAGAAGATAAAAATATTAATCCAGGAATAGTATCAGATATACTTAATTTATTTGATGTAAGTATTATTCAGAATTATTTCACTTTTGACAATAAGATATATATTCAAAATGAAGATTTACCAATGGGAAGCCCTATATCGCCAATTTTCGTAAACGTTTTTATGGACAGTTTAGAAAGAAAAATATTTGAAAATAATATTTCAAAAAATGTTTTATTTTGGTATAAATATGTAGATGACATATTAGCTTGTTTTATAGGTAGTGAACGACAATTAGGTATATTTTTCAACCACATTAAAAATTTACACCCAAAAATTAAAGTTACATTAGAAGTTGAAGAAAATAGTTCAATGAATTTTCTTGATTTAACAATTCAAAGAGTTAATAATGTACTTGATTATTCGATTCACCGAAAACCAACACAAACTTATGTGACTATTCCATACAGTTCCAATCATCCCATGTCCCATAAACTAGCGGCATATAATTCAATGATACATAGAGCATTTTCAGTTCCTATGAACAAATGTAATTTTGATATAGAGATTAACACAATTAAACAAATAGCAACATCCAACGGTCCATTACATATGATAAATAAACTAATTAGTAAAAAAGAGGAAAAAGTGGCATTACAACTAATATTTCCTGAACAAACTAAAGAAATAAAAATTTATAAAACCATTACATATGCAGGAAGTATTTCTAATAATATTTCAAGGATAATATCTTTAGCAACAAATACAACGATTTCTCTTAAAACAGAAAGTAACATAAGTACAAAATTGTTAAATGTAAAAACGAAAATATGACCATTAAAGAAATCTGGTATATATAAACTTAAATGTTCAGAATGTAATGCTGTCTATTTGGGTCAGACAACCAGAAAAATCCAACTACGCCAGACATATACTTGAAACCAATCATTCATTAACACCTAACACAGAACTAGAAGTACTACATATTTGTGATAAGAAACAAGAACTGGATTTCCTTGAAGAATTGGAAATTAGAAGACACTTAAGAAATCCACAATATAAAGTTGCAATGAACAGATATATCTAGGGCGTTCTCTACTTTTAAACTGTCTTCTTAACTGATAATTGTGAAGATCAGCAGATATAGATTTCTTGGTTTTCTATATCATTGTACAGTTATACAAATTTTAATTGGGAAAAATGTAATGTAATATCATATCTGCTTTTTTCTATCAACATACCTATATTAAGTCAATCACAAGATAGGTCACATGTTGGACTAGCCAAAAATAATTAAACATCAGGTAAGCATCAAATTAAATGTAACTTCTGTCATTCTGACGATGATATTTAGGAATTATCGAAACAATGGTTTTTTAGAATTTTTAACATTTTTCAATAAACTGTGGAGTTAACTAGAAACAGTAAGTTTCATTTAAAACACTAATATTAGTAGATTCCGCAAAGTAAGGGTTGAGACAGTTAATTCAATTATGAATTGATTTCCAGTCTCCACTACTAATAATGACCCTGACAGCTTGTAATTTCGTGCGGGCTAACCACCCTTAACCTGGTTGCCAGTTTTCTCAACTGATCACTTTTCTATTAAAGGTCTAATCACACTACACCTCCCTTCTTTTATTAAAAATCACTATTTACAAATTTCACGTAATCAAAATAATTAAACTACTAATTAACATAATTATCCAAATGCTTAGGTGGGTGTACATTACGCCTAGGTCCATTGTTAGTTTTGTTCACAAAAGTCTTATCTGGAAGCGGCGTATCAATATAAGAATCCTTAATGAGAAACGTTCTATAACACTACCGTCATCTAATTTCTCTTGGTTTATTCAACTTTTGAACCACACTACCAGATTGCCAAGCTGTATTGTCTTGATTCTGAACTCTCACTTTCTCACCTACCTTAAACTCTTTAAGAACTTCAGAACCTCTTGCATAGCAACTTTTCTGTTTTTCCTGCCTTGGCCTAAGACAATATTTTACTTTATTCCTCTCTATTTTAAACAAATTAAATTGGAAAGGCAAGATGCTAATTTTCCTATTAAAAAGTAAACATGCTGGAGATGGAATATTATTATCTATTGGGGTTGATCGATATCCTAATAGACAAAGATACGGATCTTCATTATCATAATCATATTGTTTCATGAGATTTTTAAAAGATTGAACGGCACGCTCTACTATGTCATTAGATTGAGCAAAAGTTGGACTTGAGGTAATGTGTTCAATTTCACAATCATTAACAATTTTTTTTATCTGATCTTAAGAGAGATGGTTTCCCATGAGTAGCTAATATTGATTTCAGTGCATTGATTGTATAAATAATATCTAATTTATTTATTTAATCACCTTGAGATAGTTTTTACCGTTGCACTGATAGACATCGGTTCCTGGGCAGCTTCAGCTTATTAAGCATCTCAGAAGGAATAAGTGGTTCCTTAGAGTTTGTGTTTCTAAAATTTAAACATGTATTACAGTTGCTTACAAATTATTTTATCTCAAAATTAATTTTTAGCCAAAACAAAACCTCTCTTGTCCTAAGTTGACACTTCACGATGCCAAAATTATTGTACTGAATTAAGGTAAGTCGTCTATTTCCTTAAAGAAGTTGGTACAAACTTTATTGGTTTGAAACAGTACATACACTAATAATTTCCTCCCTGTGATACTTTTGTAATTCATCATTTAATTTGTCTTTATTTACCGGCCAACCCTGTTTTGCCAATGTCAACTGAACTTTTAGCTTTTAATATGTCATCTTGAAAAACTTTAAATTTGTCATTAGACATTGGAAGGATTTTTTTATGCATTCTGCTGACCGACAAATTTCTTATTTATTACTTATTTAGATATAGTTTAGTTTCAGTCAATAGCCTTTCCCTCAATTTGTTATTTTCTACGAGACACACAACCCTGTCTTTAATTAGCGAATCTTTTAATTTGCCAAACGCACAAGTAGTTGCTAGAGCCTCAACTTCTGTGACATATGGATCGATATTTTCGCCTGATTTTTTATTTCTTGTGAAAATTTGTGCCTTTCATAGATAACATTCACTTTGAGCAAAAAATTATTATTAAATTTGTTGAGAAGTACTTCAAATTTATACACTTCTGTTGATTTTAAATCAACGACATTGTATAGGTCCAACGCTTCAGGGTCCATGCAATCCAAAAGCAACCCTTCGCCGGGTTGCCAGTTCTCAACTCAACGCTTTTCTGCTAAAGGTCTAATCACAGTACAGTGATCATCTATGATACCTATCCAACGTTCACCTTTTGAGTATGTTGAACGATATCTACAGTTTTGCGATGTTCCTCCTAATTCAATGTCAATGTTGATTAATCAGAGAAAGAATATTATCAATAACATATCCCGTTTCCGTCCAGCTCATTCATTTATTTTTCCACAGAAATTAATTTTATGGTTTGGTCGTCTTCTCCTGCTATAATTTTCAATTTGTATGGATAGAGAAGACGGCTTGGAACAGTTGCGTGAGTCACATGGTCTTGATGGTAATTGGACGTCAGATGTTCTTCAACTCTCAATAAAATATCCACTTTTACATCATTTTGAACGAACAGCAGTTTTCTCCTTAATTGGTTGACAAGTCAAAGTTCCGGAATTTTTGATACACCATCTTGTAAAACACCATGCAACTGAAGATTTCTCTTCATTATTATGTTACAATTAATGGTACATTTATATCAGATTATTCATATCGTGTATATATTCATGAAAAATATTTTTAAAATTGTTACAATATTGGATTTCTTGGTAGCTGATAGAGGTTAGAATCAATTAACCTCGTCTGCGGCTTTAAAAACGGCCATACACAAATTATTCGAAATGTTTCAATATGTTCACAGTTGTTATGCTAAATTTCTGCACATTCTGAAGTAGGACACTTTTATGCATTATTTAAATAATAGTTATTTATGTAATAAGGATCATAAAGACGATCATTATGGTACAAGTCGTGAATGTTATCGGGCGAGGCGTAGCCGAGTCCGATAACACGGCGTGTGCCATAATGATTGTTTATGATTCGTATTACATACAAAATTTTATGTGATGGCATTTATATCAATACATTTTCGAAAAATTAAAAACTGCATTTTCGACATGTCACAATGACAACTATTTTTAAAGGAGTAAGTATTGTGTAGTTCCAAATATCCATGGCGGATGGAAAAGCAATACTGTCGCTGAAGGTTACATCGAAAATTCGAAAGAGCAAAAGAAAAAAATATCAGAAGCAATTTTTGGTGCCAACAACCAAACAGGATTACAAGTTTGCCAACAATCATCAACTACTGATGTAAAAACTGTAGAATCCATTGGAATTAATATTACAAATTGTAGTAATTGTTCTTTAACCATTTATAATAAATAGTTTTGTACATAGTTATGCATTTTGAATAAACTTTTTTGATCAAACCATTACATGTTTTCCTTATAGAATTTCATTATGGTACTTAGTCCCATAATGAGCTTCCTTATGTCATCAAAATTGAGTGACATAACGTTGTCATTATGACATGCCATCAGATAAAACACTTTATGACCCAGAATAGATATTTTTGTATCTAGAACGCTAAATAATACATTTGCATTAAGAATGAAAGTTATTTTGCCGAGCTTCAGCGATGCAAACATTTGAGAACGCAAAAGCATTTCGAATTCGAGATTCAAACAACATTTTTCCGAAAACTGCATTAAGACTAATATGAGAATGAAAAATTGATGAATAAGTTGGTATATATTATGTCATTGTTATTTGACATTTTGTGTTTGAACCAAACCGATCTAAGTGACTAGCGTCTAGACGCTTGTATCTATGTGGTATTGTTTGCATGACTATCGTAACGGTAGCGACGTAATCAACAATAAAAATCGATTCTCGGTTGTTTCAAAAACAGGTGTCACTGATATATTGTTCTAAAGTATTTAATTGGAAATGAGCTCTGAAAGTGGTCCAAAGTGCGGTTTCACAATTAATCGCACAGAAATCATTAAGATCATATAAGTTGCCTTTACCCAATTCAAAGAGTATTGCAGTTCCAGGAGAATTCAGAAATTGTTCGATTCTGTATTATTGGCATATTTCGAACATGAAATTAAACAAGTGAAACCTTCATATTTATGATCAGGTTATCTAAATTAATATACATATATCAATTGAAATCATTTTGAGCAATTTTTCAAGTCATTTTAATAATAGACTTTTGGAGTAACTAGGTACCTGTTCAGTTTATAAAAAATTTACTCCGCATATAAACTCAGAATTTGGGAGATTGCGAGTTTATATAATCATCTGTGTGGTAGAAAAGTGATAATGAAGGCGACAAAAACAAAGTAAGATTACCGTATTTATATAGGAAAAAGTACTTAAACAACATATAGAGTATTTATAAAGTTTAAAGCAATTCAGTTATAAAGTGCTATTCAAAAGTCCTCTCCCCCCTCGTATCTTTTGAACGGCTACACTTACATTAATACAATTTGGAGGGTGAAAATAAAGTGTTGTAAACTTCTCTACGAATGGTAACAGGTGACGTAATAGTAATAGATGACGTCACAGTGCCACTCTGGCCAATAATTTTAAATAGGACCCTATGGCAAGTGATATCTCGTTTGAAAGGCATTGACATTGGCTACATAGCCATATTAATTTTGTTTAGGTTTAAATTAATTTTGACGTATAAATTAAATAAATACCAAAATTATTATTTCACATTCAAATATTGAAAATTTTTCATTCCGCCTCTGGTTAGTTGTCAAAAAAATTGACGTTTTTAATTTAATAGTGTTTGTTGCTTTGCAAAGTTTTTCTAAATAGCTTAAATATTTAATTTTATCATTGTTTAACGCGACGTTTAAGAGTTTACGTAGGCAAAATGGTACGTACTCAAGCCGACAAAGTAGCAGCTATCTTAATAATTGGTGAATCTAGAAAGAATCTCCATGACGCGGAACGTTTATTTAATGAGAGATACCCAGATCGCCATATGTCAAGAACTTATTTGAGGAAGCTTCTTCACAAGTTTGAAGCAACAGGTAGTGTTCAAGATGTCAAACGATCTGGTCGACCAACATTTAGTGATGATAAAAAAATTGGTATAGTTGCTGAAATGGTAGTAAACCCTACTTCCTCTTCAACTAAAGTTGCGTCTATCTGTGAAGTAAGTAAAAGTACAGTACAGAGAGTGTTGGCTAAAAATAAATTTCATCCATACAAGTTGAAAATGCACCACCTTTCGGATGACGACCCCGACAGAAGACTCGAATTCTGTGAATGTATGACAAATAAAATTAGTCAAAACCCACATTACACAAAAACAATTTGTTTTAGTGACGAAAGTACTTTTTGCCTCAATGGAAATATGAATACACAAAATGTATGGTATTGGAGTGACAGAAATGCTCACACCTTTCGTCAACAACATACCCAATTTCCAGAAAAGTCAATGTTTGGGGCTGAAAAGAGTGGTAACCACAGACATGCATGTTTCTGGCTCATTAGCCGTCATCGGTACGGTACAACCAAGAAAAGATGTGAAACATGGGAGCAAAGGTGTTGAATGAATCATGAGAAAATATAACAGAATTCAGCAATGCAATACCCACTAATCTATTCGTTGCTTATTGTTCATATGTCACGCACTATTCGTACATCTTATATATATATATATATATATATATATATATATATATATATATATATATATATATATATATATTGAACCAGATATCATAGATAGTAAGAGAATTAGTTCTATAAAAATATGTTGCTAGTATGAAAATAATATAATTTAAGAAAACAAGTAAAAAGGAAACACTTTTCTTAATTTAAACAACATATCAAGTAAAGATATATTAAATAATTGTCTATAACAATATAATAGATAAAGAAATTACCTCAATAATAACATAAAATATAGAGATTGCCTAACCAATGTAATGATGTAAATAAAGTTGCCTAAGACGAAGATTATTTTCCATAACATAATCAGCTGTTCATCTGAAATGAAAACAAATATTATTATAGTTAATTCATTATAATCATTAAGGTAAGAATAAAAACAAATACAAATATTGAATAGAAAATAATTCAATAGATTTTCATAGATAAACAAATAATGACATATAGACAAATGATATATGATAAATAAAATAAACGTTGAATCAATAAATAATAATTTGTTAAAGTTTATTATAAATAATATAATGCAAAGAGTATAGACAAATAACATAAGAGAATTTATATTTATAAATAATATGAGTGTAACAGTGATAGACTGTCAATAACAATATTGGACGTTGTACCATTTGAATGTATCTAAGTATAACCAACTTTAATTTATTTGTATGATAAAAAAAACTCATAGGAACTCTATAAATGAACTAATAATGTAAAAGAGTGTATGTATGAAACTTTTCTAATAAGTGAAAGAAGTTTCAATTAATTTGATTGCAAAGGACAATATTTTATTGGTTATAAAATATGACAGAACAAATTGTGAATCAACAAATAAACTTTGAAATAGTGACCTAAAGAAAAACAAAAGACTGTTTTGTTGAAAAAAGTGGAGAATCGAGGGGACGCTAAAGAAATTGGGAAGCTGGTGTCAAGAAGCGAGGAGTGTGTGTGATAATGTTCCAGAAATTTCTAGAAATTCCCAGTTTAACACAATTAAAACTATAAAGTACTATAAAAAACAATCTTATTAATACTCACAGTTAATCATATCAAGTTTTTCGGCAAGAATCTTCGAAATTTCTCATCATTTTTGATTTTTTGGAGCTTCAGAGGAGTATTCCTGGGGTCCAGAGACATTCATCCCAATTCAAGAACAACAGGTCAGTGTGTTTAAAATATTATTGGCCAATAATCAGAGTAAAAACTCAAAATACTCAAATAAGTACTTGATTTCATAAATTGATAAACATTTGCGAATATGATCGATCTGAAAAAGAAAGAGAACAGACTTTATATAGTTAATTAATTGCATAAATCGTTAATATTAATAAAAAGGCCGAATTTAAATAAATTAAAATATGTACTTACGCCATGTTGTAATCGCATAAATATGGTGCATGAAATTTTATTAATGTAATAACTATGTCCATCTGTATATAATTCCTATATTTCTATCTATGTAGATAACTATTTTCTTTCCACAGCAATTTGTATCATATATAACTATGATTTCTATATAAATTCTTTTATGTGTTTGAACCATTCATTTATCTGCATCGTCAACAAACTATGTTTGTATAATATGTATAGATGCTTCTTACGTGTAAGAATTGTTCGTTTTATGCTAAAGCGCATGACTAGTTTTTTCACGCACGCGCACTGAAGAAATTATCAAAATAAATAAGTAGGTATAATATATCCATAGGCGTCTCAAATTATCATTATCAAATAAAATTATTTCTTTAAAAAAAAAATTAAATCTATTTAAAAATAAAGTGTTTTCTTTGTATTTAAACAAATACAACATTATACAAAGCCAGGACTCAAGAAAAAAGGGTTTCATGCTCCCGAATTAATAAATATATAATAGTTACAAAACTATATAATAATAAATAACTGAGCTATCTTAAAATATATTCAAATTAAAATTATACAGTCTCAAAAATAGTTTAATATATATATATATATATATATATATACATATATAAATTTGGAAAATTTGAACAATATCATCCTAAAACGATTTATATTAATACTGTGCTACCTTATAAACGAGATAGAGTAGAATAATTGTTATCAACTTGTCTAATGAACCCAATTATTCGGTAAAAGTGAAACTGAATCAAACTACATTATTACGGTATTTATCAATTACAAAAATTACCGTTAATTATACACTATTATAATGTCATTATATATTTTCAAAGTCATAGACACCGAGGTCATGTTTATTTACTAATTTCAGCTTTCCAATGACAATATGTATGTAAAGCACTAGAAAGTGGATTTTAGTTATCTATACACCTATTTTCAGCCAATAAAATGAACTGGTTTGCCTACTTATTCGGTTGATATGTTATTATAAGTGTATATTTCTAATAATTATGAATATGTAATTTTAAAAAGTGAATTAGTTCACTTTTATAAATTTATAATACTATTGAATTATTGAATGCTTGACACATACATAGGTAGAGTTAGATCATCCCCGTCACACATAATCACAGTACTACATTTGCCATGTTGTTATCCCAAAATCTACAGCCCCCTCTTGTTATTCAAACCTTTTTTTCAACTGCTTTTCAGGAATGATGTAGAAAAATTCTGTGGTAATTATATATGTGAGTGAAGTACAAAGTAACTGTAAAACAACATTAGGATGGATAATACTTTTAAATAGGTAAAGAGCCACTATTAGCTAGACCAGAAGCGATATGGAAGAATCACAAGAGGGACAAAACTTCTGCACATTTATCTCCAATTTCCATATTGTAAATTTTAATTGTGAATTATAGTTATTTACTATACAAGCGAAAAAATTATTAGATTTTACATCGAGCGAGAGCTAAAATATAATATTTTTCCGGTGTATAATACACAATTTTTTTCTGTGTTGGGAAAAACGACAATGCATTATTGATTATTCTCGCATGTATTAAAAGCCAATCTTAATACTTGTGGCTAAGGATTTAAAGGAGTTAAAGTCTGTTAAAATTCTTGAAGCATGTAATATGTGGTTATTTATGAGGATACAAATAAGTCTCATATTTTTTATCCTAAGTGTAGTGTACTTAAAACCAGGGCTAAATGACCATATTTGTACTGAGCTTTTGGAAGAGACTGTGAGAGGTGTTATCAGTAAGTTTCCTGCTGATCATGTAATTATTTTTGGCAATTTTAATGCATGAAAAGGTCATCTCAATAACTTTAGTGGTAGAAATCCTTGGGATTGTTTTATAAACGTTGAACTTCGCGAATCTAAAGACAGTATTGTTACGACAGATATGATGATTTTCAAGGTGACTTCACATACATCGGACAATCAGGTAGTAGTGTAATTGACCTAATTTGGGCTATCTTGAATA
The DNA here is from genome assembly GCA_963921935.1 of Galeruca laticollis. Lineage (NCBI taxonomy): Eukaryota > Metazoa > Arthropoda > Insecta > Coleoptera > Chrysomelidae > Galeruca > Galeruca laticollis. The sequence continues at coordinate 36,617,292 of OY998179.1, read as the reverse complement.
GTATTGACAATATATCAAATTTCTATATTAATACAAATTTCATTTCCGATCATGTAAGATGTATAACAATCTTAGCTGTTGAACATTATTTAGAAAACGAAAGCTAAGTCTGAGTTTGTAACTATAATATACAAATGGGATACTGCAAAATCTCAAGCATATAAAAATATCATGTCACATTATAGTTCAAACCCAAATCTTATTGAAATTGAGGAGCTGGATAATTAATTAAATGATGTAGATTTCTTGGCATGGAAAAATTACATACTCAAAAGAAGACTCTACATTTTGATTCAAAACTATGGTTTGATAAAACTTGTAATCTCGCAAAAAAGCAGCTTAACTCAGCTAAAAGACATTTAAAAAAAATAATCTGCAGCCTAACAGTATAACACAGCTAAAACATAATATAAAAAAATTACGAAAAATAGGAAAAGAGCTTTTAAAAAAAGCCAGTTAAGAAAATTCGCAAACATATAAAAACCCAATTGAGTTCTGGCAAGAAATCAAAATGAACAAAAATAAAAATTTAATCAATTCTATAGAGATGGATAAATTTGTAATATATTATCAAGATTTTCATAAGCCCACTTCACCCTTAGACTATCAATTCACGGATGTTCTACACCCATATTTAGATATCCCTTTATCATGCAGGAAATCTATTATGTTCTGAATCTAGCAAGAAATAACAAAGCCCCTGGCAATGATAACATGTGTAACGAATTTATTAAAAATTTACCCTGAAGAGAGACTACGCCATAGATAGGGGGCGGGGCAAGATGGTCCCTTAATTTTAATCGCTTCTAAATATGTTGTTTGTTGCATTAGCGATTTTAAATTTGAACAACTGAACAGGCTGATGTGTTATTTACTACTTACATACAGTTTAATATTTGTGTTTTTAAATGAAACTCAAGGTCTCTAGTTAATTCCACAATATAATACAAGTTATTGAAAATTCTAAAAAATTGACAATTGTTTCGATAAATCAATATCATCGATGATATTGATTTATCGAAACAATTGTCAATTTTTTAGAATTTTCAATAACTTTTATTATATTGTGGAATTAACTAGAGACCTTGAGTTTCATTTAAAAACACTAATATGAGCATATTCCACGAAGTAAGGGTCGAGACAGTCAATTTCAAGTTTAATATTTTCTCAATTTAGCGATAACATAGTAAAAAACATTTTTTACGAAAGTATATATTTCCCATCTTGCCCCGCAGGTGAGGTAAGATGGGAAACTAGGTAGGGCAAGTTGGGATATACATGATTTTGTAAAATAATACAATTTTTTATTGAATTTTAATTATTCTGTTGTACAAAGTGCACAAATACGTTGTACTTCGTCATCATCGTCCTCCTCTCCAGCACAGGAACAGTGTGCCCAATGTCTGCACTTCCGTTGACTGGGAATATAAATGGTTGTAATAAATGCATGCTGCATCATATTCCACGTTTCCTTCGTCTTCCCCCCACTCTCTATAGTTTTGTTTTTCTTGTGTTGATTATTATGAAGGTGAATCTGACGTTCAACAAACAATTTGGTGAGGAGTTTCAGATTTCCGTTTCTTTACCAAATGTTTTCCTTTTTCGGAACTTTTTCTTTCAACTACCGTCTTTTCTTTGCTGAAATTATTTCTTTTTATTTTTTTTATATCTCGTTTTTGTTGCTCCTCCTCTTTATGCTTCAATACTTCCTCTAATTCCTTCTTGTACGGTGACTCTGTCATAACAGTACATTTTCCTTTCTTCCCAACTCTTCGTTTTGTCGTCTGTTTTTCGTTGGATGATGATGTACCAAAATTTAATGAACTTTCCAAAACTGACGGTGTTAGTGGTAGTCGCTTTTCTGTTGATGCTTCTATTGTATGGATAACATTGGGAGTTGAAGGTGGTGTTTTCACGGATTGATGTGACAAATTATCAGACTCTTGTGTTTCAGGATCCAAATTTTCTTCAATATTCTTTGTTGCTGCAGATAATTCTATTGTTAGTTAATTAGGTATTCCAGACGCTAAAACATCAACATCTTCAGCTGTTTAATGGGGTCTGTTTGTAGTTTTGGATGGTGCAAAATCAATACCTGTGAATTTATTTGAGTTGAATGGAAAAATTCCCGCTTTTTCAAGCGAAGTTACAGCTGTTAACATAGACGCTGCTCGTATAAACGCCGTTCCAAATAACTAAGATATTTGATATAGGGTCACAACTCTCCCTGGATAATTTCGAAGCCAATCACTCACCTCCTGATCATAATAGACACTTAAAGGTTTCATTAAACATATGTCAAGTGGCTGAAGTCGGTGTGTGCAGTGGGGAGGAAAAAATAATATAACCACCCCATTATTTCTTGAATAGTCAATTACTTCAATATTTTTTATATGAGTAGAGTGTCCATCTAACAAAAGTAGCACAGGACGATCCTTTGTTGCACCAGAAAATTCGGTGAAGCATGTAAACCAATTGAAAAAAAGTTCAGTTTGCATCCAGCCACTAGGATGACATTCTGCTGTCGCAGCAAGAGGAGTATCATTTAAAATTAACGGTGGCATATAAGCTCCTGCTACACTGCAACAAATTTCCTCAGTGACCGTTTCACCTCTATCTGCCGATGTGAGGGATCCAACTTGTTTCCTACCTTTTGTTACCAATATCTTGGATTTGGTTTTATGCACAACTGTAACACCTGTCTCATCACAGTTGTATATTCTATCGGCGGTAAAGTTATACTTATCAAAAAGCTGTTTAAGTAAATCGTAAAATCCATCCACAAGCACTTTATTGAAACCTATTGCTCTTGTAGCAGATGTAGCATTAGGTTTCCTTATTGACAAGCCTGGGTGTCGTCTTAAAAAAGCTGTCATCTAATCTTCACCAGCTTCATTGTTACTGTTATTAAAATTGTGTTATTTTTTATTTTTTTTCCGCAAGCTGGAAAGCTAACCGTCTTAGATCAACACAGGTTAATCCGAATAATCTCGATCCCATTAATTTTATGTAGTCAACAAGCCCTCGCTCTTCTTGATGTGTGATAACGCATTTATTTGGGCCTAGTTTCGGCTTTATAATTTGAGTAGTATTTAATTTCGCTTGTTTTGTTTTACGTTCTAATGTTGATTTTGGTACATCAAAATGTGTAGATGCGGTCCTGTATCCCATTTGACCAGAAATTACAGCCTCTACTGCTTGTACCATGCAATCTTCACTTTATTTTCCCCGTTCTGATACACGTTTATAAGTACGCACAATTTTCTGAAATAAAAACAATACGTCTGCTTTAATATTACTATCGCTTTTTTGCGGGCCAAGATGGGACCCTATCCCTTTTTGCCCCTCCCAAAATACCTCATCTTGCTCCACAGGAATTCAAAAGGTTAAACAAGATTCCCATAATCAAATTATTATTAAAATTTAAATGTATGATGTCCTCAACAACAGTAATTAAACTACCATCAAACCCAGTAAAATACATTTGCATAAATACTTACATAAAACTCTCAGCAGATGCACAAACGTAACATATTTATTTAACACACATGCGAATTTGTCAAAATCTAACTCCCAACTAAAATCTGTGAACTTCGTTTACTGTTACAGAAATTTTCGTTACAGAGAGGTACATTGTGAGTCATTAGATACTAGTTTCAGCTATTTGCGTACAGACGTCACTACCTGGTTCGTCAGATTCGGTGAGTTCCCATCTAACCCCGCGTTTTCATCTTGCCCCGCCCTCCCCTACATGGTCAATAACTAAACGAAATTATTTACGCAGCTGATTAATGTAAGACTCACAAATTAAACCTACTGAAAAAGTTGAAATACTCACAGAATGCCAAGCAGGATTCCGTAAATTTCACAGCTCTGATGACAACGTTTTTGTACTACATACAATTATAAATAATTACCTACACTTACCCTCAAGAAAACTCGCTCTATTTGTTGATTCTAGAAAAGCCTATGTGTTCTTAGGTTACAGCGTCCTCTGGGAAAAACTTTATTTATGAGGGGTCAGTGCAAAAATTCTCAGAATTCTCCTAACTTTATATAACTCAGCTTATCTTTATATCGAAGGAAATGGCAGTATTTCAGATAGAATCAGAATAACCAAAGGAGTTTAACAAGGTGATTCACTGAGTCCACTTCTTTTCTCAATATTTGTTTCAGATCTTGATAATTACTTTATAAACCATAATGCTAAAGGTGTTATAGTAGACACAACATGCTGACGAACTTGTCTTTTTTGCCGAATCATAAGTTGAAATGTCCCGTAATTTAAGAATCTTAGAGTCTTATTGCCATTAATTTAAACTGGAAATTGATCCTTCAAAAATGATAATGGTCGTTTTCCGTAAAGCAGTCAACATGGGCAAGCAACCCCAATTTATATATAATCATTCCGAATTGGAACTAGTGGATTCTTATGAGTACCTAGGAGTAAAATTCACATTTAACGGACTTTTTTTAAACAATTTATTATTTCGCGAACCAAGAGCAAGATTATCACATGGAGTAGTGCAAAAACTTATAAATTCCTCTCAAATAGCAGACATAAGATCAATCAAAACCTTATATAATAACGTAGTTATACCCACTTTCACAAACGATACTTGGATCAAATCGAAAAAATCCAGAGCATATTTTTGGAAAAACTTATTATTTATAGTCCACGGCTTCCCAAACTATGCGTCACGACGCCCTGGGGCGTCTCGGCATTGTTCCAGGGGCATCGCGTGTCGATGCGACCAAGTCGATGAAGCGCCGGGCGCATTCTGATATAAATCTCGGCTACTGGCGGATAGCGACACCGATTCTACTTTGGCTCTGAGCTTTCCGCATGCGCAAATTCGTGTCAAACATAACATAACCTACTACATAACATCCTATATTATCTTTGATATCTTGTTTTTGTATATTAACGTGAACTTTGTGTTTTTTTATATAATATTTATATATGTCTCTCCAGTAAACAACATCAAGATTCAACAAAGACATGTGTGATACTAATTACAACAGTTTAAAGTGCAATACTTGCAATAAAAACTTTAGTCAAAGTAAAAGCTTGAAAGCACATATCACAAAATTTCATTCAGGTAAAAATTTGATCTTGATATTAGATACACCCTAATAATAATATCTGTATTTTAGGTACTTTATTGGCAAAGCCTCCTAAAAAGTTTAAATGTGCTGCTGTATGTAACGCCTGTAATAAAACCTTTGTTAAATATTCAAATCCAATGAGACATGTAAAACAATACCATGCAAGTAAAATAATTTCGGAGTAGTTTTGAAATGTAACTTTATATTGAAAGTAGATATGTGGTTATTTTAGATCGAGTGTCTGAACTTACTAAGCCCAAGAAGTATAATTATGAGTGCAGCCATTGTAAAAAACATTTCACACATTCCAAGAATTTTAAAAGTCATTTAAAATGTCATCAAGAGGATGTGAATGGTTTAAAATGTTTATTGTGCCAGAGCAATTTAGATTCACAGTTTGCTAAAAAGTCCGATTTATATGAACATTTACAGAGCAGACACGACATAAACATAGTAACAGAAGTGATACATTTTAATAATAAAGATGGCTTTGATAATTGGAAAAAACAAGAGGAAATCAAAAGTAATGAATTATTTATAAATGCTCATGGTAGTTATAAAGGTAAAACTTGCATCAAAACCCACTATGTTTGTGATAGGTCTGGATCATATAAAACTAAAGGAAAAGGAGTGAGACATTTAAAAACACAAGGGTCCAAAAAAATTAATGGACACTGCATTGCAGAAATATGTCTGAAAATATTTGAGGATGAAAATGTGAAATAAAATATTTAAGTACCCACATTGGCCACAAAAATGACTTGGGACATTTAAATTTGGGTAAGGAAGAACGTCAAGCACTGGCTGCAAAAATTGCTTTAAAGATACCATTCGATGCAATTTTAGATGAAATTAGAGAATCGATTAATAACGGCAACTTAGAGAGATTACATTTATCAACCAAAAGGGACTTACTCAATATAGAAAAAAGCTTCATTATCAGAAATGAGTCTAGGCATGCCAATGATGCAATAAGTGTTGACGCATGGGTAGAGGATATGAAGGCAAATGGATGTGTTTTATTTTATAAGCCACAGGGTGAACCTTCTGAATACATAGAACTAAAGACAGAAGCCTTTGTTCTGATAATAATGAATCGGGGACAAGCCGAAATGTTGAAAAAATATGGAGCAGATTGTATATGTGTTGATGAAACACATGGTTTAAATGCATATCACTTCAATCTTACCACAGTTCTACTACTCGATGATATGCGTGAGGGCTTTCTGTTGCTCCCTTATATCGAATCGATCAGATGAAAATGTGATGAATATATTTTTTTCACAAATAAAAAATAACATAGGGGAAGCAGTACAGTGTAAAGTTTTTATGTCAGATATGGCCCAGGCTTTCTACAATGCATGGATCCACGTAATGGGCATACCAGTTCACAGACTATTTTGTGCCTGGCATATAGATAGAGCCTGGCGTAATAATTTGCACAAAGTCCATTCTAAGGAAAAACAAGTAAGTAAATAAGGAAAAAATGTTTAACATTAGCTATTACATATACAAATTAATTTCCATTCCTGGTTGCTGTTTACAAACAACTTCGTACCCTTCTTCAAGAAAGAGATAATAATGCATTTACCATCATGATTAATACATTTGTGATGCAGCTATCAAATGATCCAGATACTGAAGAGTTTGGCAAATATTTTACAGAACAGTATATTAAAAATGTGGAATCATGGTGTTACTGTCATCGCATAAATACTGGCATAAACACAAACAATCGTATTATTAAATATATCTATTTAAATGGAAAAATTAACAAACGCCTTGATAAAGCAATATATATCTTGATGAAATTTGTTCGAGACAAGCTTTTTAGTCGACTAATAACATTAAATAAAGGTAAAGTCAGTAAGAAACTAAGAGATTTAAGAGCAAGGCACAAGGCGAGTAATAATTTGGATATACGTTCTGTTATGGTTGATGAAAATGGTTGGATAGTACCATCTTCATCTTCCCAAGAGTTTTACATAATAGAAGAAAAGCTTAAAAACTGTTTATGCAAATTGCTTTGCAGTGAATGTGGAGTCTGCATTCACCAATATTCATGCTCGTGTTTAGACGCTTCCATAAAATGGAATATGTGCAAACACATCCATTTACTTTGCAAATTCTTGAAAGCACGCGGGAATATTAATTTAGAAGAATTAGGTAAATATATTTTTGTGTACTTTAACCAAAATTTCTGTAACTGACTCATCCATCATACTAGTTTGACAAGAACTTGAAAGCATTATTACAGCTCCCAAGTTCTTATCAATCTCATCTAAAATGAGTTAGAGTAATTTATTTAATTTTTTAATTGGATGACATGTTTTAGTGTTAACTAATTTCTTTGTACACAGATAACACACCCACCCTGATTATCGACAAAATATAGACAATCAAGATGAAGAATCATACAATCTAACTGATGCCCTATCCAAAAAAAATGCAATTATGAGTGAAGATCGTTTATGTGAAGAAAAGGAAAAGCTTAAAGTTCAAATAGACAACATTTCAAGTTTAGAGGAGTTAGAAGCTGCCAAAAAAATAATAGCGCCTCTTCAATCTACTATATTTGCTTTAAGAAATTCCCAAAAAACTGAATTTAATGTAAAAATACATAAAAATGTACCACATAATAAAACCATCTCTACTCAAAGGCGACTGTTCCAAACTAAAAAAATGAAACCAAAACAAAAAAAACAATTTGTTAAACCTAATAGCCAAGAAGCAAATAAAATTGCTTTTAATTTGTTTATCAATACGGTTGGAGAATAAATTAATTTAAATCAAAGAGTGTTTTATTATTTATTACTTAGCTGTGTGCTGCAGTACCATTTCAATAGGAACATAACAAGAAAAAACTACTTAGCAAGTTAAATGAAAATCAGTAAATTATATGTTGGTATTTATAATTTATATTAATATACTACTATATTTTTCGAAAAATCAAATCTAAAACAATTCTGCTAGTAAACCAAAATATAAACGATGGAAATATAGTCATATGGCTTTATTCTCATAGAAACGCAGTATCTATGGTTTAGGTTTTGTCGGACACCGATTTGCGCATGCGGAAAGCTCAGAGCCAAAGTAGAATCGGTGTCGCTATCCGCCAGTATCTCGGCTCGGACAGCGAGGCCGCAGCTGCCGGCCGGCTCCCCTCCCTCGAGTTCTCGACTGTCAAGCGTGTTCATGTCATTCATTCAAGCTTTTGTTTTGTCAATTTTTCAGAATTTTCAACAATTTTTATTATATTGTGGTATTAACTAGAAACCGTGAGTTTCATTTAAAACACTAATACAACTAATAGAATTGTCCTGTGATTCCAGCCTAAAGCTTCAATACGACAAGGACAAACTGTTTGAATTTTGGAGCTCAGTTTCTCATGAATATCGTGCCATCAGCACTGCTACATTTAAGGTTTTATTACCATTTGCGACTTCGTACTTATGCGAAACGGGTTTTTCTACAGTTGCAGTAATTAAGAACCAAGTACAGGTCAAACATAGACTTAGAAAAATGAATAAGAGTGGCAATTTCTAAACTGGAGCCCGGGTTTCATAAGCTATGCTCAGAAAAGCAAGCACACCCCTCACATTTACCAGCCAGTTACATAAATATGTATGTCTTTTTATTTTTGTGCTTATGTTTTGATTTCGTTCTTATTTTCTAATAAAAATTATAAATGTTCAAATAGTGTTTTTCTGATAAACCTGTAACTAGGCTAGTACTAAAATTGGTAAGTATTTTTGGAGACTGAGTTGAGGGGCGTCGGAAAAAAAATAGCAAAGTCCCAAGGGCGTCACAGTACGAATACGTTTGGGAAGCCCTGATTTATACAATAGCGCACAGCTGCATACATAATACGAACACAAGTTAATATCTACAAATTATGCTGTTTCATTATAAAGCAAGCGCTGGAACGTTTGAGTAGAGTAGTAAAGCATGAAAACACCAGGTACACTTATAATGATCTTATGCGTTTAATTAATTTATATGAAGCCGCTAATGTTAATAACAACTAGGAGCGAGAAATATATACCGGGTACGAAGTTAATTGAAGAATTAGAATATATGGAGAATGTAATGTATCGCAAGGAGCCATTTAGACTCAAGGATCGCCAGACCAGCGGCATTTAATTTTTGTTCTTGATCATGTTGTACTAAGAGAATATTAAACGATTGCCAATAAAGATAGGATATACAATCTAAAGTATGAACAGTCCACAAAAATTAGTAATGATAATAGTCGGGGTTGTACAAAATTCAGGTTTAATGAGTCAAATTTAGTAGTAGACAATAAAAATGTCTCAAATGGTATTACAGATAATGTAAATGTCAAGTCAGTAACTGCCCTCAGAAGTAATTGAAAATAATATTCAAGGTAATGTAATAAATAAGACAAATGTCCTAGAGAACTTAAAAAGTCAGGTTGTTTCAGTAAGTTCGGGATCATATGTCGAAAATAATTTTCAGCCAGAGGATGAGAATCTTATCATCAGGTTTATACGAGTAAATGAATATAAAACAAATTAGAAATGGTCAAATTAACTATTGATGGGAGAAACATCGAAATGGAAATTGTGAGGCGGCTATAACTATTATAACCTTTAAACTGTTCAGCTGTTTATTCCCAGATAGAATCATTAGTCAGAGTACTTGTAAGCTTTCATCAGTATCAGGTAAAATTAATGTTAAAGGTCAAGTTATGGTCATAGTTACTAAGTCAAATGATCGAAACAATCAAAATAGCTTTGTCCTACCCCTTATAATTTGCACAGAGGAAAATTTTATTCCATCGAAAAAATCATTAACGATCTTTATGTCTGAATACTCCATCTAAATGCATTTCTAATGATGTGCTACACATGGTATATTCCCTATTCAATAATAAAGGGTTGGAGACGTGGAAGGGAGAGGGTTGACATGTCTGTATCGTGAAAATGTGTCCCACTTAGAACAAAAATCGGCGTCTCAGCATTTTCTCAAAATCTAATGAATACTGCCAAATATCGGGTTAGACTGTATTTTGTGGCCCACTCCGTATATATCCGGGAAAAACTAATTTTATAAAAAGTGATATTTTGTTACCTGTGAAGTGCGAGGTAAAATGTCAAAAGTTTTTGCAGTCACAGAAAGAAATTTTTAAACTAAACAATTATTTCTTTTTCTGCCGACTCCCAATTTGATTTCAGCAACAAATTTTCTTGGAATAGTTTTATTATTTTACTATTTCTTCACTACACTACTGTTTATTATAATACTATCACGTCACGTACTTACACATGTAAAGAATCATTGCTTGATAACTAACGATGGTTCAATATCTACAGGGTATAAAAAAACAATGTATCATAAATAATGAAAAAGAGATCCTAGCTTCATAAAAACCGGATTTTCGGAGCAAAAAAGATTAGAAACAATTTAACAAGCCAATGACTATTTATTTATCTATACTTCATTTAGCAATTATATTTACACAGAATTCTATAAGTACCTATATAAATATCGTAATTTCTTAATTTAAAATTTCTATGCACTCTAAAAATCTTAGGTTCTTTGTTGAGTATTTTGGCATTACACTTTTCTTCTTTTTTCAATAAAACATTATTTTTCATGGTTCACTTTAGGTGTTTATTGAAACTTATTGAAAACATTATTGTATAGTATCGATTTTCTGTACATGCTTTTTACGATGTTTATACTTCTTAAAAAAACTTACGTCATTGCTGCAGCTTCAGCTCTTTTGTCCGAATAAATAGCAATTTAACCACGTTATACACTTACACATTGTTACAAATAACCGCAGTTAATTACAAGTTTGTTGCTATTAAGTATAATAACAATTATAATTTGTTCAATAATTATGTTACAGATTGCTTACGAAAGTAAACCAAAACACTAAAATATTACCCAATGTCGAAGAAACAATAGAAATATTGTGAAACCAACTATAAAACAATACAATACATAATGAAAAAATATATTTTAACGTGAAACTTGCCAAAGTTAATAATTAATCCGACAGAACAATTAAAGTATTTTAAAAATGTTCTCACGTAAAAATATTATTCACAAAATGAGTTTCACAAGACTACCTTCAGCAATAACCAAAAAAGCAATATTTTAGTAAAAGAAAAAGAACTTCACTTCAAGGAGTACTTCATGATATACTACTATGTAATATTACCGAGCATCGGCCAAAGGAACATTCTTTTTACAAATGTATTGCATCGCATTGAATATCCATTATCAAAATATTTTTCGAACATAATACTATGGTATCCAATGATATGTTTATAATTATATGCATTGAAGACTTAAACGAGTCATATTTTCCTTTACTTTAGTTGATGATTGGTTAGATCGAGATAAATCCAATGTCGATTGCAACGCAACGTGTTCTTTATAATGTCAATCCACCGTAAGAATATTATCGCATTTGTGTACGAAATTTCATTGGCAATGCAAAAGTTACGACAGATCGATTGTGGAAGTCGTAAAACACACTTAAAACGGTCGATCCGTATTGAAATGTTGGTGCGGATCTACAAAAACCAACCCGCGGGATAATAATTCTGATTGATGCATTTAGGGAGCATTGTGTTCGCTCATCTGCGCACCAACACCACACACGTATTGTTTGTATATTGCTACTTTTGGGACCCCTTAGGACTTTTTCACACTGGCAGTGTTCAAGACGTGTTTTTCCTGAACACGATTTTTTCTCGAATGCTAGTCATACGAAAAAAGCACGCGTTCAAAATTAAACAAGGTCACTGTTTCTGATTCATATGCCAAAGCCCAAGTCACCATTATTCTTAGTAAACTCCAAGGCGCAAAATGTCTGACTCATTTTGAATTCGTTACAACTCATTACGGTTTAGTTAATGCTCTAAAACGATGGCTCGTCTAATGGACATAGTTATAGATTCTTCTGTTAGGCTTGATTGTTTTTGTTATTTAAATGACATTATTATCGCTACCCCTACCTTTGAGCTTTATATGAAAACTCTTAATAAATTGTATCGTAGACTAGACAATTTCAATAAATGCGAATTTTGTCCTGTATCTCTCAAATTTTCGCATTTTGTTGTTGATAAAAATGGTCTTCGCACAGATGACGATAAAGTCTTTGCTATTTTGATTTATTCCGCTCCAAAGAATACTATCGAGATAAAACGTGTCCTAGGTTTTATTGGTTAGTAACGTCGATTTATTGAAGATTTTTCAACTGTTTGTTCTCCAACCACTGATCGTTTCATGGCAGAAAAAAGGCCAGTTTTATTTCTTGGACTCCTGAAGCTGAAAATGTATTTACTAAAATTAAGAAGCGCCTTACTTCTAACCCTGTTCTTCCAAGTCATGAATTTGAATAATTTTGATTCACCAGCGAATATGTGAAACCACCACAATTGACTTTCAAATATTAACTGAATGGAAGATAATTTTCCTATTTCGTTTAAATACACAAAATTTTAAAGTGGAACTATTTTTTAATATCAAACTATTAGTCCGATGAAATTAAAATATAATTGTACAATGGAAATCATAACAGCTGATCGGCATGTTACATATTGGAGCTGAAAATTAGAATTTGTGTTCTATATCACTCACATACTTAAGTTATATTGTACATCAATTTTTCTATCTATTTCAACTTAATAAACGTATATTAGATTATTAGATTGGATTTTAACGGGGCTACAAAGCACTCAAATCTAAGGTTTATTGTGAACTCCCTTGAGTATGAGCAAACGCTCCAAGCAAGAGCTTAGAGTAACAGGTAGGAGTATAAGCATCTACTCTAGTGGATATGAATAATAATTCGCTTATACTCAAGAGCTTTTGCTTCAATAAAATGAGCATTTGTGCCTGGACTGCCTGGTCATTCCTGTCGACACTCGTAAACAGTCGAGTTGCGTCTGCATTAATTTGACCGTGTTTTGATTGTAAGTGTAATTAAAATGCAATTGCAAGAAAGACCTGAAATCCTCACCAAATCACAAATTCCACAAATAAAAAATATTAAAAACGAGGTCTTAAAACATGCAGCCACAGAAATAGAACGAAAAATAGGAAAACCATTAACCGTTTCGTAACTAATGAAGAAAGTAAACAACATGAAAACGAGACTAAGAAATAAGATTGACAAGAACAAAACTGACAATAAAAAAATTGTTTTAAAGCAGTGGGAAATTTTTTTACATGGATTAATGGATGGAGAGGAGAATCCGACCATAGGTAAAATACAAGGTAAGATTTTATTTTCTACTTGATTGAAGAAAAGTTTGCATCACATAAATAAATGTGATATGGATGTATGTAATACAAAAGTGGAAATGTAGTTTTTAGAAAAGTTTTGCGTCAATAAAGTAGCCCTTTTTTGCATACATACATAAAGAATTTTTCGAAAAACATTTAATTACAATCTTCATAGATTATTCCATTCTAGGAGCCAAAAGTGTTGGAGTTTCTACAGCTGCGAGGAATGTAGACGATGAAGAATTGCCTCACTCTTCTTTATCTTTCCAGTCCGAGAAAGAAAAGGAAGACTGGCCTATACCACGGCCACAAAAAGCGTTAAAGCAGCAAACAAACAAGAAACTCGCAGTCATTTGAAACAGAAGAAACTTCCAAAGTGACAACGCAGAAATTTCAACCTCTTATTCTTATCGAACAATTAAAGACTACTCATATCCAGAGGCAGTTTTAAGCATAGGCAACATGGAAAGCGGCGCAACCAAATGCCAGCCATGATGATAATCCTTATATAATAACACAATTGAACTAAATATATACATATATTTTTTTAAATATTTTTTGTATATCTTTGTATTTGTATATTGTTCAGTTGTACTTAATTCGGAATGAAATATGAATATTTTCTTTATGCGAAAGTAGAAAGTATGAATAAAATGTTAAATTAAAAATTTCATTGTGGCTTTCAAAAATGTATTAACTATGGCCACGGGCCACCAACTAAAAGCATCAAAAGAATCATGTGACGAAAATATGAGAGCTAAATATTAAAGTTACGATTTACAAAAAAAAACGCCTTTCTTATAGATAAATATTTTTTTTGTCTACTTCTAATTTAATTTACATGAACCCACCATTTGTATCTAAGACCTTGACCAAGAATAACATTTCCTATTTCAAACCGTCTCTCTCGTGCACGATGTAGGAGCCCACTTCTACTTCGTACTCACTCTGCATTATATTCAAAATCAGCATCTCCCAAGTATTTGGCAATATTGTGAAGCATGATACAACAAATAATGACGGATGTAACTTTTCCTAATTTAACTCGGCACATGTATTTTAAAACTGGAAACCTGCGTTAAGTTGGCCAAAACACCTTTCAATTATAACTCTTTCTTGCTTGAGAAGTCTGTTGTAAGCTCTTTCCAATGCGTTATTAGAGTTTCTAAACGGAGTCATTAGCTACGGTTCTAAGCCATAACCATCATCACCCAGTAGTACTGTACCAGGAAACTGTTGCATAGTTACACGTATATCGCAGTGCCTCAAAATTCTTGCGTCGTGTACAGAACCCAGCCAACTAACATCAGCACTAGTAAACATTTCCACTGAGTTACATGTTGCCTGCATATTTAAAATCGCCAGTCCCCTTCTGTTGATGTATTCATCACCGTGTTGATTCGGTTTCAAAATCTGAACGTGCGTGCAATCACTCCAATAGCACTTGGAAACTGATATTTTTCTTGCCACGCTTGATGTGCTTCGTTTATTTTGGGTTGGGTTGACGGAAATTTGATCCATAAATGGGACTTTTCAACTATTTCTCCCATTACAAATGAAATTGTTTTTGGAACAGTGGACTGAGTGATTCCCAATTCTTCTGCTACATCCATCTGAAATCCAGGATTGGCCATATATCGCAAGAAAACCTTCATTTTATTCTTTCAAGATTTTCTACCAAAAAGTACGTTGAGTGAATGAAAACGACGAATACTCAGTGTGTATTAGTTTATTACTTTCCAGCTAAGCGCTTTCGGCTATTAAGCCATTATCAAAGCCGTCGTCATTTAAAAAAGTAGGTGTCAAAGCCATCAAGTTGATTAAAAACAATGCTCAAGATAGAATCATTGTTATGATTGAGTCATTGGAATAAAAACATTAAAATACCCTATTGGAAGGGTATTCCAATGACTCAATCATAACAATGATTCTATCTTGAGCATTGTTTTGATTCAACTTGATGGCTTTGACACCTACTTTTTTAAATGACGACGGCTTTGATAATGGCTCAATAGCCGAAAGCGCTTAGCTGGAAAGTAATAAACTAATACACACTGAGTATTCGTCGTTTTCATTCACTCAATTTACATCTAGTGTGTACACCATATCCACAGACATTTCTAAAAAGTACGTTGCCATCCAATTTACATTTTCTTCTTGAAATCTGTAAAGAGATTTAAAATCTCGCCAATTAGCTTCCCTTCGCACTTTGTATTGCTTCTGTGCCCGTATATTCACGAATTCTGCCATTTTATGACCAGCTTATTGCAAGGTGCATCTCCTACTAACGAGATGCAAAATTTTTGGAGCAAATACTGAACTAAGTAAGCTAAGCATACTTTTTATTCATAACAAGGTGAGCAAATACTTAAACGTGAGTAGATGCTCATGCTTCTAATACAAGTTTGAGCGAAATCTTTTACTTAAATTTTTATTCATGAACTATAAAGCATTTGCTTCAAGTTTTGAAAGTAGAAGGTTGTGCTCATTTTCATTCATACGGTCAAATATGTCATCTATAAATATCTTCGGTATACTCAGCTTGAGCATATGACTCTAAATATACTGCGCTCCGGCACAGCTCTCGAAATCCACATTATTAATATACGGTATGTTTCATATGTGTTCGAAATGAAAAAATTGAGGTAGGCAAATTAAATATCTTTTATTGATACTATATAGTGTCAAAAATGTCAATTAAAATCCAATACATAACTACAAACAAAGCGAACATTATTATATTATCAATGTGGTTTAGCATTTTGCACGTTTTTCATTACATTTTCAATTAGGTCGTGTTTTGGCTTATTACGTTTCTCCAGACTCTTTGCAGGACGGTCGGACTTATACGGCTCTTACGCATTCGTCGGCGGCTGATGGATGTAGGTTGCACTCCGATAAGACGTGTTGTCTTTGTGTTCATAGCGTAAAAATGCGTCAGTTGAGATACTGTCGTGTTCCAAAGGTTTCACAAATTCAACCACAATGTTTTTATTATCCCTGTTACTTGTTTTTCTGATAGGTCAAGTATTCGATCAAACTACCACTTCAGGGAGATGGTTATAGGCTTGAAAAACTCAATTCCGTCATCTTCGGAACTGTTTGCTTTTGCACCCACATCCATGTTGGCACTATGGGTATCGATAGGAACTACAACGGAATCAACGTTTGACATTTCGACGTCCGTATTTTGCATGCACGTGCTGACAAAAGCAATGTACACCAAAATGACTTTGTCGTCAGGTGATTCTGTCAGTGTTCCAGTACTTTGTTCCACGCCATATATATGTTTACAGTATGCCCCACCAGATCCACTGGAGTAACAACTTTTCCAGTTAACCCTGTAAAGTAACTGACGATCGGTTGATGAGGTTACAAAATATGCCTCTTTATCTGAGCTTTGTACGAATAGCTTGCTTGCGACACTTTTAAATTTGTCGAACGAAATATTATTCCGAGTTACTCTGTTCTTTGCGTAATTAAACATTTTTCTTGTATGGTATGATTCTAATATGTTCGCAACAAGTTCGAGCAAAGCAATACAGTTGAAAGCTTTACACCTTTGTTAAATTACATCTTAAAGAATTCTTGTCGAGGTTTCGATATAATTATTGGTATTGTGGCCTCTAGTAAGAAGGTGTTTCCGATGAAAATGGCACCATTCTGTGCGGCTTAGTTAGTATGCACTAAGGTGTTCAACAAGCAGACTTTACTTTTTGCAGTCTTCTAAAAGTGTCTATCAATTTCTTTAGTTGCATACATAATTGGACTAAACGTCATCATATATGACTGACGATGACTCTTTGCTTCACACAACCACCTCCAAGAGGCTTGGCTAATATGAAATGAGCAAAGCAATAGCTGGGATTCTGTAAAACAATCGACAAAGCGTTTCTTTCAGCCTGCGAATCATCAGTGATGAAAATCGCTGGAAAGCCGTTTCCTCCAAACGCATTTGGTGTTTGTTATCGTAAAAATGCAATACGGTTTATCTCTTCCGACTGACCAGAATGTAATATACAAGCTAAAAGTATACCTCCATTTTGTGAGCGCCCAAAGTAAATGTGATACTAGTTGCAGTTTGATCACACGATCCAGTTGAGTCAACGAACTAAACCTCTGACGACCAGTTTTACTCTTGAGCACGCTTCATTATGGGCATCAAAATGATGAGCACAGGATTTATTCTTTTCTTCGACTAGTTTGAGAGCACTCTCAAGAGTTCTTTCACCGTAAACAGTTATAAATAAAATCGTACCTCCAGCCATCGAAGAGATAACTTCACATTTTCTTGGAATAATCTGCGAATGGGCAATTTGATAAGGCATGTCCTGCTTTGTGTCTGCACTCATGAGTTTCATTTCATGCATATTTTTTGCCACACTTGGTGACAATTCGTCATTAAAGTGATTATAGAAAAGAGACTTGGTGGTATCCGACATATTTAAGTACCTGAAAGCTTCTGCACATTTAATGCGATGACTGTATTTGAATTAAATCCAAATATTGAATGAAAGATCTCTTGATGAAAATCAAAACTAATTTGAATAAATGACCTCAATTACAGCGCACAATACATTCTTCAGGCAATGGTCATTCCTTAAGGGGAAACGATTGACTTTTTTAGTTTTAATGCCGACACTTTCACTACAGCACCTTGCTTTGAATCGACTTTTGCTACGAATTTTGTCTTCTTTGTTGAATTCTGAGTGACGGAAAACGGTAAAGCATGAATTTGAGGTTAGGCCATGACTTTCCCACAATCAATTGTGTTTTGGTGCTCTCACCTCTCACTAAATTTATTGATCCATTTACTGCACTGTATACTGAAATTTATATTTTCTTCACTTCGGTTCAGATTTGTTCGCACCCGCACATGAAACTTTGTAAAATGTTCTCGAATAAAATTACTTCCATCACATCCTTCTCGCGCAAATCTAGGTATTGTTTCAACTGAGATTCACTTGCTTCATTAATGAGCAATGAAACTGAAAATCGAATAATCCACATGAACTAACTGAAACTAATGGCGACCAACCACGAAAATTATGTAATGTAAATAAAATAAAACCGCCAATTCCATGAAATCGCTGCATATACCTAGTAACAACAGAAACCAGCTGTGCTGGAGCACAGTAGATTTAGTGCAATGTGCTCACGCCGAGTATTCGAAAAATTGCACCCGGGAAGGCACCGCCAAAGTGCTTCTCTTTTGTTTCCTTCTTCTTCCAAAACTCTTTCTTATACGACCATTTCCCTACACCACAAAAAGGCTCTGGGTCAATAAAGGGCGTTCGCGCTCCTTTCTTGGCAAGTGTATTGGCTTCCTCACTTCCTGTGATTCCCGAGTGGCCAGTAACCCATACTAAAGAGACCCTGTTATTCTGGCCTAGTTCATCAAGTTTTCTTCGGCACTCCCACGCGAACTTTGAATCTATGACATGGGAGCTCAATGCTTTGATATCTGCTTGACTATCAGAATGAACGGATATGTGTATTTCATATAGTTTTATTTCCAAGCATCTTTCAACCGCGAGTATTTCTGCCTGTAAGACGCTCGGGCGCTCGGCTAACGATAATAGGTATCTGGTGCCAGCCGAGTATACTCCAGCCCATGTGGTGGTTTTTGAACCATCTGTGTGTTTGATGGTGTTTTCTTTTGAGAGTTTGAGGGGTGTATTCCCTTTCCCAGTCTCTCCTCTTCCTTGATCATTTCGTCACTGGGAAGATTCGCTGATGTGATGTATTTTGTTAGAGAAGACCAGGCTCCCTGATTTTTAACATTATCATTGCCTGAACCACCTTCCCTAGATGTTTCAAGAATTGCCTCTTGGGCTGATCTTTCTATCACCAGATGTAGAGGATAATAGAAATATTATTTATTTTCACTAAAACGAGTATCATTTTCCATACACATTTTTTTGTTAACTCCAGTTTTTATGAATTCACCTAAAAAAATTTGTATTTATATGCTTAGTGAAGCGCTTAGTAGAACTTCAGCGCGATACTGGATTAAATATATTTCACTTTATGTTCAAACAGTAGATGGCGTTAAGTTTTTTTTTTATTTCTGAAACTATTACATTTTGGACTTTGGTTGTTCTTGTGAATAGCTCCTCAATCAATCAAAATACAAAACAATTGTTTAGGTATTCAAAAAAAAACAAATGCATGAGTGTCTTGAAATACGTGACCGGAATCTATTTTTTTTTCAACAATTTCAATGTAACTTTTTATTTCCTATTTTGATTTATCTATGTAATAAAAAATTGTGTAATATATCTATTATAAACATTGTGATAAGGCACAATTTTATTTTTCAACTCACTCTACCGCTAATACTAATACGTGTTTATAATTACCAAATGGTATGAATATATGAGTATCTATTCTAAGATCATTAATATTAAATAGGAAGTTTATTCGTGAAAGGTAACTTTTAAATAGTAATACAATCTTTTATGCTACGTTAATTAAGCATTAAAAATTACAATAATGTTTTATTTCATACTTATATAATAAAAGAAATCAGTATAAGGTGCAGAAAACTCTTTGTTGCCCCATTAAACAGTGTAAAATTCTAATTAAAACACAATATGAAATACTACACTATGAAAGTCATGTAATTTCTAATTTCATTCATCTTACTTATATTCTAATATCCCACTTTTTAAATTTTTAAAACCGTAGAAAAAAAATTTCCTCAAGATAATTACCAAATTATGTAAATGCTATCCCATAACGTACTCAGCCCAGAACTGGGTTTGCCCCCAGGCTAGTGACACTGCAGACCATGCCATCCTTGTGCTTATAATGCATCCTACCCCCGACAATGCATTATAATTACTCTTATATTACCATTTACTCCAAGTGCCATCAACTACTACCGTTTATTAATTCACCAGCTTCAACCGTTAATTTATATTCTTCTTTACCCGCTAGAATTATCTCCCCTATCGCAATATCTTTGGTGTTTTTTGTAACAACATTTTGATGCGACAAATATGTGTTAGGAGACATTATAGGAAGATTTGCACCACCTAAAACTGTAGATAACTATTTATATCCAAGTCCCGCAGATATCGTACCGCACACCAAAACTTTATTTATGCCAAGCTCTTTTTCATCGTTACTTGTACTAAATGTTACATTAACAAGTAATTGTACTTTTTACTCCAAAGCGCTTTTCATTTACTAAATAAGATATATCGCAACGAAATAAACCATTGTATTCAATGTTTTTGATTGCCGAAAATGCGTACTCAAAATCTATTATTCGTAAACCAGTCATTGTAAATGATTTTTTCTGTATTTCAATCGAGTCGTCTGTTGACGAAGATGTATCTAATGAATAGTTTGGTTCGGGTACGGCACTTGAACAACAAACTTGTTCATTATCACTAATTTTAAGCGCCTTTTTTAAATGTTTGCAATTTTTTTTCGACTTTTTCTCTTATGAGAAGTAGTGCAATGTTTTCTCGACCTTATTACCATTTTAAAAATTTTCGATTAATATAAAAATATAAAAACAATGAAATTTAAATAATAACTAATGTTTATGAAATATATTTTTTGTGAAATTACACAAATTCAACAAACTAAATTGGAATCGATTTGAAAAAACTTTAAATCTCTCATTTGATTGGTTTGAAACCATAAATTTTGAAAACGTGACAAAGAGATCTATTATACTTTAGTAAATAAGATTTTTTACCCAATCGGAGTAACATCACCATGCTCCTTGTTTTCTACAGAAACTGTGGTCAATAAAAATTCCATCGGACTCGGCGATCTGTATCTGTAAAAATTTTAAGGGTGGGTGACCCCACAGCACTTAGGCCACAATTGGCCTATTCTGCATCTTTCTGAGGTTCAAAACTTCCTTCTAACTCGTCGTCCAGCCTACTTCCTTGAAGTAGGCGATAACGTCGCCTGAATTAAGTTCCCTCATATTGGCATATGTTAGCCTGTGCTCGCCGAATACTTGAAACCAAAAATAAGAGAGTGTCTGATATTCGCAAAGAATGTGTTCGACAGTCTCATCTTCTTGTTCACATCCTCTACAAACTGGGGTGTTAGACAGACCCAGTATGTGGAGGTGTTTTCGTAGGTGGCAGTGACCAGTCAGAATACCCGTGGCTGTTCGTAGGTTCCGCCTATTCATACTCACGTATTTTTTGGCTACTTTGCTATTCGGATACTGTAGCAGTTCCTTGGCAAGCCTGCAGCCTTCTGCGTCGTCCCATCTACCCTTAAACGTATAAATGGAGTCTTCCTTTAATAGGTCGGCCGTCGCTGACGCCGATAAACCAATAAAAGTGCCAGGTCCCAAAAGTTTTTGGGAGGCTGCCTTCCTGGCTAGCGAGTCTGCAATACGGTTACCTTTCGATTTCTCATGGCCCTTGATCCAGCCTAAAGTGACCGTGTTGTTGTTACAGGCTTCGATTAAGGCCATGTGACATTCTAGTACTAGGCCTGAAGTAATACGTGGTCTGTTCAGGGCTAGTAGTGTTTGTCTACTGTCCGTAAGGATGTATATATTATTACCTGTGGTTTCCTCTTGGTAATCTCTTTTGCCGCGATGCAGATAGCAGTGAGCTCTGTTTGAGCTACACTTGCATTGCAGCCCATTGCCCATTTTATGTTTAGTTTCAGGGATCTGGAAAAAATTCCACATCCTGAGCCCACATTGGTTTTAGACCCATCTGTGAAGATGCGGATTGCGCCTTCTTCCAATGGGTCTTGTGCGTTGTTTTTAAAAATTACCTTGTAGGGCCTGTTGAAGGTATATCGCGGTGGAATCGAGTCAGCGTTGGCCTGCAGCAGTGGGACCTCCCTGAGGGCCTCATGCCACAAGTTACGTCTCAGATTACCGAATCCTACATCAGGTTGTATACCAGTAAAGCGTAGACGTGTCATGGTCATCAAAACAACCTCCTTTATGTATATGTCAAGGGGAGTGAGACCGAGGATTACCTCCATAGGTCTTGTTGGTGTAGTTCTCATGCCTTCTGTTGTGGTAAGGCATGCTGTTCTTTGAATTTGGTCCAATTTACGGACGACTGTCAGCTGGTTTGCTTCAACTCCCCAGAGTGCCACGTTAACTTACTGTCAAAGGTGACCCCTAAATATTTCACCCCTGAAGAGAAATTAAGTTTGGTATCTAGGAGCTTTGGGGCTTGATGTTTTGCAAGCTTCCTTTTTTTCGTGAAAAGAACCATCTCCGTCTTTTTTGGATTCATTGTTGATTTGGATGCAGTGGATTTCGTGTTATCACCACATCTCTTATGTATCGTTCGCACAGCCTCTCCAAAGTCTTCATTGAAAACGATGTGAGGCTAATGGGTCGATATGCTTTTGGGATGGAATGGTCCATTCTTCCTGGTTTTGGTATGAACACGACTTTGACTTATCTCCAACCTTTTGGAATATACGTCAGTGCCAGTGAGGATCTGAGGATTCCTACCAGGTGCGGCATTAGGTCATCCAGGCCCCACTGAAGTAGGGCTAAATAAATGCCGTCCGTTCCTGGGGATTTAAAGGGGGAGAAGCCTGAGATGGCCCACCTCAGTCTGTCCGCGTCGACGACTTCGTCAAAAAAAGTAATTGCACAATCGAAAATTAGACCTTCTTAGCTTTCAAATGATGTATCATAGAGACCAATCGGATCATGTATACATTTTTAATTGATGGTTGTTCACAAAATTTCCCCGCGCTCCAAAAACAGCAAAAGTTTGGGATTCAATAAACAACGATAAAATGAAAATTAAAACAAATTAGGGTATACAAATTTCAGGGATGACGAAGGACCCTATGAGAACCCATAATCAAGAAAATTTTGAGTAAATTAGTGCAATACAAAAAAAAATAGGAACAAATTCCTGGCGCGAGGTCAAAATTGCCCGGGAGCAGAAAGTTTGACCCGTGTTCCGATATGGCCAAAAGAGTCAAGCGTGACTTAATTCACAGGGTATTATAGCAGCAGAATTCCCATGAACTTTGAATCATGAGAAAATATGCATTTTTCACAAAGTTATTGAATAATTTGTCCCCCCGCTGATGTGTAAATACACGGACTGTGCTCTCCGGCATACAACACAGAAGCTCATTATTCGAGGTGCGCTTGGTACCGTTTTTCTCCAAACCGGTCAAATTTTCGAGAAAAATCATAAGGACCATTTTTGTAGAAAATTAACTGAACTTCAAATTTTATCCGAAAACCTCTAACTGCCATATTTTTGGAGATATTGGCTGAAAACCTATTTTTCTGGTCTTTTGGGGCCATTTTCTCCGCCCTCGCACGCGTTTTTATGCAAAACTTTGTCTCATGTTTAATGAGATACCAAATGCTACTTCCAAACGGAAGATGAAAATAGGGCGTCATTAATGTTTACTTTTTCCCTTTATTTACTGGACTATATAATCGTTCATGTTCTTATACCTGTAATACCTGTAGTACTAGTTAATATTTATTATTGTAACATTCGGTAGCGCTAATAACCTAAAGGGTTGCTGTGCTTTATTTTTCTTAAATAAAAAAAAATGCTATTTACATGATTCGTATGGGTTCGTCACTACAAATCCAAACCAAATAAGGAGAAAAGTATGTGGTAGTAAATTGTTTATATGCAATTCGATAATATTGGTACAAATTTGTAACAGTATTTTAAAGTGGCTTCTTGCAACTCGCAAGCAATTCACATGTTTTCTGGTATCAATAGTCAACAATTTATGGTGTACCTACACAATTTAAGATACCTACTTTAAATATTTGAAAAACTACAAATATTCATTCAAAGTATGTTACAAGTAGAAATCTTCATAATTACCTCTATTGTAATAAACATAACTGTATAAACTTTAATTATTCTTTTATGTTTTAGGTGAATACAACACTATGAAGATCTTAATACTAGTCTTTGCAAGGGATAAGTGAGGAAACTGAAATTCATATAAAAAGCAGAAGATTACAGATACAATAGGTGTTGTATATGACATTTAATTAGTAGAAACAGCTCAACGTATGTGTATACCTTGTAGAAAAATAATATTTATGTTAATGGAACTTTTAAATAGAGAATTAGATTACAAAAATTAGAGTTTATTGAAAAAGTTACAGAATCAGCTGAATTCGTAAATGCTTTATAGTGAAGCAAGTGAAAGTTTGAGTTTGTTTACATCCAAAATACTTAAATGATAATATAAAAAGGGAATATTTACTGACATTTGTAGAAATAGTTGCTAAAGTTTTAAGTATATTAGATGCTCTAACAGCATTTTATAAAATTACTGTTTTAAAAAATTTCGTCCGAAATTTTCCTAAGAACATTTAAAATGATATTTGAAAGAATTGATAGATGTGAAGTGTACGTGAGTGATTTGTTAATATATGGATCAGACCAAAAAGAGCGTGATAGTAGACTTTAAAAATTGTAAGTTTGCAGTTGAAGTAAAATACTAGGGTTATATTTTTTCCAGATTCACAAAAAATACAGTCAATGTTACATAAGGAAAATCCAAATAATGTGAAGTTTTTTTGTAAACAAAGAAACGATATTTCTAATGTCGGGATGCAGTCAATTGAAACAAAATATTTAGGTTCGAAATAAAGGGAAATTCACAGTAGTAGTAGAAACTGATTACAGACAATTGGCCCTTAAGGTTACAAATAATGTGGCTTCAAATAAAAAAGTATGATTTGCAAGTAGAGTATTAGATAGGCAAAGAAATGTTCTCCTCAGATGCATTGTCTATTCAAACAATTATTTTGTAGACAAATTAGCAGACATTTAAGCTCATGTAGGTATGGTAGTACCTATATAGTTTATCCATGACAAATATGAAGTTAGGTTCATTCATTAAAGAAACAGTGCAATGTCCTGAATTAGCATTATTAAAAAAAGTCATTGTTGAAGGGTGGACAGATGACATACCTGAGATATTAAAACCATATAAAAAATATATAAAGAAGAATTATTTGTAAGACAAGGACTAGTATTTCGTAATACAGCAGTAGTTGTACCAGTAGCGTTAAGAAGAGAAAATATTCATTTTAATCATTTAAGAGTTGGAAAGTGCAAAGCAGGAACTAGAGAAATATTGTTTCGGCCTTTCATGAGTAATGATATTTTTAATTTAATTTCTATATGTTCATATTAGATTTAAAAGAGCTAATTCTGGAGAACCAATAATTTTACCGAGTAAACTATGGGAGATTTAGGGTAGTGATGTTTTTTATTATAAAGGACATAATTATTTATTAGTACTAGATTACTTTACACAAAGTTTGTAGAGATAGCGCAGCTTAGTTTGTTATCAGCAGATACTATGAGTACCAGGTTAAAGTCAATTTTTGCAAAGTATGGAATTCCTTCACTTATATATATATATATATATATATATATATATATATATATATATATATATATATACTGATCAAGGTACAAGTTATGTAAATAGTAAATTGAAACAGTATTGCAAAAATTAATAAACATACCATTTATAGATAATATTCGTTCACCAGCTTTATTATTATGTGGTAGAAAAATTCTAGGGTTTCTGCCGATTTTTAACCATGAATAATAGAGATTATTCGGAAACTAGAATCCAAGGGAAAGAGCAGCCCAACAAATATAATTCTATGAACATAAGAAAGGGGAGTTGAAACGGTAACATCTGGAAGATGAAGTAGTATTAAAAAATTATCCTAGCAGTGGAGGAGGTCCTATATCATATAAAGTGATGCTAGAAGAAGATCAAAAGGTAGAAAGAAATGGGAAAGGTTTAATTAAATCAGGTAGTAATAATTTTCAAGAAAGAAAAGAGGTATTTGAATATCCTAGCTGCTCTACTGAAAAAACAAGTATGGAAGCCACACTATACAGCCTAAAGGCACAATCTAGTGAGGAATTGAGACCGAATACTTAAAAACGTAGAGCCACCACCAGTGGTAATAAATAAGGATACAAATATCACTTGCTCGAGTAGAGTAGTAAAGCAGCCAGGATAATTAAAATATTATGTAAAATCTTGAGACATATGTTATCTTTGAAATAATAAATTTTTAAAATTCATAAGGACAATAGTCATTAATTTAAAATATTTTATAGTATACACCTACAGGTTTAAAAGTAAAAAAATCAAAATGACAATAATATTAAAAATTATAAAAAAATGTCTTATTCATTTTTTTTCGTGCCTAATCATTTTTTGATCTGCTTAAAATTAGTTGGAAAATAACTATGTATTTATAAAAAATGTATCTGAATAAATTTGAATCAATACATTGGGAATTATTTGGATGATTGTTTATTTGTAAGTATCAATTGAAAATAGGAAAAGTTGGATAAATTTAATAAACGATATGGTATTTTACGTGATTTCAAAAAATTTTATGATTTGGATTTCATTACTTCAATTATTTATTAAATGGAAACTTTATTCTTTCTAGAGTAACTTGAGATGTGTACATGGCACAAAGTTTTACTGACATCCGTAGATGGCAGTTTTGGTAGTATATTTATTAATCAAATTAAATAAAAACAACTTGCACATAAATATATAACACAATACAACAAATGAAAAATGAACCACCAGGATCAGATGGGATCTATAACATAATAATTAAACACATACCCAAAAAAGCAATTGTGCAATTAACATTGGTACATTACAAATCATATCCTCAAAACTGGCTATTACACTGCTATGCTCAAGATTGTTAATATCGTACCCATTATCAAAGCTAACAAACAACCATGATACGTGGATAGCCACAAAACAATACCAGTATTGAACAACAGAGCGAAGGTGGTAAATAAAATAATATTATAAAGACTACAAATCTTTATAGACAAACACATTATTCCCCCTAAGCAATACGGATTCAGAAGCGGTCATATTATAGTAGCTCAAATTATAAGAGTATTAAATTACATAAGAGAATGCTTCGAAGAAAAAAATAAATCAGTTGTGGTAGGAATCGATATACAAAATGGCTTTGACTACGTATGGCTCGAAACTAATTAAGATAGAAATACCTAATTACTTAATACAAATCAAATTAATATATAATCAAGCCAAAGTTCTACACTAAAATGAATTATCACACAGCTGGACCATTTACGATCCAAGCTGGAGTACCGCAAGGTTCTATATTATCACCTTTGCTATACTCCACATTCATTCACCACCTCCCAACCTCCCTGCAAACATTAACCGCTATGTATGTCATCGACACATGTTTTGTAGCATCGGCAATGCATCCCAGTCAGATATTAGAAATCACACAAACACAAAAATAATACCCTATTTCAAAGAACACAACCTGGCTATAAATTCCCCCAAAACAGAGTATATAGTACTCAGGATAGTAGCTAGAAAAAGCAGCTCATTACAATCACAGCTATGCGTTGATGGACACTTCTTTACACCTAGCAATAATCTAAAATATTTGAGGTTTAATTCGCAAGGAAATACCAACGCAAATGCTCACATTATGCAGCAAATACACAAAGATAAGATTGCAATGGGCAAATTATACTCTCATATGCAGACACAGTAACCTCACAAGTCAAAACAAAATACTAATATATAAGCAAATCATTAGACCCATACTTAAATACGCAGTTCCAGTTTACTACATATGTACAAAATATAACTTTTACTCCCAGCAGGTGGTACAAAACAAGTGCTTGCGAATGACGATAAAACATACCGGTTATTCTAAATTTCCTACAAAGTCAGGATTGCATGACAAAGCCGATATACTCACCACCAAACTATTGTTTGCCAAAAGATCTTCGAAAGAATCTCAAAGAACCAAAACGCGCAAAAGATATCCGCGATAGTGGGTGTAGGCTTCTGCATAGTTCGTTAATTTCATAATATGGTTGTTCAACTTTAAAACTATATTCTTAATACAAGGAGTAAAATCAGCCCAGTCCTACAGACCGTAATGAAATAGTCCGGATATTCAAATAATTAAATAAAAATAAACCAATGTCAGTCATGTTGCCTCCTCGAAAACTACTACCCCGGTCAATTTTGATAATCTGTTTTTCAGTTAATTTTTAGAGACTATTTCACTCACCTACGAAATGAACCAATCAGAAGCTCTAGTCAAGTTCGGCTTACCGATAATACCAAACTTGACTCTTGACTCTGATTGGCCTATCAAGTTCGGTGTTTTCAGATTTGTTTACAGTGCATGTGACAGTTAAACGTCAAATATAAGTGATTACGCTGTGCACGCATTCAAAAATGAGTAGATTTGGGATGAATTCTATCGAATCAATCAACGAAAAAATCGATGAAAATGTACCGAAAAATACGAGGAAATCGAAGGAGTACATTTGGAAGCAATTTACCAGATTTTGCGATGAACGAAAATACCTATTAGATGAAGCAACGCCTGTCGAGAGACTAGCTATTATTTTGAAGGACTGGGGCTTCAACATGAGGAAAATAGATGGTTCTGATTACAAGGAGTGTGTTGTGAAGACGATTTGGAATGTGAGTGCTAGATTATTGCAAGAAAAATTCTATAATGAATATGGACGAAGTTTCGACCCATTCAAAGATATTATTTTTCAGTCGGCCAGAAATGCGCGAGATACAAAACGCAAGTTGCTTCAAGGTAACGTACAGAAACGAAAGATCAGTTCGGCACCGTTGACCCATGAAGAACATCAAGCAATATGTACACAATGGGATGAAGATACACCCACAGGACTCCAAAAGAAATTTTTCCATATCGCAGCAGTAGAACTTGCTTGGAGAGGAGGTGAAGCTGCATATTGTTTGTTAGATTATTTTAAAGAAGAATTAGATAATAAGGGGGCGCCTACCGGCAGAATCGAATATAACACAGTTTTTTCAAAAACTTGCCAAGGAGGTGGTCAGCGATGTGCGAACAGCAAATGGTTGATTGAAAATGTGCAAAATGCAACAATGTGCCCCGTGAGACTTTATAAAAAGATGATTTCAAAACAAGGTAATAATGTAAGATCTAATAGGTTGTTTCTCACCGTGAATGGACATTGGAAGCCTGGTGATCATTGCACTCCTTGGTACAAAAATATGCCTCTAGGGATCAATACGATCAGTAAATGGACCAAAACATCAGCTCAGAAGATAGGGCTTGATGTGAAAAAGCAAAAAATTACCAACCATTCAAATCGAGCAACTGCAGTCAGTGAACATTTATGTAGAGGAGTAGGAGAACAGGAAACCATAAAAATTACTGGACATTCGAGCTCTAATTCGCTGAAACCCTACATCCAACTTAGTAAACAACATCACGAAAAACTTATAGCAAATGTCAGAAATTATAGCAATCAAGATGTAACAAATATTGCAAGTACAAGCGCGTGTTCAAATAATCAAGCTCAAAACATTGTATATAATAACTGTACCATTTATAATAATTATTATTGAAAAATATTTCAGTATGTTATGGTTATTGTTGGTAGTGTAGTATTTCTTTCGATGTCAATGTTTTCTGTTCATTGAAATTTATTGATTTCTCAGGTCAACTTTTTTGCCAATTTCCTCTAATCATGCCGAATTTCAGATTTTTTATCTTTCACTCTGTTTGTGAAATAGTCTAATAAAATTCCACTCGTGATTGAATTTATCTCATAAGTCTGTCTTTCATTTATGATCTCGACTGAATTGATTCGAGAAAACACCACTCGTCCTGCGGACTCGTGGTGTTTTCTCGAAACAGTTCACTTTCGTTCAAAAATGAATCGACAGACTTATCGCGAAAATTCAATCACTTGTGGTATTACTACTGATAATCCAACCGAAAGATTCTAAGATCCATACACGCATACTAGAGACAAAGACGTAAATAGACAAATTGTATGGATAATGCTAGACCAGAAAGGAGCCGTATCTTCTCTGCAGATATGCGTAATATTTCTGAGGATGGCCAGAACATCGGCTTATACATGTTATTTTGTAAATTTTTAGAAATATTGAAACCAGGGAACCAAAATAAATTAACAAAGAACATTTTTAATGATAAATAAAAAAAATGTGGGTTGCCTATCGCGTTTCTCGCAGGGATGTGAAGGCGATGGACTATATATTTTATTCATGCATTTGTATTAATATGTGCGAAATTTTGACAACAAACCTGCATTTTTAGGTTTTGTTACAAATTGTTGTTTTCTATTCCATAAAATATATATTTAGTTGTCCTTGTATACCAACAAGAACACATTATTTCATTTTGTAACCTTTTTAACAGCGAATTTATATTAAAAAGTTGAATTACTCGAGAATTAGGTTTTAATCCTGTACCCTTCAAATAAATCAATTCATACCATAAGGAGCTTGTCTTCTAAATAAAAAAAAATGTTACACATTGGAATTATGTTTAACTTGAACAAAATAAATACAGTGTTCGACATCCGTCAATAAAAATTTCATCACACTTTTATAAAAATGTATATGTAGTTAAATTTTGTTGAATTTTCAGAAGACCATAGATATATTAGAAACAAATTAATTTCACGTTAATTTAAATGATGTAAAACCAATTTAAAACCACATAATGCGGAAGTTGACTTAAGAAATCAAGGTGTTTTGAAAATATTATTAACAATTATTTATTGAATCATAAATTATGTAAGAATACACAACTCTCAGAGGTCAAAAAATAAAATTAACTAGAAAGTGAAAACTATAGACGAGTTCATTGTATTTTGATAAAGTTTCCTATAATTTTGTAAACACGTAAGTACATCAACAGTTTCAGTGCTTTTGGAAAGTGCAAAAGTTAATTACTCATTATAAGGTCATTTAAATGAATGAATGAGATTATTCACCACGTTTTTATCGCATAAACCGGCATTCTAGCTGTATAGTATATTGAAATAAAAGTATACGAGTATTACACACTATGTAGAATACTTAGAATCAAACTATTTTCACAAAATATGAATCTAAAACTGAAATAGATCTCAATAGAGTGGATATTGAAATTATAAATACTCATATCCATTCAAATTAGAAGAAAATTAGAATGACTTACCAACCAAATGAAGCAATTTAAAAGAAGCGTAACTCAATAGAATTGAATAAGAGTTTCTAGGATATTATTTTATAACAAAATTATCTGGCGAAGACCAACTGTAAGTTACATTTCAAATTTGGCTGGAATCTAAGTTTTATTTTAAAAAGATTTGGTGGCAAAAGAAATAAAGTTTTGGTGAATTAAATATATAGACAGCTCTCAATGGTCGAGGAATAATAAAGATATAATTAACAAAATGGTCAAAATGTGTTGCTGTTTCTGAATAGAGTATTTTATAATTTTGTGTATAGTTAATAACTATGCGAAAATATCAACTTCTTAGATGCCCTGGATAGCTCTACAAATGTTGGATATATAATGTTCGCTATCTACGACAAGCAGTCAGTTAAAACTATATCTATGAATATAATTGTCATATCGCAAATTTTCGAAATACTAAGAGGATAAGTTGCACCTAACCTAACCAAATCTAGTGAAATAGGTTTTTCTGCTTTATTTTGTACATAGTCCTCTAAAAAACCTTATTTCCCTTCAATTGCTTAAGCTTGTATGCCTCACTCTTCTTCTGGTTTCAATTTCCGTTGTTTTGGAAATAACGCAAACATTGTTTGATCTACAACGTGGTTATGGATTTTCTCAATACGTTATAATATCAACTGAGAACAATGTAGAAATTCATTTGATAGGACAGTTATCACCTACTACAAAA
The DNA here is from genome assembly GCA_963921935.1 of Galeruca laticollis. Lineage (NCBI taxonomy): Eukaryota > Metazoa > Arthropoda > Insecta > Coleoptera > Chrysomelidae > Galeruca > Galeruca laticollis. The sequence continues at coordinate 36,585,160 of OY998179.1, read as the reverse complement.
AATGTGTATTTATAATCCGTGAATCCTTGTAAATCCGCAACTTTCGTTTAGCAAACTTCTTATAAATGAATGAACAAAGCTTACCACTATTGTACTATCTTTTGATCTTGATCTTTGGATAATATTCAACAACAAATTTGAAAAAAAATTGAATCCACACGTATTAATTGTTTTTTACTGAAAAGTTTCTTGAAATTTTGTGAATGTGGTTCCTAATTGTGATTTTAAGAGATAAGATAATAGCAACAAAATCTTGATTGCTTAGTCAAATTCATTTTAAACATATAAACAAAGTTGCTACATACACTTTTGTCAATAAATCGCAAACTGAACTAATTTTGAAACAATAGTAGGCTTAGACTTACTCACTTTATTTTTAATCCATAAAACAATCAAATTAGAATTGACAACAGTTCACAAAAAAGAGTTTTCACTTTAAAACTTTTAGTAAACTGTCAAAACCATCACGTACGATAAACAAACGATGACCTTAAAGTTTTATCGATGAACGTTTCCGGAGTTACACTCCGGCACTTACAAAACACATTAAAAATCGCTTTAAAAAAAGGGGATTCGGGAGCCGCGTAACAAAACACTATCTCCGTTCACAGGTGAGTTGCACGGATGACAAATGCTATCACACGTCGGTGCACCCAGGTGAGTGGATTCGCGATGAACGTTCGTGAAACTACAGAAAAAGGCAATGCCATCGAAGTGGACCGACCTCTGGGCATGTGGATGGTAAATGGTAAATAGTGGATGGGAGTAGACCGGTTCGTGGAATAAGTTGAATTAAATGTGTCGATATATGTATAATATATTTTTTGTGTACTACAAAAATATACCAGAATTATTGATAATTTGATTTTTATACATAACATTTAACTGTATTTTTTAAAAAGAGAAACTATTTTTTAAACCGATTTTGAAAATTTTTACTTGCAATGTGTTAAAAAACGTATAAGAAAGTTGAATCAATTCGAGGTGCCGCAAATTTTTTATTTATTTACTCTTTGGGTAGGGAAGAACGAGCTCTTGTCAAAGTGGAATTTGTTTCATACTTGAAAAAATCAGAAGTACTCAAAAACGCAAAGAATCTCAAAGGTATCAACATAAGCGTAGCCAATGACCTAACACTCATCCAGCGAGAGGAGCACAAGATTTTAAGAAAACACCTAATTCTGGCGAAAGCAAATAATCATATAAACTGCTACATACGAAGAAACAAGCTATTTGTGGACGGAAAAATATATTCTCCTGAAGAATTAGAAGTAATAGAAACTACTGAAATAAACAGACCGAAATCAAATAGCGAACCTGCGACCCCGAAGCGAGATAAAGCAGTGGCAAACATTCCCAAAATAACAGCTGGGCAAACATCATTTATTGCCAAAGAATTAGCAACCGGTTCCGGAAAAAAAGAAGAACAATCATTTGTGGGAGGAAAAAAATAAATACTAGAGCACGCACAGGTTCTACGCAAAGCATCAAATAATTTATGTATGTTAATTTACTATTTTTACTTTCTGTCTTTAATAACTTCTTCAAAAATCTTATTAATGTCATCATACTTTGTTATTATATATATTGTAATGACTGTCAAATAATTTAAAACTGTTTACTGGTTGGTGCATTCACATGGATGAATATATAAGAAATTTTATGCTAGAAAAAATAACAACATATAAATGATACAAATGAAGCAAAAGAAGTTTTGTCTGTAAATAACAAATTGAATAACTTCAAGATTCTTAATACTAATATTTGTAGTGTTTCAAAAAATATAGATGAATTAAAAATATATCTTGAGGAACTTGAGACATGTTTCGTGTGCATAACATTATACGCTGGAATCGTTTCTTCATAATAATTCCTCTTTTTTTCACGACTACCACGTCTTCTTACATTATAATCATGTGGTAATGGTTCCTGCAAATCTTCTATTGCATAGGTTATAATATTTCTGTTTTTATCAATTATATTACCATCATCTAATAACGCAAGAATTAGATTGTATCTAGCCATAATTTCAATATTAATGTTTTCCAAAAAAGTTATAGTTCAGCAGGCACACGTCAACCATTATTATTTGTTGCTCAGTGAGCGCTCATCAACGGTTGAGTTATAAGTTATGTTTTATGAAGGCAACTCTGGTTTACAAATAAGTTTTATAGTAGAAATGTCAACCTGTATAAAACTACTTGATTATTGTTTCATCAGTGGAAAGGCGAATTTACATTCCTGTGCTACTCGAGTCATACAAGAATTTTTTTTTAATTTTTGTCTTTAATTTGGCTAGTAGTGGAAAAAATTGTATATACACCACGGTGGTGAAGACATTTATAAGCCTCGCACCTTATTCCGCTCGGGGCTAAGCCCCTCGCGAAATAATCTTGGTGCTCGGTCAATAATAACAGTTTTCACCATCTTGGTGTATAATATACTATTTTATTTCTTCCACACAATGAATTGTGTTTGAGAGAAAATTCTTCATTGAAAATATGGTATGTTATGCAATGGAAGAAAAGCACAAGGAAAACAAATGTTCATACCACCAACAAAACCCGAATAGTTTATAAAGTGTTCCTTCAATTATTTCCTAGATTTCAAGAGTCAGAATTCTTTGCTCATTAACATCGGAATATTACTTACCATAGAGTTAATACAACATGTCCTCACAAGCAATTATATAAATGACTCATTAATCTATTAAAAATAATCGTTAGTTATGCATTTTAAATGTTTAATTTTTCTTAGAAATTATTATCGTGACTAATTGCTAAATCCGCTTAATGTTAGAATAAAAATGAAACCATTTCTTCAGAGATTGGACTAAAATCATTTCCCCTCCTTTCTTGTTGGTGTTCAGCCGGTGAAGAGTTTCTTCTTTCGGTTCAGTATTCTCGAGTTACCTATAGACAACGAATGCGTTTCACCCGTCTCGTTACGAGTTTTTTTATTCAAAAGCATTACATTGACGTTCTTATTGCTCTTATTAGTAAAATATTCGATTATAATCATCCACCCACGCGCCCATGTGGTAAGGTCCTCTTCATCTCTCAAATCCAGCAGCTGAAGAGTTTCTGCATTATCATGACGGAGAAGCCGGTTTGAATGCTCTTTTAACACTGTCATCGATCACGATCAATTATGTTAACTAAAAAAACTGATTGTCAAAATAAAATTAATTGAATTTTGTGTTATTTATATAACAAGGTTGCGAAACGAAATTTGGTACACGAGATTGAATGTATTTTATATCTATCGAAGATGCGAAATTATGTCGCAGCCGCGTTATATACAACATTTTTTCTACAGCTAATTTTATTTGAAACTAAAGTTTGAATATAGAATGGGTAATAATAACTAGAGTAGATTTATAAAATATGAGCACAGCTGTGATATAAGGTTGGCTGCGATTGCTGGGAAACAATTCACTTAGCAAATAATTGGTGGTTGTTCAAAAGCTTTGCGTTCTGTCATGAATTTTTATTTAATTATTCAAATTGAGAATTCAAGCATAAGCATAAGACAACATACACAACGGTGCCAAAGAAGCCACAGAGATACGCACAGCCTCACCACCCTGGTCAACACTGGAGGTCAAGCATATCACGAAAGAAAATAAGTTAACAAATTTGAAATACAGAAAATTCCCACCAGACAACCGAAATAGATACATAGAAGTAAGAAACACAGTGAACAATAGAGTACGGGCAATAGAAGACAAATACTGGCAAAGGTTTAGTAATGAAATGGAAGCAGATATGAACGGAGCACAAAAATGTATCTGGAAAGTACTTAGAGGCATGAAAAACGTCACAAACGAGGCCATAGAATTAAGAACAATTCATACAGATACAGGGAACCAAGAAGACTATTCTGAACCTAATGCACCAAATGACACCGAAGAAGTCATCATGGAAATTACAGAAGAGCAAGTGCGTCAAACAATCAAGAAGCTCAAAAATAGAAAATCTCCAAATGAGGATAGAATACCAAATGAACTCATCAAATATGGGGGGAAAGATATGATAAAGGAATACACAAAACTGTTCAATATAATAATACAACATGGAAGAATACCTGAAGAATGTCAGTATATGACAAGTATGCTGGACGTCCACTCTGTTTATGAATTTTTCCTCTTGTTCCTTTCACACGCGTGTGCTTTACTTGCCTTGTATACTGTTATCGTACCACTCTTTGAACTACTGCTTTCTGCTTTTGCATGTATGTTAGCTTGGATTATGGGATGGTGGGCATATTCAGCTATCGGGTGTCTGTTTCCACGTTAGCACCGCTGGTAATGGGAAGAACAGGATCATTTTTGGTGCTGTTATTATTTGACTAAATGACATCCAAACGGTTTTTCGGCTTAATCCTAAGGTGTGCGTATCCGTGCCGAGGGACGTATGACAGTGAGCCTATCATCTGTCACTAGCGGAACCTTCGGGATACTAGGCACCCTCTCGTCGTAAGTAAGCCTTGTCACAATAAGGCAGGGCTCTGCCGTAATGGACAATGTTTTCCCTAAATACTCGTGGGACCCTTATGGAAGAAGTAACCTTAATTAAAAATTCAAAAACCACAGGAGAGATTGAAGTCGACCAATCGACTCCAATTGACCTCCCTGTAACCTCCGATCAGGAACGAGAACTACTCAGCTCTCCAACTCCTGAAAGTAAACCTAGGAAACTAAGTGGTGCAGCCAGGAAGCGACTTAGTCTTCTCCTCAAGAGTGGGGTACCTTACCAATCTGCCTTGCACCAAATTCTAGAGCAGCGGGAGCGAAGTCAGCCGCAAGAGAGGGAAAATTCTCCCTATGTGGCCGGTACCAGCAAGCGCTTACGCTCTAATGATGACTCACCCGAACAGGAGGCAAAAAAGCCCTGCTCGGCTGAACCAAAGGTAACGTTAGGTGAAACTGACTTACAAAAGCCCTCTTATGGGCAGGCTGTATCCGGAGTCAAGGTGGGAATTTCACACCTGGAACATCAGACAGCCTCTATAATGACCAAACAAATGGAATCCCTTCAGTATGCCATTATGGCCGCGGTAGAGGATATTCCTGAAGGCGGTCCACAAATGCATTTCCAGAACTTTACTTTCCGGCCTGGATGGTTACAGGTCACCTGTGTAGATCAGGAGAGTGTCTCGTGGTTGACTGGCGTAGCCAATACACTTCAACCATTGGATGGTGCCTCCTTGAAATGCGTCTCAGGCAACCAACTCCCAAAGCCACACATCTGTGTGGCTTACATACCTGACGAAGGCAGTCGTAGACTGACTTCTGGACAGGTCCTCACCAGACAGGAAAATGAACCACGGTCTGTTTACCTGGGAGTGGACTGTTCTACACAAGGAAATTACAGGCCCTGGTCAAACATGGACTCTCGCCATTGACGATTGATCCATGGCCACGTTGGAAAGGATTGACTTCAAACCATATTTGGGTTTTGGATAGATTGTTTTCCGTCCTAAAGCCCGGTCCTCTCCGCTGGCATCGAAACCGGGTCCCTCGAAGAGATCCGAGAAAAGCCGTGGCCCGGGCCGAGTGGAAAACCTCCTGTTGCAGTGAGGAGGACCAACCCTCCTCACAAGAACAGGGGGAGTGTACCGCCGGCACGTAGCTGTGGTACCAGCTTTCCAAAAGGGAAAGCTGGTTTCCCTAAAAAGAAGACGGGTAACGTCTCTTCAAGGGAACCTGAAATCGAAGACCAGTATGGCCTCGACCCAAGGATCCAAATAACCAGCTGGGTCTGCCGTGGCGAAAGGTGACCAAGCCTCGTCAATTGCACCAACCACAGCCTCATCCCTGCGAGGATCAGATGGTGGCGTCTCAATTGACCCTCCATGTGATCTCTCCTAAGGATCTGAGAAGATACAAGTTTGCCTGCGGCTCTGCGTATTCGTCACATTCAACTGTCTACAGGCAAACTTACAGCATGCCAAGGCAGCTTCTTACATCCTTGGTAAGATGTTGAAGGACGAATTAATCGACCTTGCCTTCCTGCAAGAACCATGGCCAGGAAACACAGACCGAGTAACTGGTCTCAGCAATATTCCTAGTGAGGTAATGGTCTGTCCTGGGGTGAAACCCAGGGCATGTCTCCTCATTAGGAAAAATATTAATTATTGTTTGCTTACAGGCTTTTGCACTCCTGATGTAGTAGCCATCCAAGTGTCCCTACGGGAGAAGAATGGTATGACTAACATAGTCGCCTGCTCTGCATACTTCCCAGGGGGCATGTACACTGTACCTCCCCTCGCTATACGGCTGTTAATCGACTACAGCAAGAAGAACAGACTCCAGCTAGTCATGGGCTGTGACGCCAAATCACACCATACATAGTGGGGTAGCACGAATATAAATTATAGAGGTGAGTTACTTTCTAATTATATACTATGGGAAGGGCTATCTGTTACTAATAAGGGCTCGAAACCAACTTTTGTAACTAGAAATAGATCAGAGGTGTTAGATTTACCAATCAGCTCTAACTGTCGGAGCAATAAGATACGGCACTGGGCAGTATCTACTGAGCCTTCGTGTTCAGATCACAGACACATTCAACTTAATATTGAAATAGGTCCACGGCCAGTAGTGGAATATCGCGACTCAAAAGCTACTCTCTGGAGTGGATACAGAAATTCCCTCCAACGATATATTGAGGAAGGCTTCACTACAATTAACAGTTATGATGGGAAAGGTACTGTGGCGGACAAGCTTCGGGAAGCAGTGATCTCTTCCTATCATGAAAACTGTTCACTCACGACAAAAATATATAATCGCAGCTCTACTTGGTGGAACAAAAGCTTAGATAAGCGATGAAAAAAAGTTCGACAACTATTTAATCGATCTAAAGACTCGGGAAACTGGGAACCTTATAGAACTGCTCTAACAACTTACAACAAAGAAATTAGAAAGGCGATGCGGAGGCCTTGGAATAAGTTCTGTCAGAGTATATCTCACATACCTCGCAGAACCAGAATACACAAGATTCTTTCTAAAGAGTCAATTGCCGACATAGGCTCGATGAAACGACCAGAGGGAACTTTCACGACCTCTAGAAAAGAAACGTTAGAGCTTGTGATTAATAACCGCTTTCCTGGAAGTTTAACTCTGGATAACAATCGACCTCCCCACTTTGAGGGCGCAAGGCGGCCCAAAAAGAACGATTGGGAGGTCGCCAAGGTTGTTATCACAGCACCTGTGATTGAATGGGCAATCAAATCATTTCAGCCCGTCAAATCTCCCGGTGAGGATGGCATTTTTCCAGCTCTGCTACAAAACGGACTGGAATTACTCTTATCCATCCTCATTAAACTGTATAGAGCTAGTCTGGCGTGGAATTATATACCACTCAGTTGGTTGGCGGCTAGGGTAGTATATATACACAGACCCACACCCTAAATCTGTCAGACAAATTCGCCTAACATCATTCCTGCTTAAAGGACTTGAAAGAGTACTGGACTGCCACATCAGGCGAGTAGCTTTATACAGCTCCCCCTTGAGCATCCACCAGTGCGCTTATCAAACTGGCAATTCAACAGATTTAGCATTACATAACCTTGTTGAGAAAATCACACAATTCCTTAACAATAAGGAGATTGCGGTGGCCATTTTTCTCGACATCGAAGGAGCATTCGACAATGCACTACCGGCCTCCGTTGGTTCAGATTTGACTGAAAAGGGCATTAAACCAAGGATTACCGGCTGGATGGATATATGCCATGCTCACTAATAGAACAGCCACTACATCTCTTCAAGATGAGGCTATTAGCTTTAAGGTTTCCAGGGGCTGCCCGCAGGGTGGAGTGCTATCTCATCGACTGTGGTCACTCCTGATGGATGACCTGCTTGGTACTCTCGCAGAAAGAGGGGTAGAACTGCAAGCGTATGCAGTCGACCTTGTCATTCTGGCATGGACCTAGTCAGGACGGGTTGCATATAATATCCTCCAAAAGACTTTGGACGATGTCTACAGTTGGTGCCAGAGGGAACAGATGTCTGTTAACCCTGGTAAAACCCTTCACTAGAAGAAGTAACAGCACAACACCGTCAGCAGCCATGGAAATCCTCCTGGACTTATCTCCTCTCCATATACTTCTGGAAAAAGAGGCCATATGGACAGCATATATGATTGTGCATATTTCTAAATGCACTAAACAGGCTACACCGAGCAAAGCAGAATGCTAGCGGACACCGAAAGTCATAGTGTTCTGGGAATAACCTCTGATATAATGCCCCCAACAGTAAACTACAACCTGCCTTATACCGTCCTATTTCCAAATAGACAGGAATGGGTCCTCCGTAAGGATGAACTCTTAATACGGGTAATATGGTAAGAGTAGAATTTAATTCTTATGAAAGTGCGAATAAGTTCATTAATTCAAGTAATTTGATAAATAATAATTACGATGCTTACATTCCAAATTTTTTGGTTCATAAATAAGGTGTAGTAAAGATTTATCGGAGGCAGAATTAACAAATAATATAGAGATAGGAGTGGGCAAAAGGGTAAAGTAGTAAATGTAAAAAGGATGTACAGGAGAGAAAATGATGAATTAATTTCCACAGGAACGATAATTGTAACTTTTAAGGATCAAATTCGCCCGGAAAAAATAATCATTGAGCGTATTATTTATTATGTAGAAGATTATATACCAAGGGTCATTCAATGATTAAAATGCTTGAGGTAAGGACACATTAAGGCTCAGTGTAGAGGTTAAATAAGATGTAGTTTTTGTGGAGGGGAACATGGCGGAATTCCCTGCGATAAAAAAGATAGTCCAGTTTGTGTCTTATGTAAGGGACCTCATAACGCTACAGATAAAGGTAAGTGTCCTATTTATGATGAGCAGAAATCTGTCATATACTTGATGTCTACAGAAAATATTTCTTATTTAAAAACTAAAACTAAATGTAATAATACTTTTACAAATATCGTAAAAACTAATACACAAACTAACAGGTATTCAGTTCCAGTTAAATGTAGACGGTCTTACGAATCTATAGATGATAATAATGAAATAGGTATCAGATAAACGTAAGGAAATTATTTCAATACCAAAAAATTGATCTCAACGCGTGTGTACCTTTCATACTCGTATACTACTATCATTCACTCCAAAACGCTCAAATAAACGTTCCATCTAATTCTTCATCACAAAATTATTTGCGAATCAATTATGAACATTATCAAAACTCCGTTTAATATAGCAGATATTTTAAGTCAAATTTAAATTCACTGTATTACAGTGGAATTCACGATCGGTTTTATCCAATAAAGGGGCATTGGAAAAATAACTTTTTGATAACAAAATAGATGTCGCCTTGCTGTATGAAACGTGCTTGAGAAAGCAAAATAATGTAATTTTCTCAGGGTATAATATATTTCGGCTAGATATCCATGACGGCTATGGTGGTGTGACCATTTTAGTTAAAAACAAATTTGAAACACAGAATACGTTTCATTTTATTAACATAATAAATGTTATGTGTGTAGCTAGGAAAATAAAAATTACCAATAAATCATCTTTAAATATATATTCACTATACGTTAAGCCCAAATTAAAAATTTCTGGTAGAGAATGGACAAATTCCTTTCAAAGGTAGGAGGAGATTTTAACTCTCATCATACAGTATGGGTTGTGATTTGGTGGATACTGCGGGAAAAAAATTTGTTGGAAGCGATAGAACAATGCAATATAAATTTTCTTAATGACGGATATGAGACCTTAATATCAGAGCCAAATTTCAAAAAATAAATCGGCTATAGATTTAACTATTTGTTCTTGGGATGTTTCATTAATTTGAGACTGGAAAACGGAAAATGTTAGCTTTCCAATATATATTAAAATAAATGCCAATTTAATTAATAATTGTTGTAAGTGGGATATAAATAAAGCTGATTTGCAACTTTTCTCCACTTTGATGGATCGTAAGTCAATAGAATCAGATGATATGTCATATGAAGTATTTATAAATTATTTGGAAGAAGTTAGTGATATTTCAATTCCAAGTAAAAGGAGAGCTGTCAATCAGAAATTTAATAAATCGTGGAGGAATGACGAATGTTAAGATGCTATTAACCAACAAAAACAAATGTGGCAAGCTAATAAAAATAATTCAAATTTGGAGATCTACATCAAATTTAATAGAGCTGTAGCAAAAACAAAAAGGGAAATTTTAAAAAATAAAAAGAAATCATGGAAAAAATTCTGCGAAAATCTAAATAGGGCCTCATCCATTAAAACTGTTTGGGAAGAAGTGAAAAAATTAAAAAGCTCGTTTAACGTCCCAAAATATAAAGTTCATGAAGGTGATTGGATGGATTTATATCTGAATAAATTGGCTCCTCCTTTTGTCCATTCAAATCCTGGTGAAGTTTAGAAACTCAATAAATCAGATCATCCCTTATTAAGACCAATTAATATGGCCGAGCTTTCAAACTATATTAAATATACTAAATATACCGCTCCAGGACTAAATGGGATTCAGTATAGCATGTTATCAAATTTCTCATATTACAGTAAAAATAAATTACTTAACATTTTTAATTTCATTTGGGACAACGGAGTTTTTCCCAATGATTGGAAAGAATACATAGTTGTGCCATTTCTTAAACAAAATCGAAATCCTACATTACCCGAATCATATAGAGGCATATCTTGTGTTTTAAAAACATTTGAGAGGATATTAAAATATCGGCTAGAAATGTGGCTTGAAGTTGATAATAAAATTGCTTATAACCAATTTGGGTTCAGAAGACATCACTCTGCTATTGAGAATATATCTTATTTAATTACTGATATTAATCTGTCTTTTACAAATCATCAGGACGTAGTAGCATTATTTATTGATAACAAGAGTGCATATGATAATGTGAGCTTTCGGTCTTAGCATCACAAATGACGAAATTTGGACTACCAAATAAATTTACTCAAAGAACCATAAACTTATATTCAAACAAAACTATATATTTAAGGGTAAATGGTAAACTAATCGGTCCATAAGTGACCAATAAAGGTCTAGCACAGGGTGGAATTTTGTGTCCTTTATTATATTTAATATATACTAGTGATTTGACAGCACTTCAAGAGAAACAAAATATCAAAATGCTGCAATTTGCGTATCACATTTGTATATATGTTGATGAATATTATTTTCAAGTAGGAAAAAATAGAATTAGTAGCTTTTATGGTGATCCACAAACATGGTGATTCAATAAAGGCATAGAGATTTCCGAAGAAAAATGCCAAGTTTGCATCTTCTCAAGAAAACATAAAGTGCCAAATAAAATACAACTCCAGTCCGCCAATTTTAATGTTGTAGAATTTGTAAAATACTTGGGAATTATACTTGATCGTACATTATACTTGATCGTAAATTACTATAGTCATATCACATCAATTATATAATTTCTAAAGCTGAAAAAAGCCTCAATGCTCTAAGGGTAGTAACACATACGACATGGGGAGCAGATGCAGAAATTTCTCTTCTACTTTACAGAACTTGCACGAGAGCTATATTGGATTAAGGCTGTATTTTTTACTCTCAAGCAGAGAAATGTCATCTTCAGAAATTAGATGTTGTAGCAAATAAATGTTAAAAACTTTGCTTAGGTGCTCTAAAATCGATACCAAATTCAAATGTGTATGTAGAAACAAACGAGATGCCACTACATATAAGAAGACAATAATTAACAAACAAATTTATAATCAAAATGTGGTCAAAAAATAGTCTATTGATGAATAAAATTCATACACTACATATACTAGATCTGACTTCAACATATTGGCAAAAGAAAAAAATCCTCCAATCGTGTCTTCCTACAGTAGCATAAAAGATATGCTTCCAGATTGCTATTTGTCTGAAAGAATTCAGAATTTTTGTATAGATTTCAATAGTATCGAACACATTAAAGTGATTTTTTTTTAAAATTAAGTACCAGGCGTTTCGATGAGAAATCCTATGTTTAATTATGATGTTAATATACTTTTCCCGAATCATATACATATTTTTACAGATGCATCAAAATCAAATAATGGGGTATGTTCAGCCTTTTGGATTCCAAACTTTCAAGTGTCAAAATCTTTTAAGCTAAATGAAACAATTAGTATTTGAAATGCAGAGTTAATAGCAATACTTAAAGCCTCAAAATATATTAAAAACAAGGAAATGAAAAATTCATGGATTATACTTTCAGATTCTAAGAGTGCTGTAGAATCCATAAAACATACAACTACTAAAAAAAATATAAATTATATTATGGCCATCATTTTGAAACATATAAAAGAATTTCAAATCCTTGATATTAAAATTATCTTTGGATGGATAAAAGTTAACTGTAGTTTAATTAACAATGAAATTGTAGATCAAATGTAACTGAATATGAAGGTACAACATCAGGTAGGCATAAAATGAAATGTAACTTCTGTCATTCTGACGATAATATTGATTTATCGAAACAATTGTCAATTTTTCAGAATTTTCAATAACTTGTATTATATTGTGGAATTAACTAGAGACCTTGAGTTTCATTTAAAAACACTAAGAAGATATTTGCACTTTTTCGAAAATAATCAGTAAAAGACCTTGGTTAGGTAAGGTTAGGTTAGATTATGTTAGGAATATAATGATTTATCAAAAGGCTTCGCATACAAAAGCATATAGCCAATTATTCCACTGAAACCCTGGTTTAGCGGTTTAGAAAAATGTTATTTCTGCAATATGTAGGCTTGAATTTAATCATGTGTTAATCCCACAATACTTATTTAAATTAAAACAAAAAGACCGTTTTTGTGAATGTGGTGAATTGGGTACGGCCAAGCACGTGATTTTAAATGGTCACAGAATACAGAATAAGTTTTTAATATTTAATGCATCTCTTTATCAAATAAATAAATTAATAAAGACATATCATTTATCACAATTATTGCAAACGGGTGATTAACATATTTATCTTAATCTAGTTCATCACATTCGTAATATAAATCTCAAATTATAGTTGTAATAATTAATAATTAAGTTAGTATTTAGTAATTTTCTTCATGTCTATCCAAGTGTTTTCCTACTTTGACCGCGATCCGCTTGTTTGTCTGAAATCGCTTATATCGATCCGTGAGCGTAATGTGTCGCTGTGTTATTCCCAAAAGAAAAAAAGAGAGAGAAAGGAAAAAAAGAAGAAAAAGGAAAAAAAAGAAAAAAGAGAAAGAAGAGAAAAAAAGTAGAAAAAAAGAGGTACATTAGTCTTAGACTATATTATTTCAAACATAAACTTTGTAAATATACATAAATTTGAAATGATGTAAACATACTGTTCCCTTAAATGAAAAATTCCAATGATAAAGAAATATCTCTAGAGCAATATGTTGTTTGGCGAATGGGTAAGCTTAAGTTTCCCGCAGTTATCCATTTCAATCACAAACACATCATTTTAGATATTATTCATTAGAAGTTTGTTTGTTTACAAAGCTAATTCCAAGTTTTATTTCGTTGATATAGATATAAGTAATTCTAAATGTGACGAAAGAGTATATAAAATGAGTAAGGTATCTCTTTCATTTGTAATAAAGTATATCAATATAAAATTATAGGTACATACAAAAACATGTTCATGTTTTTAAGCTCCGCTGCACAAAAATACATGTTTCTAGTAAAATAAACTTGCACCATCATAGAATAAATCTTCGATAAGTTACAACTATTCCTTTCGATGGATCCAGTCTCCATTGTAATAAGAAACGCAAAATATCATCGTTGCTGTAACAAATTATGATAAAAATAGTTTTAACTTGGTTATGATAAATAAGTCAACTTGTTAGTGCAGTAATGTCATCCCGGTCTGATTGCTGTTCGCAGTCACGTGATAATGGGTAATAAATAAGGCAATTTAAATTGATTTTAATTAATTCAAGATGAATAATTAGGTTCTTAAAATGATATTTAAGTTTTCTAAAAACTGTCTTTAATGTGTAAAACATAACTTCACATGAATTTGTTACAACTGTCAACATCCCCATTACCCCACTTCACCTTACCAAATGATCAATGAAGAATTTTCCGTTAAAAAAATTATTGTGTTGGAAAGAAACATGTGGACACAGATGAATATGACAAATTAAATCAGCTTCCGTTACACTTCGCGTGGATCGTTGCTTGAATCTCCAGGCTACTTATACTCGGAGAGCTGGCTACGAAAAGAGTAGCGCCAGTCCATCGCCTGAGGAAGGTGATACAGCAGGAACGGGTCACTGATACAAACCTGTTCACCGCTATTTCGCCGGCACCGTGGACGCCTCCAACAGAAGATAAACAACCCCATGTTCTGCCGAACTTTTCAGTTCGACAGTTCATTCAATACACTTGGAAGTGTAAATTGTTTCTCTCAAAACAACCTCTATTTATGAAAATAATAAACAGTGTTGATCTTGTTTTTATTTCAGCCAACACATAAGCAAGCCACACCATCCGAAGAGGGAAGGACATTTGGCATACAGGTAGATATAAAGCTCCTGAAAGCTAATAAGTCAGGAAACCTTTAACTGGGGAGACAACTCCCTCCGGCAGTGAGTCCGCTGTCGGTATTAGCTTTCGCCCCCAGATCCTAACCACACCGTTACCGACAATGTCCTCCAGACGCACCCGTAGTAGCAAAACTACCAAACCTGCCCCAACCTCCACTTCCAAATACACTCGAGAAGAAGTCCAAGCATGGAATGATTCAACCACCCCTTGTCACCCCAACTTCAACCCCGCCAACTACAAAGCCCATCTAGACTTCTGCAACTCCCCCTTAGGGGACTGTCCACCCACGCCTCCCGCCCCAGGAGAGCGTTGTGACGGCAACGCTACGTACTTATCAGGTACCAAGGAGACATTCCATACAAAATTCGTAAATGCACCTTATCAGTTCACTTTTTCGTAGCCAGCTCTTAGACTATTATACCAATGTACTTCCCTCGATACACTCTTCGCTCTTATCGTCGCTTGTATCTCAGCGCCACAATACAGGCATTATGGAAATAACGTTCTACGGGAGGAACATTATTTTTTATTGTAACGGTATATTTATGGATTTTGAGTTAAGTTGACCTTGTGGCTAACAAGGGAAATATAGTTTAGACTAAAAATGAACATAATTCTTCTTGAAATGTTAAATGCTTAGTAACTGAAATATAAATATTCATGAAGGCAAATTAGTACCCGATATCTAACCTGCTATTAGTAAACGTTTATTGTTAGACATGTAATTCATAATTTCACCATATATGATCAAGGCCGGATAAAATTAATTGGTAATATAATAAATTAACTCCAAATCAAAGGGCTTGTCACCTTTAATTGTCATTTTTTGTCAATCCTAACGACATAAAGAGTTCTTTCCAATAAGTATTGGTGTTTACAAGACACAAGGTCAAACATTGATTCATATTTTATTAGAAACGTTGCACAAAATAGGCAAGTTGTAAGTTCTGTATGATTCAACCATAGTCTCGCAAATACGTGTTACTTTTATGTATCATAAATCTCCAAATTCCTATGCTATTTATTTTGGAGAAAAGAAGGAAAGAACAAACAACGCGAATTGAAAATATTTTTATTTATTTTCTAAATATTCGTCTTCAAATTTTTTACACTTTTTTTTTTTTTTTTTTTTTTTTTTATTTAAGAAAAATAAAGCGCATCAACCCTTTAGGTTATTAGCGCTACCAAATGTTACAATAATGCATATTAAATAGTACTACAGGTATTACAGGTATGAGAACAAAAACAAATTATAATGTTAAACTTTCAAATTTTGTGCAAAAACTGAATAGTTCGTAGATAAGCTATCAAGTTTTCCATATTGACTTCTTCTCCGAGCAAATGGTACATAGTAGGTGGGATCTTAAATAACACTCTTTGCTGTGAAAACTTTGGACAGTCTATTAATACATGTTTGGCTGTTAAAGGGCAATGACACACTGTACATCGGGATTGTTCGGATTTTGACATTAAGTGTTCATGGGAAAATCTGGTGTGGCCTATTCGAAGACGGGTCAAAATAACTTGTTCCTTCCTATTTTTTGGGACGCTCCTCCACGGTTTAACTGTTCTTTTCACTTCTCTAAGTTTATCGTGAGATTGAGACCACTGAAGTTGCCAGGCGTTATTAACCGATGCTTTAATATGTATTTTGATGTCTGACATCGTAGCTCTCGAGACTTCGGTGGCATTAGGATCCTGAATTGCAGTTTTGGCTGCTGTATCGGCTCGCTCATTTCCCTCTATTCCTGTGTGTGAAGGCACCCATAAAAACTATATAACTGCTCCTGAATTGTATAGCTGGGATAGTTTTTGCTTAATTAGTATCAGTATTGGATTTGATGGATATGTCTGGCGCAAGCTTTCAATTGCGTTCAATGAATCCGTTACTATGAGCAAGTGTTTTAAATTTTTTCTATTGGCATGGACTAGAGCTTGAAATATCGCATACAGTTCTCCAACTAGAGTGGTTGTAATATGGGGTAGTCTAAATTTGATTATTGCATTTGGTGTTACAAGTGCGGCTCCAACTCCAGTATCCATTTTGGATGCATCAGTGTAGATATGGGTATATTGTTGGAAATAAGATATTTTCTCAAGATATTTTCCTCTAATTAGGGTATGGTTTGTTTCGTTCTTATTGAAGCTTGTCAACGATGTATCGCATAATGGTGGTTTTATTGTCCATGGAGGAGGGGAGGAAATGAATTGAGGAATCGTTGGAGGAATAGATATATTTAGAAGGTTGAGGGATCTGTTAATTCTTTCATAAAGTGGTGGGTCTGTTCTTTTCCTCTTTTCATAGTCAGCCGTATAACGATTGGAGAAGGTGTTGTCATAAACTGGGTGATTGGGATTTGCAGATATACTGATCGCATAAGAGAGGCTAAGGTAAATTCGTCGGAGGTGGAGGGGGGTTTCGGATGCTTCACTGAGAAGGCTCTGAGAGGGGCTTGAACGAAATGCACCCAGACAAATTCTGATCGCAGTATTTTGGACTGGGTTTAGAAGATTCAGTACTGTTTTTTTCGCTGACGAGTAGGCTACGCATCCGTAATCAAGACGTGATCTAATTAGTGAACGATATATACGTATTAAAGAGGTTGAATCAGCGCCCCAATTTCTATTAGATAGTATTTTGAGCAGATTAGAGCTTTTGTGAGTTTTACAAATCAGGTCGTTAATGTGAGTTGTCCAAGTCAGCTTGTAATCCCAAATCATACCGAGATATTTTATATGATCACAAAGATTCAAATTATTGTTGTATAACTTGAGTGTAGGGTTAAGGAAAAATGGATTTTTTGAAAAAATTATATATTTGGTTTTCTCTGTGGAGAATTGGAATCCTGTAGACTCAGACCAGGTTTCAAGATGTCGAATATGTTGCTGCATGACAGATGTCATGTAGTTTATGTTTTTACCCTTAATATATAAAACTAAATCATCTGCGTATAATTTCCCCTTCAATGGCTTTTCAAGATTATTTAAAATATCGTTCATTGCGATTAAAAATAGTGTTACGCTTATTATCGAGCCTTGAGGGGTACCATTTTCTAGTTCTTTGTTATTCGAGAAATGTCCGTTCAATTTCACACGAAAGGATCGTTTATCTAAAAAGTTTTTAATGAATGCGAGCATATTTCCCTTTATTCCCCAATCGTCTAATTTTAATAAAATTTTATGCTTCCAAGCTGTATCATATGCACGTTTGATGTCAAAAAATACGGCTAGAACTTTTTGCTTGTTAAGGAATGCTTCGTGAATGTCGGATTCTAAGTCAATTATATTATCAATTGTTGAGCGTCCTTTTCGAAAACCGTTTTGTTCCCTGATTAGTAAGGAGTTGGATTCCAGGAACCAAACGAGTCGGTTATTAATTATTTTTTCTAATAATTTGCATACAGAAGAGGTAAGGGAGATAGGCCTATAGGAGTTAGCAGCATTTTTGGGGCAGTTTGGTTTTAAGATCGGTACTATTGCCGCTTCCTTCCAAGTATCAGGGAATTGTTGTTGAAGCCAGTAATAATTGAAAATATTTAATAAGAATATTGAAGCTTGGTTGGAAAGGTTCCTTATGAATGCTGTTGGAATATTATCTGGACCGGGGCTACTATCTTTGACCATTTTCAGGGCTTCGTAGAACTCATCCAACGAAATGGGAGTGTTAAGGGGAGAATTATTGTTGGAATCGGTACGAATGGGATTGAGTTTTTCAGTGAGATGTTTATACTCGAGGAATTTACTGTCATAATTGGTATTACTGGAAAATTGTTCAAAAGTGTTTGCTAATGTATCGGAAATTTCCTGAGTACTCGTTAGATCTTGTCCTCGTTCAGTCAGTATGTTAATATTAAAATTGGAGTAGGTACCAGATATTCGTCTGATTGTATTCTAAATTTCTGTGGGAGGCGTAGAGATGTTTATGCGAGATACAAAGTTTATCCAGGACTCTTTCTTAGATCTTTTTATTATGTACCGCGCTCTAGCTCTGAGATTTTTGAATTGTTGTTGATTTTGTGGGGTATTATGTTTTTTATACTTATTAAATGCTTGTTTACTCAATTTTATCGCTTCTTTACATGCATTATTCCACCATGGAACGGTAGGACCATTGTGAGATAGAGAAGATTTACCTATCGATATATCCGCGGCTTTTGTGATGATGGACATAAATTTATTCAATAATTGACTATTTTCAATTTCGTTAAAGTTGGTTTGATTTAAAAGGTTATCTACAAGGTTTTTATACAATGCCCAGTTTGCAGATTTTAACTTCCATTTACTAGTAGGGTGATGTGAAGTCTGGTTATATCGGTTATTTGTCAAAATTATTGGAAAATGGTCGCTTCCGTGAAGATCTGAGAGTACGTTCCAAGTAAGGTTAAGTGCTGTGTTGGGATCGGAAAAGCTTAAATCTATGTGTGACAAGTTACCATTATAACTGTTGAAGCGTGTGGGACGGCCATCGTTTAGGAGTGATAAGTTATTTTGTTCAATTGCGTCGTATATTATTTTACCACGTGGGTCATTATAAGGGGAACCCCAATATACATTATAACCATTGAAATCTCCGACAATTAGTCTAGGAAGAGGAATCTGATCAGTAAGATTGGTTAAGCTCTCAATGTTAATATCCTTACTGGAAGGAAGATATATGTTACATATATTTAATTTGGTTATGCCTTGTATGCGAACTGCAATTGCTTCTAAATTAGTTACTATTGGAATTAAACACGATTCTATCTCTTTTTTAACATAAATTGATACGCCGCCGCTGGCTCGTCCCCTGCTTTGTCTATTCAGAAAAAACCCGTTGAAGTTTTTAGGTGTATAAGTCTTATTATTTGTGAAATTTGTTTCTTGTAAACATATTATTGATGGGTTTTGCTCTGATATTAATATTTGTAGCATTTCTAGATGTGAGTATACGCCGTTGATGTTCCACTGCACTATATTATTGAACGCAATGAAAAAAAAAATAGAATTAAAATATTTGATTCTCAATAAGTTTCCTGCGATGAATCGCTTTCAGTGTCAGTAGCTTGAGGATTACAAGCATGCTTACATTTTTTCCGAATTTTTGTGCATCTGGTTTTTATACTGCGATCAGAAATATGTGGATATATTTCTTCAAGCATTTTACACAGTGCTGGCAAGTCATTGGTGTAATTTTGAGCAATCAATTCGGGATTGGGTGTACCGTAGCAGTTATCAAATAGATCAATGAGCTGGTTGAAGTTAAGAGGAAAACGAGAGTCGGGATCATCGATAAGAGACTTAGTGGGCTTAAGAAGTTCTTGTAAGGGTTTTTTTTATTTGTTTTTTTTGGAGGCTGGGTAACTGGTTTTGCAAATTGAGGGTCTGTGTTATTGTCAATTTCTGGAGATTGTCGATCTGATGATTTTCTTTTAACTTGATTCGAAGTGAGTGGTACAGATATTTGTTGAATTGGTTTAGAGGAGAATGTTGGATGAGATACAGTACTGGTTTCCTGTGAATTTGGTAATGTTTCGGGTTCTGATGGCAATGTTGATAAATTTGAGTTATGAATATCAGTAGTTGGGGCATGTGATTCGATTGGAGTATTGGAGATTATTGTGCATTGAGATGCTATATGACCAGGCTGTTTACATTTAAAACAGGACATTTCGTCGATGGACAAGAAGATACGGTGGGAAGTGTTCTCATGGGTGACTAGGAATGAATCTGGGATATTTGTATCGTCTTGTAGAGGAGTCGAGTATACTTGACGTCGGAAACTACCGATATGGCCATATTCTGTTTTAGAAAAACCCGCTCTTACGGAACTTACAGGTGATAGCAAATTGAAGCCCATATTTTTTAACTCTGCCTCTAGAGTTTCATCGGGAATAGAGGGATAAACATTTGATAGTAAAATTCGACTTGATGGGGTAATCAATCTTCTTGCTGATATAATTTCGTTATTTATAGATATTTTACCATCATTTGTTAAATATTCTTCTAATGTAGATTTATCTGATAAATATATGCAAATTCGGTTGTTTGAAATTCTTGATGCAAACGTTATATTTTTTGGTTGAACTTTGGGGCCTAGTGCATATACATATTCTTCTAATTTCACACCGTCTAAAGATGGAAATATGAGGGCCAGTGCTTTTGATGGGTAAAATTTCTTAGACGCTGCTTGTGAGTAGGTAGGTTGAGAGGTGGGTTGAGTTATAGTTTGAGTACTTCTGTAGTCAGAAGACTCAATCGTTTCTTCGCTCATTGTTGTTGATAATATATTAATGGACATTAGTTTAAATGCGGTCCTGTTCGCTATTGAACAGTCCGGCTATCAAAACCGGCTGCCCAAGCGATAAGATATTTAAAAACTATCCTATATGATTGTGTTTATGTATAGACCCGAATATATCATCAAATTATGGGGAAGAAAAACATAACTCACTGGTTTCCCTCAAAGTTGACAACGTTGTTGGTTCACTTACACAAACTAAATACAAATTTTGATAAATGTTCACTACTAAATTATCAAAATAATAGGAGCTGACATCAACACACCAGTATCGTATAGGTATCAGGACCTGACTTCCTTTTTACACTTTTGTATGCAACTTTCAAAGTATTTTGTTCAAACAAAAGATAATAGCTTTAAAACATGTTTTTCAAATACCTCAACTGCTTCTTCGGATAATGAAAATCTACGTACTTTATTATTAATAAGTAGCAATGATTAGGTTCCAAGCTTCTGTGTGGCCAAATATACGCTTGATTCAAGGCAAATAATCCATTATTTTGGATTGGTTTCTCTAAATTTAACGAGAACTTCTGACAAGCAAATGGTAATTCAATTTTCGAGAGGCACAGCTGCAGCATGATCGGATTTCGTGAATAAATACGCGACCATTTACTTCCCAGTGCCTCGAGTATGAGAAACTATTATTGGCTTTCTTTCACATCGAAACACCGAAACTGCCTATGCATAAATCCACGACTCGTCACCTCTGACGATGCATACGGCTTTATGGGCATCACAGTTGTATTATTATTAATTTTACGAAACCAATTAAAATAAGCATTTTTCGAGCATCTGTCAAATCTACTTCTGAACACACAAATGTCCGTGCAAAACTTTATATATGCCAATGCTTAGACATGTCCCGGTTTCACAATATGTTTCACATGACTTCAATAGGTTTTCACAAACCGTCGAAATTTCCTGGCACAACGACCTTCTTCAATGAAATTTGCTATTTTCAGGCCAGGAATGTAGTTGCTTTTCCCTTCGGAGAACGGTCAGGCCAATACGTCGAAATTATTGAAATTTCGACTAAAACAGTTGTAGTAGAAAATCGAAATTTATATTTCATATGGTTTTTATTTTATGAAATTATATTCATTTTATTTCATACGACTAATACGGTTGCATTTATCTGAGGTGTTGGTTCGCAACTGAAAGTGAAGATGGTGCCAACTGACTACTTCTCGCTTGTGTAACTACACGAGCCAAGGAGAAGTTGTCGGAGGACGTAATCTTCAGTTCGGATTAGAGACTCTGAACTGGAAGGCATTACAGTACTCTTGAAGAGACCCAAGAAGGTCGAAACGCGTCAGTGTACTATGCTCTTCCGCTATCAGTTGCTTCTGTGGACGTATACTGGAATTCGACATCTGGACATATCCTGTATGTTACATGATTGGACGTCATATGGATGCCAATCGGACTTATGCTATTGGATGTTCACCATAACGTGCATATTGGATCTTTATTTGAAGTCCTTGGTATGTCCAAAACTGGAGTTAATTCTTTAATCCAAAATTGTACGTTTATGTATGTACATTGGATGCACAACGTTGGAATAACTTGGAACATCCATAGTTGTACATTCACGAACGACCATGAGATGTACAGAGCTGGACCGAACTTGTACGCTCTTAACTTGTACTTCTTAGAGATGTACAAACTTGGATCTATTTCTCATATCCAAAATTGTTCGTTTATGTATGTCCACTGGATGTACAATGTTGGAATAACTTGAAACATCCATAATTGTACATTTACGAACGGTCATGAGAGAGAGCCTTACCAAACTTATACGTCTTTGAGATGTACAGGAATGGGTATAATGTATATCCAGAATTGTAAGTTTATGAATATCCATTGGATACACAATGTTGAAATATCCATAATCGTATATTTACGAATGGCCATGAGACTTACAAAACTTAACTGAATTTGTAGATACATAAATTGTACATCTATGTATGTTTTTGGAATGTACACAAGTGCTTCTAATTCTCACATCAAGAATAGTACGTTAATATATGTCCATTGGATATACATTGTTGGAATAAATTGGGCATCCATCATTGTACCTTCTTCATGAATGGCCATGAGACGTACATAACTGAATCGAATTTGTACATATACAAATTGTACATACATCAGTGAATCAAAAATGGACATCTAGAATTATATTAGGATGATAATATACTATCTATGCTATAAACTAACTAGACTTTAGGCCAAAGTTAATCGATGGCATATATGCCATAAGATTTCAATTTTGTTGTACCTACATTATTTAAGCAAAATATTTGTTCCAGCATATCCTGCATTCTGAATATACGTAGTTTTATAAAACCGTGTATCGGCAGACAAATTCTTATATATCACAAAAATCTTGCATTCCAGTCTCTTACAGAAAATGTAAACAACAAGATGAGGATAGAAAATTGTTCAGTACATATGTTCCATATGCTCTCTGCTGGAGCAAACGTGTTGGTAGCACTGCGCATTCTTCACGTTTTGCATTTGAGGTTAGGTAACGTTTAGGAAACTTTAATTTAGTGCTGTTATAAGTAATAATAATTAAGTTATTATCAAATTGTGATAAAATCGTGACTGTGATTGTAGCAAGTAGAAAAGAGGTGAGTAGAAATTTGAGATTCATGCTTTTATAACTACTCACTTTTATAATTCTGCATCGCATAATTCGCATATTATATTTACTAAAAGTGGTTCACCTAATATATCACTCTAAAAACACAACTAGCCGACGTGTGATCACAACAATTGGAATATTTTTGTATAGCTATATCAATTATTTATATAATGGAATAGTCTTAAAAATGTTTTAGATGTGCCACTTCAATGCTCAGTCGCTTGTACCTATAGTTGGTTATTTTATTGTAGGTATCCCTTTGAATTTAATTGCTTGGAAGTAGGTCCTGAATTGCAAGCATGAAAATGTAATACCAAAAAACAACTCGGAATGCTACGTTCAACAAATATTATAAAAGAACTGGTTTTGAGACACCAGAATGAGAACTGTGACATGAATGTCATAAAATGATGGGGTGTATTTTTTAAAGTAGCTTCCTAAAAATTATATCACCTCTGCATGTTTGCGATTTTGTGAATTCTCATATGAGAAAATTGAGACACGTTGTATGTACATTGATAATGGTCTTCTATTTCTAGATACCTATTTAGAAGCAAGGAGAAAATTAAATGTGGCGAAATATATGAGTGATTTGAATCAAGAATATGAACCCCAAACACGAAAAGTACGACATAGAAGACATGTTCATTCTTCTTCATATGCCAAGACTGCTTCTCAAAAAGAAAAATCATTGCCCAAGCCAGTAAGCCTCATAATTCATCATCTGTAGAGGACAATAATTATTGTGTACCAGTGTACAGTATATGTAAAATATTCAGTGTATTACATTAGGTAATATAAGATTTACTGGTCGGTGAAAATATTCAGAACAAATAAATAATTTACTTTTTTCCATAAAATTTCATTTCAATACATACGCAGTTCCATATATGGTCCCTACATTCTCACTGATTTTACATGAACGAATTTACTTTTTCATAGGAAATGCTGCTGCCACCACTGTGACTGTTGAAAATTGTTGCTGCTGTCCATTCCATGAAAAAATAGTGAAAATGTCAGGTATTAAAATTCAAGTTTTCGATACATTTCAATTGTTGCAAACGTTTTAGTTGATGAAATCAAAAACAATATGTGTTTTTGACCAATATTTTAGCTGATATGAAAACTGAAATCTCTGACATAAAATCAATGTTATCAGCTAAAGAACAACGTACAATATGAATATGTTGAGTTTTTTTCTTCAGAGTACTATTTTATTCTGTGTCAATATCTGGATTCATTATATAATTAATTTTTGTTCTAGATTTTTCTTAAGAATTTCTTAATGTATGTCCATAGGATGTTCCAATGTACATGAATGGACGTTCAATGAACGTCTATAATATCCATTACATACATCCAAGATTATTTAAATGGACATTCATCAAATCTTCAGATGTCCATCATACAATCTTCATGTATATCTATTGATTGTCTTCAATGTACGTCCATTGGATATCTTGATTGTATATCCATAAGATATCCTTAATGTACATCTATAGGTCCTTAAATCCAGTGAAGTCTGGACGTTTTTTGAACGTTTCAATATACATGACTGGACGCCCATTGTACCATCAAAATATCCAGTCCGTACATTCATTGGATATTCAATGAACGTGCATGTGCTATGTGGGTAGTCATTTTCCCGTACAATCATTTCAAATATTTCAGCTTATCTATGAAGTGTATCTTTTATATGGAATATATTAACATTTAAAGCTAAAACTACAAACCCGTTAAACTTTTTTTAATATGTATAAAAGCACTGATACTAAATTTCTATTGATTTTATGTTTAAATCTACTGTTTTCATTCAATATATTTACATTTATGGTATATTACGATAATTAGAATAAACAGAAACAATTTAACCGTTGAAATTATAATTTATAAACATTGTAAAATGTCATGGATAAAACAGTTTTGTGAATATTAATTCATGAATATTCAAATTAATTTGAGTATTTATTATTGATTTTATTTACATTCCTGATATATGTTTTGTCATTGGTGAACATGTGATTTTCATTAATAGAAATTTACATTTAAATATTTCAGCTTCTTTCGAAGTTTCGTCGGAGCGGCTTTATTATTCGTGTGTCGATTTAGACGACTGTCAAAATAATAGTATGTTTGACCTACACAAATTCTCACTAGAAATTTCAAATACCTGATTTTTTCACAATTAATACCACTAGACGTTAAATAATTTCCGGAAATTTTTTCGAGCTCATGACCATTTTGATAAGTATCCCGAGTAGCGAAGCGGCTAAGAATATTTTTTTTAAATATTTATAAGCGAGAAAAAATTTCCGGATGATGAGTAATTTCTTCGCAATCGAACTGGACTAATATCAGGGTTATCGGTATTTGGTATAAACTATTTACTGTCCACACATCTTTGTGTTCCCCCTGGCGCCGTTTTGGGAAAATATAGGGTGATACTCTATTGTTTTAATTTGGTGGTCAACCCCGCATTGTTCGTCTCGTCTTTGAAGTAACGCATTAAACATTCAGAACCTTCTCCACCACGCCATGCCAGTTCATATGAAGCAATATTGTAATGTTTTTCTTATTTATTTAAAACGTTTTATTACGGGGGGAAGAAATTCGAACACACGGTAGGTTCACTTACTTAATTTATTTATGCACTACACTATTCACTAATTATATACACAGTATATTCACTTAAACGAATTTATATAAACACTTCACTACTTTATATTCACTTATTTACTGTTTATCTCACAATGTCAAATTATAAACTAACTTTCTCTCGTTGGTCGGTCCTTTATATATTAGTGCCTTTTTTACACAAAAACAATTGTTTTTCTGGGATTTTCTAGATACTAGTCACAAAAACAATGTCTAGATAAGATAGTCACAATCGTAAACAGTTCCAAGAAATCCCTGAGCATCCGCCATAATTTTAACTTTCATACATGGTTTAGACAGAGTCGGATTCAGGTACTATACCAGTGTGCTGTTTCGTAACAGTACCCCCTCCTGAAATGGAAGTTCCTCTTGGAACTTTTGTGTAGCCGAGAATAGACGTTTGAATCGGCAACTGGCCCCATTTCTACACTGTCCGATCTTATGGAAATAGCAGGGCACCGTCTTCATCGGATACTGATAACGGGGGTTGTAGCTGCAAATTAATATCTGGACACCGGTATCTTGAAAGATAATCTCTACCATGTTCCTGATGATTCGCCAATCCAACTGGTTACTCGCTATCTTAGGCATAGCCAGTTTCTTTACGTTGGATTCCAACACATGGTCTCGGAGGTTTCGAAGTGCTTCCCACACATCGCGGTAGGTAGATCGATCTTGGAATTCATTTTTAGTTACCACGTAGAAGACGTACCGCGAATTATGTTTCAGTTTCAGTGCCTTGCCAGGGGCTGGAATCTGGTCTTCAAGTTTTTCTAATTGCCCGAACTTCTTTCGAAAGACGGATGCCAATCCTCGTGCGTTCTTGATACGGGGGGGGATGTTATATGCCAGTGAATAATCTTCCGGGAGAGTGAACAAATCTTGTCGTTGTTCTGAAGTGACTCCATATCTAGCTTTCCCGGTACCTCCATACGCGCCCATCAATTCATCGAAGGTAGGGTCAGACACATCTCGAATATGGTTTACTCCTTTCTCTAGGTCATGGTCTCCTTCGAATGGCGCTGGTCGGTTTTGGTGAATTACTTTTGGTTTTCCGTTGGGGGTGCTTATGCGATATATAACATCATTGATCCTCTTCTTGATTAAGTATGGACCTTCCCAGGATTTTTGTAATTTCGGAGAAAATCCTTTTCTCCTCGTCGAGTTGTGTAACCATACTTTGTCTCCTTCTTTAAAACCACCATCTGTGGCCTGCGTGTCGTACCGACTTTCGATTCTGTCGCTGGCAACTTGAAGATTTGTTCGAACTAATTCATGAATATCGTCCAGCTTTCTTCTCAATTGAATCACGTAGTCTTTGCCTGCTAAATCTTCTCCAGGCCGACAGCCAAATTCCAGGTCACAAGGAATCCTCATTCCACGTCCAAACAGGATTTTCGCAGGTGTTTCACCCGTGGACTAATTGACGGCAGATTGATAAGCCAATGCAAATAGGGAAAGATACTGGTCTCAAACTCTCTGATGGCTGGAAACTACTTTGGACAGCTTTTTTTGCAATAGTCCTGTTCATTCTCTCGACCATTCCATCTGACTGTAGATGTAATGCTGTTGTCATGGTCTTCTTCATTCCCAGCTTGTCACAAATCTCCTGGAATAGATGGCTTTCCAAATTTCTTCTCTGGTTAGTTGGACTTCCGATGGCACTCCATATCGGCTGACAAATTCTTTCACTAATATATTCGCGACAATTGTGGCCTCTTGGTTCGGGATAGCGTAATTTTCCACACACTTTGTGAAATAATCCATTACAACCAGGATGTATTTACCACCATTTTCTGTCGTCAGAAATGGTCCAGCGATGTCTAAAGATATCCTTTCGAAAGGGCTTCCAACATTATACTGTTTCATAGGTGCCTTTCTCTTGCGATGTGGTCCATTACTCGTAGCACAAGTTGTACATTTCTTACACCAGTTCTTCACATCGTCTGAGCTGTTCATCAAATAAAACCTTTCACGGAGTCGCTGAAGGGTTTATCCACTCCCAGATGACCTCCCGAGGACTTATTCAGTACCTCAGCTACTCTCGTTTTAGGGATAACGAGCTGTCTCCTCATCTTGGAACCATCATCGTTTTCAAGGACTCTTTTCGACGGCCCTTCTTCCAGGACAAGGGAGTCCCACTGAGCCCAATATGCCTTGAGTTTTGGTGAAAATCTTGATACTTCTTGCCAGGTCGGTCGCCGATTTTCTTCCTACCACTGCTGAATCTTCTTTAGGCAAGGATCATGCTCCTGATCTCCTTTGATCCTGGTGGGAGACCAATATTTGTAGACTACTGTAGTTCTTGAAAATGTAATTTACTTAAATTTCGACTTGTTGCATTGAGAATAGTCTACAGGGCACGACCGTCTAGACAGAGAGTCGGATTTTCAGTGATTCACATCAGCTCGATATTCACCCCTGTCTGATTTCCCCTGTGACCGGAGTTCTTGGGTTGCAGGAGTCTTGGGGCGCTTAGACGGACTGCGTACGGGCTCTAGCTCGCCACACTTCCGGCATTTCATCTTCTTCGGCTTCTTGTCTGCCATACCTTTCAACAAGTTGATGATCTGGTCAAGTTTATCATCGTCATCTTCTTCCTGCATGGTCCTACATTTGTTTTACCGCGAGCCCTTCGTGGCTGCTTTGCACTTATGAGGTTCTTGGTTTGCAGGAGTCGTAGGACGCTCACACGAACTGCTTGCATGCCCTAGCTCGCCACAATTACTACACCTGATTTTCTTCGGCTTATTGTCTACCATAGCTTATCTACGATCAGGTCAAGTCTGTCATCGTCACCTTCTTCCTGTATGGTCCCACCTTTGTTGTATATCGAAGCCATCGTGGCTGCTTCATATTCAAGAGCAGCAGTCAATGCATCGACCAATGTTTTAGGATGGGCCAATAGAAGCGTCTTCTCCATATCGTGGTCACATAAGCCGTCAATAAAGGCCTGGATGCCTAAACATTCCATCATGTTATCTGGTGCTGATGGTTAAGCAAATCGAACTAGTCGGGCAATATCCAGTTCATACTCTTGAAGAGTTTCGTCACGTTTCCGCCTTCGGTTCTTCAACTGGAATCTGTACAAATGTTCACTATTCTCTTTGTTGTAATTTCTGACCAGGTAGAATTCGTATTTCCTATCCTTTTTGTTGTAACTTCCCACCAGGAGACGTTGCAGCATATCAACTTCTATATCGTTCACTTTTTCCAGGAGCACAAATGTTTGTGCCACGAGCCGTAAGGCGGGTGCTGCAGATCAAGGGAGTGCAAAAAATGCCTTGCATAAGAATTGTACACAATATTTTTTCTACGACCAAGTTTCTTGATGAAAGCAAAAAGTATCTTATATAGGTATTTTATTTAAACGTTGAACTGCAAGGATTTAAAAAATGAAAAACAGTTAAACCTAGGTATAGTTAATTTTGAAATTTTAACAATTTTGAATTGTTATGCCTGGTGTATCTTTTTTTAAAAATGAGTTTTAATTACTTGTAATATTAATATCTGTCACCGAAATTTATTATAAATATAATATTAGATTGTCAAAAGGGGTTTTGACATTGATATTTCCTTCCCACCAGGTCAGCATATCAACTTCTATATCGTTTACTTTTTCCACGAGCGCTGAAGTTTGTGGCACAACCCGTAAGGCGAGAGCTGAAAATCAATGGAGCGAGAGAAGAGCTTTGCGTACGTGTTGTGCACAACACTTTTTCTACGATCACGTTTATTTATCAAAGAAAAAAGTAACTTATAAAGGTGTTTTATTATAATTTTGAACAGAAATAATTTAAAAAATGTATATTGAAAAATTTGTTAGACGTAGGTACAGTTAATAATGAAATTTGAATAATTTTGAATTGTTTAGCCTGTTCTATCTTTTTTGATAATAACTTAGAATTAATTGTAATATTAGTGTTTGTCAACGAAATTCATTACAAAGATAAGTTTAGATTGTCAAAATAAAATTTGACATTGACATTTCCATTCCAACAGGTAGCGCTGCAGCTTATCAACTTCTAAATCGTTTTTTCTACTAGTGCTGAAGTTTCTGGCACGAGCCGTAAGGGGAGTGCCTCAAATCAAGCGACAAACAACCCGGGAACGGTCGCGTTAATAACCATAACTTAAGATTTGATCAAACATATTCTCATCTGAAAAAAAGTCTATATATTTTTGGCTCAAATAGAAAATAGTAAAGGCATATGTTGCCCACAGTATTAATTCAATTATCCGTCAGAATTCTCACCATGGGTGGCACAGTTCGTACTTATAGCTAATGTAGTTATGGTACTTATGTTCTTTACATATAGGGGAAGCATATGTTCCACATTGTTGTATCGTAAATCTGTTTTTCTATCAAGACAGTATCTGCATATCATTTTAGATTGATTACCTTGTAATTTTATGCATACTGGACCAACTTTCTTCCCATATACACACACGTAAAATTTGGAATAAATAAATGATTGCGTGATAGATTTACAGTAACAAGTGCCTTTATTTCTCGTAACAGTCATCTGTACACCTTCCATTGTTGCAATCGTTGGTATGTGTCATCCATGGAAGCATTCCTAGATGGCGACATAATTCTAGTTACTTATTATATGAGAAAACCTAAAAACGTTAGACAAAAACTAACAATGTGACTGTTCCCGGGTTAATTTTACCTTTTTGTTATTTTCACCATTTTCAATGCACCTCTAAAATCGGATAAAGGGCCTACAGCATCTTCATACAGCTTACTTGGGTTTTCTTTTAGGACTCCTAAAAGTTGTTTTTCAGTTGAAGAAGCAGTGATGGTAGTAGGAGATAAGGACCGAGCTGGCGTATTATATTTAAAAAGTCCTTAAGCACCAGGTTCCGTAAACCTAAAATACATAAATCAGAATAGGTTGTTGATTCTAGTCACTGGAACAAACTGTAAATAAATTTTATTGCCTATTACAAAAACCTTTAAACATTTAGGATAAAATATATACTACAACAAACCTAACTAAAAAACTAACCTATATGCAAGTATACGAGAATCTGAAGTAAGCAATGATACACCACTCATAAATGAATGATTCTCAGTTACTGTTACTAGATCATCAACAACTTCTTCTACTGGTAAACTAAAAATAAAACACAATTAACAATCTTTTTGTTCTAATGACAAACTTTTAAAAAACATTACTTTTTTAAATGAAACTAATTGGCAATTTCTTAGAATTTTTAACATGTTTTCAATATATTGTGGAATTATCTAGAAACAGTTAGTTTCATTTAAAAAAGTAATATGAGTTGATTCCACAGAGTGAAGGTCGAAACAGTGAATTTTATTAAAAAGCAGTTCAAAAAATATACTCCCTAATTTCAACAAATTACTTAAATATTTACCTTTCGACATCACTTAGAGTAGCACTAGAAGCTTGCTCAGACACATTTTTTGCTGATAAATCTTTTTGATGGCAATCTGAGTTATTTGTTGAAGACCTAAAATAGACATATTCTTTTAACAAATTAATGTAAGTCAACTAACTCAGTCATCATTGCTAACTGAATAAAATGGATCATATGTGGCCAAATGAATTAAAATAATAATTTAATTTTTAAATACAGTTCAGTTCCAAAATAGTAGGCACTCAATTCTCAGAAATATTGCATTAAACCAAGAACAATTGTAGCTTAGTTAATTTAGTGCCTTCTATATTGGAACTGAACTATAGTTATCTAGACAGCTCAGAGTGTCACCAGTCGCCCAATAAAGTAATGACTTATAATTAATAAACTGTTTAAAATTTGTCTTTTATGGCCGCTTTATCAGCTGTAATAAAAAGAACTTATTATATTGAAAGGAAATTTTATTTATCAGGACAGCGACTTTTTTATTTTGGGAATTACTTTAAGGGCCCATTGTACCAAGAAAATGTGTAGGTACTTACATTACATTTGGTTGATTAAATTCAAAAACTGACATGTGAAGAGCATCTTCGTTTAGAAACTTACGTCCACTACTTTTATATATAAAATCAGATTGTTTAAAATGCTCCGAACAAATTTCAGGTCATTTTGGTAGATATTGAGTCTCGCTTTGACCCAGTAAAGCAAACCAAATTCTTCTTGTTTCCAAATTGGTGGGAAAACTAGAATAAAACAACGCCAAATAGAAATTTGCTTTTTATAATTTGAAAACTTTTAAGCATTTTAAATATTATTGAAATGAATAGTAAAAATCGCCGCCACTGGATAGCCGTTCAAATATTTATATACCTGTGGAATGAGATTTTGGGGTAATTTCGGCCATTTTTCCGACAGACTTGGCACTGACGAACCATGATAATAAAAAACACTAAACTAATTAACTTAAAACCAAATTTTGTCACTAAAAGTCTTGAAAAACACACATAACATCGAAAGAACTCAATTTTTACTTGCTAGTCCTAATGGCGCTCGTAATAAATAAACCAAGTTTGACAGTATTTACTATAATACTACAATCCAATAGAAATGTTAGTCGAGAACGCTCCGACGATATTTGCATCTCTCTTTATATCGTAACTGAACAAAGACAAAACTACTAAATAGTTTATACTAGAGAAACAAAGCAGGTACTGAAATTTTCAGTAATGTTGCCACTTTTATTTACAACAAATACTTGTTTAAAATTTATATAAAAATATGCCTTTATTATATAAAATTCAAGTATTATTACTTAATTTTAAAAGCAGCGACTCAAATGCATGAATTATTATGACTTTTTTTTTAATTGCATAACTTTTAAGAAATATTCAATAAAATTTCTAATTTCATTTTTCCTGCATCTAAAGAGGATTTGTAAATATGGCAAAGCAGTGGAAGTGTTCCGCAAGTGAGCTTAGAATGTGACTCAATGTTTGGGGCAGGAAAAAGTCAAAACAAACAAATCTATTTTATTTATTAATCTGAGGGCAAAACTGCCAATATCCTCTAATTTAGGGTGTGTTTCTGGCTTGCAAGGTTTTGTTTGCTCGGTCTCCTTTTCTTCCGCTGGCATATCTTGAGTTCTTATTCATGTCATATTTGTTTCTAACTCCTTGATTTTCTCGTCCATCGTTGTCATCTTATTCTCGATTCTCTCGTCCATCGTTGACGTCTTATTCACGATTCCAAATTTTAAAGTCGAAATTTCATTTTCAACGTCAGCGGCAATGTAATTTTTCATTAATAAGATATCGGCAGATATGTCGTTCTTCATAGTAGAAATCTTCTCGTCCATATTAGCAGAAATGTCGTTCTTCATAGCAGAAATATCGTTCATTATAGCAGAAATATCGCTTTTCACATTCGTTGAAATCTTCTCTTCCATGGCAGAAATCCTCTCGTCCATATTAGCATAAACGTCGTTCTTCATAGCAGAAATTGACGAGATTAAGGTGGAACCCTTGTCAATAAATAAAACTGTTTCTGGATCAAAGCCGTCATTTTCCAATGCCACTTTAAGTCTTTCTACTAATTCACTTTTCTCACCGGACGTTCCCAACTCACGATCATCCAATTCCGCTCTTAACTCAGTCACTTTCAAGTCACATAGTCTCTTGGCCATTTTTACGTATCAATTTATTTATATTACCCCACACCTGACACCAATGTAATGTTTTTATTTTATTTATTTTAACGTTTTTCACGGGAAGGATACATTCATACACACGGTGAGTTCACTTACTTAATTTATTTATTCACTACACTATTCACTAATTATATACACAGTATATTCACTTAAACTAATTTATCTCACTTTTTATCTCACTAACTTTCTTTCGCTGGTTGGTCCTTTATATATTAGTGCTTTTCCACTAAATAATTCTATATTGCGGCTTACACAAAAACTATTGGCTTTCTGGCATTTTCTAGATAAGACTGGTCACAAAAACAATGTCTACATAAGATAGTCACAATCGTAAACAGTTCCAAGAAATCCCTGCGCATCCGCCACGCCATAATTTTAACTTTCATACATGTCGGATTCAGGGACTTTACCAGTGTGCTGTTTCGTAAGAATATGATAGAATTTCTTATGCAAACCAGATAGTGTGTATTCGTCGTAGGGCTTTATCATGTCCAAGATTTCTTCTTTGCTCAAACTTTCTGAACTTTTGATTTTTTTTTCTTTGTTTCCGGTTCTTTTTGTAGTAACTTATTCTTGTTGTTCTCAGCATCTCTGGTGGATTTGAATTCGATGTCATTGAATGGGTCGAATCTTCTATTTCATTTGTCGTAGTACATATTTTGCATTAATGTTGGGGTTTTATTCAACATTGTCCTGATCACAGCTTCTTTATAGTCTTCTCCATCCGGTTTCTTCATATTGAACCCATAGTCCTTCAAAATAACGGCTAGTTTTGTTGTTGATGTATTTTCTTCCAATTTATAGCTCCTCTCGGTTCAAAATAATTTAAATGGTTTCCAAATCGATGAGCTGCTTATTATGGTATTCTTGCATGCATTTTCAATCAGAGTATATTACTCATTTTATCGAATGATTTACTAAAGCGTTTGGGATTGATTCATTTACGAATTTCTTGAAAATGTATTACAGGCGCGTCAGATCAAGAAAATATGTTGTTATGTGGTTGTAAATCAATCAAAACAAATGTACATTGAATAATTCTGGCTGGAATAATGTAAGTAGATTATTTCCACTATAATAATGTTTTGATTGGCTAGAAAGTATATGGATTAGTGAAATTGAAAATATCTTTTGTTTTTGATTAAGTCAAGAAATAATCAGTAGAATATATTTACTACTACTAATTTTTATATTTTTCAAATAAGCTTTCGATTTGCATATCAGACAATATAAATCCAAGTTAATGGTCAGTTAGAAGTATATAGTTTTAACATTTGGCTGCAAATACCTTTCAAGAAATGCCGATTGTTTGATAAAGAATTTTAAAAATCGAGCTGGATTTTAGATTGCAACACCAGACAAAGAGGCGTAAACTTGCATATTATGGTCCGTACCGAACTACTGAAAGCCATACAATATGTATTAGAATTGAAATGTAATAGAATATTATGAATACTACATTTGAAGTGCTCATCAATATTTAATAGGTATACAAAGTACTTTGAACAATACATAATATGATCCCGTTAAAAATGGCTGTTATTTATAGAAAATAAAAAAAATGTCGGTAACAACTGAAATAGGTAGCAAATCACTGCAAAAGGAGAAGACGTGCCACTAGAAGTGGGATGTCATCTTTAGTGCATAATCTTATGAATATATTGACCTACGCTTATTTTATGTTAAATGATTAGCAGATTATTTAACATAATACACTACTTCCAGTAAGCGAAATGGAAATTGTCCTAAATATTAAAAAAAAAGAGGATCCAAACAAGCGCTACTAATAATTCCATTGAAAACCATGGAAGATGGATCTGGAAGCTCGCAGCACATAGGTATACGTTTTCTTATAAAGTCAGTAGGATTTATCTTGGACCACAATGTTAACTGTAACATCAAAATATGTTTTTGTAAATTTAGTTGGCAAATTGAAAAGACATGAAATATTGAACCTCGAAAGGTTTACTAGCCGTTTTAAAATAATTGGAAAGATTTCTCTGAAAACTGCCATAAACTCAGCAACTTTATTGCCTAAGCAATGAGACTTTGGCTATTAAATGTAGCCATAGACGCTAGATTCGTTTAAAATGAGAGAACTACTACCAAACAATTTACCTATATGGTACATAGATGACGTAAGGAGGAAAGCTAGAAATATGAGCTCTCAATTTCACAATTTGCAAATGCCAATTCTTGGGCAGATGCAAACACATATCTATGTTTTCTCGACAGTCAAACTCTACAATTTCGTGAACCAAAGCTAGCTAGGGACTTTGGGGGATTTGTCTCTAGAATAACGAAGAAGCAACTATCAAGTAATTGAAGAAAAGTATAAAGAATGGGGTATTGCGAGACCACTAGCAACGCAATAAATGTACTACAGATTGGTCAAGGTATATTATTAAAGCCAATAATGTATGATTTGTATAGTCGCTTATTTGCTGAATGCATAATTAAAATTGTTGAAAAATCGATTGGTGTCAAGTTTGGAAAAACTAAATGATTTGGTATCATTCCCAATGTCGCGAATTTTGGTGATTGATATATGGATTATGTCCATAGTCACTTAGTGAGGTCTGGGTAATATTCCTTAAAATTTACTGTCAGTCAATTTGTCAGCAAAACAGTCTCCAATTTTACATCGGTTAGTTGAAGATGGCAATTTGTTATGAAAGATTCTCTTAGTTCAGCGAACAGGAAACGGGCAAAACCTCAGAATAACACATAAAATATATATTGTACTTCTTCTTCTTTTGTTTTAAGGCCTCAGCTGCCAGGGCTATTCGGCCTGTTTTTTTGCGTCCGGGATGATTTATGATTGTCTATAATATAGTTTATACGAACAGAGTGATACCGCACTTCTGTTCAAAATTTTATCTGTAAACTGTTCGGTTTTGAGGTTATATTTTGATGTTTGAGGCACTTAAAAATTAGGAGATGAGTTTAATGTTTTCACTGATTGGCAATTTGAGCACTATGTCTTGCAGTGTGTAGGGGCCATAAACATTATTAGGAACCTTAAAAGATTTATGAAGAAAATCTGTATTAACACTATGGAACAGTTGAAAAAGATGTGTGAGAGATTTTGTTTTTCACCACATGGGCATGAATCCGAAGGTACTAAGTTGAATTTGTGTAGATATGACAAAGTGGCACAATGGTTGGATCGAATTCTTGAAGAAATGCAGATATCTCTTCTGGACAAATCAGAAAGTGAAGATTTTTTCTTGAATATTTTATGAATTGAGAGTATAGATTTCCTTTTGTCAAGCTGAGTGTAGCGAAAGTAGAATTCCACTTATCTAAGATTGATTTCTTAATAGAATGCACCACATCCGAATGTGGACCAGTTGGGAGGGTGGCACGATTGATAGTTCTCCCAAGATTTGCAAGATCATCTGCTCTAACATTTCCTTGTGTCCGGGAATCCAGCCAATTCGTATGTCTTTCCCTTGCTGATTCAACTTGTGTAGTAGCTCCTTTATTTTTAGGACAAATGGATTAGAAGATGAGGAGAAGGATTTTTTAGAAATGCATTTTATGGTACTTTGGGAGTCAGAAAAAAGTATAGCTCTGGAAAGGTCAAGTTTTGCAATTTTTTGGATCGCAATTAGTATAGCGTAACATTCTGCTGAAAAGATGGAACAATGAGAGGGGAGTTTGTCACATAATGATAAGAGGTTAGGAGAATAAATTCCGTATCCTACATTACTGTCAGTCTTAGAGGCATCAGTGAAGAAAATGTGGCCAGAAAAGTTGATAGAATTCATTTTGGCCAGAAAGACTTGATTACAGTCCGAATCTTTTTTAATTTCCAGATCTATCGTGTTAGTTTGACTAATTTGAGATTCGAGCGAGAAGTGATGACAAGGAAATTTGTTGAACGATTCAATGAAGGGAAGGAATTTAGATACTGATTGAAAGGCAAATATAATAGGAGGAGTATTTCTCAGTCTCCAGTATATGGGATCGGCAGCCCATTCTGTGAATAATTCTATAAGTGAGGTTTTTATTAGGTTTTTATATTCAACTGCTTTAGATACATATTTAACTAGAAATGCCTGTGGACATATTTAACTGACAAGATTTCTCTACGTACCTCCAGGAGGGTCTGCCCGCATTCAGATAACATGATGTTGATAGGAGTAGATTTCAGATAGCCTACTATAACCCTTAGGGCCTGATATTGTAGACGATCTAACTTTTTAAGTAGGTATTTAGAACAGCCACCATATAGCATGCACGCATTATCAAATAATGGAAGTATGGTCGCTTTGTATATGTTTACCACATAGAGATCTAATTAAATTAATAGCTTTTGATACTTTGCAAGAAATAAATTCAATATGTGGTTTCCAGTTAAGTTGGTCGTCAAATATAGCTCATAAGTACTTTACTTGAGATTTCCAAGGGATAGGTTGACCATTAATGACTATGGAATGGACTGGACTAAGCTTATGGTTTTTCTGAAAAATCATGGCGGCACATTTTTGAGGGGCCAGTGTCAAACCCATAGACAATAAATGAAGACTGAGATTAGAAAGGAAGGTGTTGAGGGATGTTATAGACTCCTGGATGGTGTTTTCGGCACATATCACAGCAAGATCATCTGCATCACCACTAATTTTTATGGAGTGTGGAAGTATGTTCTGAAGAGAGTTGCACGATATATTGAATAACAGTGGACTGAGTGGAGAACCTTGGGGGACACCTCTACAAGAAACACCAGGGCCTATAATTTCATTGTGGAGGGTAGATTTAATGAATAGATTTCGATCTGAAAGAAAGGATAAAATGAGGTCACAAATGTCATGAGGTGAATTAAGGGAATTTAGAGATGAATAAATAGAGGGTAAAAGAAGATTATCATATGCACTTTTAATGTCGAGAAAAACAACAATTGGGTTTTAATTGGCAGACAATGCACATGATATTTCGGAATAGATGAAAATGTGGTTATCAGATATACTTCTGCCTTTCCTGAAACCTTGTTGTGAGGGGTGAATTATTAGGGTGTTTTCAAGAGACCAGTCAAGGCGATTTTTAATCATGCTTTCGAAAACTTTTCCTATGGTGCTGGATAAGGCTATGGGTCTCCAGCTGGAGGCATCGTTAGGATCCTGGTTTTTTTTTAAGAATAGGAATTATTAGATGATTTTTCCACTCTGAATGGATAAGATGAGATTTATTGAGTATTTTATTGAAAATAGAGAGAAGAGTTTCTAGGGCTATTTTGGGAAGATGATTGATCATTGAATATGTGATGGAATCCAATCCAGGACTTGAATCATTTTTGTTTAGTAAGCTGAAATTCAATTCTTCTATTGTAAAAGGGTGAGTAAAGGAGTCGTTAATGGCTTGGAGAATAGTGTTGAGGTCTTGAAAGGGGATTTGAGCTAACTTGTTTAAGAGACTTTGGAATATGGGACTACCTAGGGGAGGGGTGTTAATTAAACTACGATTTTCAATAGATCTAGAGAAATTTTTTATTGATTGCCAAATCTTCTTAACAGGTGTTCCGGGTTTCAGTTCTTCCGTGAATTTACGAAAGCCTTCTGATCTTTTTGTTTTCAGAAAAAGTCGGGTTTTAGCTCTTATTTTCTTAAAATTAATGAAATTTTCCATGGAGAGATTTCTTAGATATAGTTTAAAAGCTTTTTTTTCCTTTTGTACCATCTGGGAGCACTCTTTGTCCCACCAGGGAAGATAAGGTTTAGAAGAAGTGAAAGATTTCTTAAGTGGGATAAATAAAGAGATGGCTCTTTTTAAGACCTCCATGAACAAGTGATATTCCATATCATTATGATATATATTATTTTCAATATATGCTTGAAATGCATCCCAGTTGGCTTTATTTGTGTTATATTTGACGTGAGTGGAATTCATATGGATGGGCACAGTATTTTGTTTTTTGTAAGAACGAAGGGTAGGAAAATGATCGCTGAAGCCTGATTCTTGGATCGTTCTCCAGGAGCAATCTAGAGGTATGTCTGAGGAAGTAATTGTAATATCCGGGCAGCTTTTATTGACATTGGGGTTGGGAATACGGGTTGGAGATCCGTCATTAAGGATGGTGAGATCATTATGCGAGAGGAAGTCCCAGATTGCAGTTCCTTTAGGGTCATTAATGGCAGAGCCCCAAATTTGATTTTGGCCATTTAAATCAGCCATTAAGATAAAATTCTTATGTTTTATTTGTTGTAGGAGTTGATTGAACATTCTTTGAGGGAAGGGAATGTTGGGGTCGGGAGGAATATAGCTATTAATAATGAATAGATCTCGGAGTTCTACTACCAGCAAGTGTATTTTTGGAGGAACTGGAATTTTGTGTTCAAAATTTTTTCAAGGAATCGAGTTGTTGATGAAAGTGGCTACACCTCCGTAGCCATCCTGTCGATCATGTCTAAAACAGCTAAAATTTTTAATATGTGCAGATCCACCTGGAGTCAACCAAGTTTCATTTAGTAATATAATGTTAATACTCTCATCTCTAATAATAGGAATAAGTACCTCTTTGCTAACATTAAAACTGCGAATTTTCCATTGGAGT
The DNA here is from genome assembly GCA_963921935.1 of Galeruca laticollis. Lineage (NCBI taxonomy): Eukaryota > Metazoa > Arthropoda > Insecta > Coleoptera > Chrysomelidae > Galeruca > Galeruca laticollis. The sequence continues at coordinate 36,544,895 of OY998179.1, read as the reverse complement.
ATGTTATATTTGAAGGTATTATCCTGAATACGATTGAATTCTAAGCAATAGTGTAAAAAATGAAAAAATCAAAGAAGGGGGGGGGAGGTACTTAGAGGGAGAAATTTGAGTTATATTATGATTGCTCACCTCTTGAGGAGAGGTAAACTGAGAAGTTGCGAAAGTTTGAGAGCTAGGGATAGAAAGGGAGTAATCAGACAAAAACGGAGTATCAGAAGGGGTGAAGTCCATATCAATTCTTTCAATGTGAGAGCAAGAGGGAGATGAAGCATTGTTTTGAAGTGCAGATTTATTTGTTATCGGAGACTGACAGAGTTCATTGCATGAGGAGGAAAATAGAGCTGCATTATGTGTATCTTTATCAAATCCAGTTCTTTTTTCTAAGATGGTGGGACGTCTGCGTTTATGAGTAGTGAATTTGTTACTCGGGGGACTTTGTGTCACTTTTTGAGCATAAGAGATTGGAAAAGGGGAAGAAGTCTGTAATTGAGGAAAGGATGTGGTTGATCTATCAAAAGAGGAGTTTTTAACAGAAGATTTAAGAGGAGGGAAAAGTTGAGAGGCTTCGAAGTAAGAATAGTCATGGAATGCCATTGCTTCAGTAATGTTTTTTTGCCTATTAAATTCTTTGCAAGAGCGGTCAAAAGCTAGATGCTGTCCAGAGCAATAAAAACAGTCTAAGGAATTTGAACATGGGTCAGAATGGATTGTTCCACATCTACTACACCTTTTGGCACTGCGGCAAGAGTTGGCAGAGTGTCCGAATCTAAGGCAATTTTTGCATTGAGTAACAGGAGCAATATATTTATCAACCTGGACTGGAGCTGAAAAAATTTCTAAATCCTTGGGGCATGGACGTCCCTCAAAGGTTACAAGAATTGTTGTGGATGGAACATATTCATAAGATCCGTCATCTTTGGTTATTCTGCGGTTGAGTCTTCTAGCACCAATCACTTTTTCATTTTGCAAATAAGCTTCTTGAATAATATCATCTGGGGTAATAGAGAGTCGTACGTTTTTGACAATGCCTCTCGAGGTGAGAAGGCGTTGTGGTATGTAAGCACAATATCCTTCCCTTCTGAAAGCTTGGTTCATTAGGAAAGAATTAGCATCACGAGAAGTTTTGAAGGTAATTCCTATTTTTCTGGAACCTTTCTTTTGGATATTTTTAATGTTTTGGTTGTTCAGTTTTCGTATAATTTTTCCTACATCCATAGGATGACTACTAGGGGGAGTGCCGCTACTTTTGATGGGTTCTACTATAACTAAATGGGGCCCAAAATCGATATCAGAGTACTTCAATCTTCTCCCTTTAGAAGCCTCAACGCGTTGTTCCAATATTAAAATTTCCTTTATGACTTCGGGATCGTTTTGAAAACAGATTTTAGTGGAAGCGAGTTCATCTTCCAAGTTTTTAATGTCTTTTTCTAATAGAGGAGAGAGTTGGTGCAAAGAATTTATTAAGTTGTTGGAATATGGTGATAAAGCATTATGTAAGGAATCTGAGGAAGAGTTATTGGGGGCCTCATCCCCCATCTTGATGATGGTATGTTTTACCCATGTACATTATTGTTCACTGAACCCTTCTTATGTCAATATTGGTGTTCAATATCAGAAAGCTGTATACGTTATTTATAAAAATCTATGTATTATAAAATACAAAATTGTTTTTACACATTAACGTCAAAATATGAGTTGTGTGAACCAAAGCGTCTCAAACATGTTTTAGATATTTTATTCGCAGGGTAGGTCATAGCTTCCTCAACTTGTTCGTGAATATGTTTACGTAAACCTTTCGATGGTAAGTTCTTTCTCTCACTGAGATAATCTTCATGCATTTATGGACCAATTTTTTTGAGGAGATAAATTTTCCGAACTTGTACGAAACCCAAAACTACTGATTACTGATTGAAACACTTGCTTTGTGCTCATCGTCGCTGCACCGTTCTTTCGTATCACTGCTTTGACTTCGCTCTGATATATAGTCGATTTTATCTTGGTTTACCAAACTGAACTGTCCACTGCCACCGGTACTAGCTTGTTCAATCAATAAAAAATGAAAAACAATAAAAACGTGCATTTTACAGACATACAAATTTCACCATAGCCGCGGAGGAACTAAATAGAATAAATACACTCAATGAGATCAACTGTTGCAGAAAGTAACGCGCGTATTTTATTTTAAAGTTATAACAATTTTGAAAACTGTCGGGTCTCAGATTCCCGGTAACAATGACGCCGGGTTAAGAGAGTAACAAATCCCAACATCAATCATAAATATAATCAGAAACATGATCACATGCAACACTATAAGAATAAAAGTGGACCATCAAACAACAAAAGACATACCGACTGTTCGAATTTGTTTTCCAATTACCAAATTCTCCCGTGATTCTATTTCAATTTCCCCTATATACTACAAGTCGAATATTATATTCAAAACATATAACTAAAATCCTTCTTCTTAACATTTAATATTTCTTTACATCACCAAAAAAGTCATTTCAAATTTACTAACACCTAAGAAAAACAGATAAATATCGTTTTCTGAAATTCCACTGAATATATCAAAGTCCCCGACATCTTATCGCTTCATAAAAACTCTCTTCCAAACTCTGTTATCTGTATCTATGAAACCGTTGAAAACCCCAAAAAAAACATCTCCATACCTGCCAAATTCACTTGTTGTTCGAACGTTACGTTTTAAAATGCTCTTATCCCATTGGCTAGATTCTAATATTTTGTTCGTTCCTCGCACCTACCTACGTCAGTCACCATATAAATACGCCATATACCCTACATTTTGCCTCTTTTCATCATTGAACGGGGTACACAAAGGTACTCAGTTTAGAAGAGCACCCGGCGTTTTCATACCGGGAACAAACATGTGTCCTTAAGCTTTAATCATCTCATAAATCGTCATAATATGTGCAAAATACCTTCATTCATCGCGTAAACAACAAGTGAAATCTTAATTGTCGACGCAAAAATAGAATAAACTTATAAGTTCATGACAATATAAAACCTAAAGTGACATAAGTGTTTCATTGCATCGTACAGTACATCATTTACATCATACCTAAAGTGAAAAATACCCATTTGGTCCTTCGAGTACATCGTATAACAACAAAGAAACTACATTCCCTCTAATTAACCCAAAGTAAAAAGGGCTAATTCAGAACACCGACACTAACAAGAATAAGACAGGTCGATAGTTTCATCCCATTCCTTTTTAACCTAGTCATGGACGACATTATACACAGTGTGACAACAATGAACTGGGGATATAGACTGAATAACTAACCAATCCGCATGGTGTGCTATGCGGAAGATGCGGTAATCCTGGCAGAAACAGAAAACGATTTACAGAGGCAAACACATAAGTTCTATCAGACTAGTGAAATATACAACATATCAATATCTATTGATAAAACAAAATGTATGACTTTCTCCAAAGACCCACCGAGGTGAAAAGTTGTAATAGGCAATAAACCAATAGAACAGGTAATGAGCTTCCGTTACCTAAGAGCGGACATATCAACCAGCAACAACCCCATAAACGACATAAAATCACAGGTCAACAAAGCCGCTACAATCTCAGGATGTGTGAGACATATCATCTGGGAAGACAACAACATGCGCATTGATAGTAAAGTGCGGATATATAAATCTTGTGATAGACCGGTGCTAACCAATGCAATCGAAACGAGAGCTCACACGAATAAGACAAAAAGCATCCTCAGAACAGCGAAGCCATCGCATGGAAGACACTAAGAGATAGGGTGAAAAACAATGACATAAGAGCGGCATGCAAGGTGGAGGACATAGGGAGATGGGGGAAGAATGGAAGAAGATATTGGCGTGATCACTAGCATGCATCGATAAAGATGGAAAACCAGCAGGCCGACGACCGCTAGGGAGATCACCTAAGAGATGGAAGGATAGCTGAAGCTCCATCTCACAGGATAAGCAACCGAATTGAGCTTTTGCAATAAACAGACCTTAAGGTCTTCTTGATGTATAAGAAGAAGAGAAGAAAATATTTTTTCTGAATTTGCCCTCAAAAAGGTTATGATCATAAAGTTACATTGGTTTTACTAATTTAAAATACTGATGTTTTTTCACTCTTTTCTACCTTCAAGGAAGTGATTACAAGTTATCTCTTTTCCAACATCTTAGTTCGGTTCTTGTAATAAAAGCAAACCAGAGATTGATTGAACTATCTTTTGAATTATTTAATTCTAATAATAACAAAATTGAGTGTTTTCGATGCTGTTAGAAGAAACCAGTTACTATTAAACCTTAACTGAATACTATCCTGTAAACATCTCTTGCAAATATGCAAGAAAAATCACTATAGTGTCTACCAGATCTGAGTAGTTGTTAAAATGCTCAAGAACCAGTTGTGTTATGTACTAAGATCTTATTTTTTTTTGAAAACAAGAATAACACATAACATATCCAAGTTTCACTGGTCTACTGAGCACAAAACTAAGAAAACTGTTTAATGTTTACAGAACGTATTATAACATGGGAATTTAATCAATCTGTTAATGTTAGTTAATTATTAGTTCGGCTACAAAAATAATTTATTTTAATTTAATCGAAGACAGTTTTTTTTTAGTTTACAATCACGTATTAAAGACAAATAAAAAGCAATGGCATGAGATCTACCTTCCATTCGGAGTCTATCTTTGCTTGAAATAGTTGATTTGAATGTATAAGGTGGTCCCTTATTCCCTAATGTCATTATCCAATGTAAAATGCAATGTATTTCACATGAAAAAATCAAAAATAACGTAAACTCATATCAATATATATTTTTGTAACTGTAGAAATCTAACGCAAGCATCTTTATACGATGGGTTATATAACTACCTATTTTTTTGGAAATTCCTGCATTTTCGTGGGGGAATACATTTTTATACAAGAAGAAATATCTGAGCATTTATTTCAATTTTATCAACGCATCACTGTAGGAAATTCGATATTTTGTCATTTAACTCATTTTGTAAACGGTATCCAATTCACACGTTCAATGAATTTCAGTGAAACAAAAATTTTTACATTGAAATTTCACTGAAAAAAATGTTCAATAGGTTTTTCTTCCCGACTTGTAACCAGTTAAGATAACCAAATCAGTTTTAATTCCAGATTTCAATGCTTTATTTTTTTTACCTGAAATGAAATTATAACGTCTATAAGTAGGACTGGGTCCCTTTCAAAATTCATACACTTTTTGGAAAGCCTTTTTCAGTTTTACGAATTTTTATAGTTTATCCGCTCCAAAGCATTATGTAAGGAATCTGAGGAAGAGTTATTGGGGGCCTCATCCCCCATCTTGATGATGGTATGTTTTACCCATGTACATTATTGTTCACTGAACCCTTCTTATGTCAATATTGGTGTTCAATATCAGAAAGCTGTATACGTTATTTATAAAAATCTATGTATTATAAAATACAAAATTGTTTTTACACATTAACGTCAAAATATGAGTTGTGTGAACCAAAGCGTCTCAAACATGTTTTAGATATTTTATTCGCAGGGTAGGTCATAGCTTCCTCAACTTGTTCGTGAATATGTTTACGTAAACCTTTCGATGGTAAGTTCTTTCTCTCACTGAGATAATCTTCATGCATTTATGGACCAATTTTTTTGAGGAGATAAATTTTCCGAACTTGTACGAAACCCAAAACTACTGATTACTGATTGAAACACTTGCTTTGTGCTCATCGTCGCTGCACCGTTCTTTCGTATCACTGCTTTGACTTCGCTCTGATATATAGTCGATTTTATCTTGGTTTACCAAACTGAACTGTCCACTGCCACCGGTACTAGCTTGTTCAATCAATAAAAAATGAAAAACAATAAAAACGTGCATTTTACAGACATACAAATTTCACCATAGCCGCGGAGGAACTAAATAGAATAAATACACTCAATGAGATCAACTGTTGCAGAAAGTAACGCGCGTATTTTATTTTAAAGTTATAACAATTTTGAAAACTGTCGGGTCTCAGATTCCCGGTAACAATGACGCCGGGTTAAGAGAGTAACAAATCCCAACATCAATCATAAATATAATCAGAAACATGATCACATGCAACACTATAAGAATAAAAGTGGACCATCAAACAACAAAAGACATACCGACTGTTCGAATTTGTTTTCCAATTACCAAATTCTCCCGTGATTCTATTTCAATTTCCCCTATATACTACAAGTCGAATATTATATTCAAAACATATAACTAAAATCCTTCTTCTTAACATTTAATATTTCTTTACATCACCAAAAAAGTCATTTCAAATTTACTAACACCTAAGAAAAACAGATAAATATCGTTTTCTGAAATTCCACTGAATATATCAAAGTCCCCGACATCTTATCGCTTCATAAAAACTCTCTTCCAAACTCTGTTATCTGTATCTATGAAACCGTTGAAAACCCCAAAAAAAACATCTCCATACCTGCCAAATTCACTTGTTGTTCGAACGTTACGTTTTAAAATGCTCTTATCCCATTGGCTAGATTCTAATATTTTGTTCGTTCCTCGCACCTACCTACGTCAGTCACCATATAAATACGCCATATACCCTACATTTTGCCTCTTTTCATCATTGAACGGGGTACACAAAGGTACTCAGTTTAGAAGAGCACCCGGCGTTTTCATACCGGGAACAAACATGTGTCCTTAAGCTTTAATCATCTCATAAATCGTCATAATATGTGCAAAATACCTTCATTCATCGCGTAAACAACAAGTGAAATCTTAATTGTCGACGCAAAAATAGAATAAACTTATAAGTTCATGACAATATAAAACCTAAAGTGACATAAGTGTTTCATTGCATCGTACAGTACATCATTTACATCATACCTAAAGTGAAAAATACCCATTTGGTCCTTCGAGTACATCGTATAACAACAAAGAAACTACATTCCCTCTAATTAACCCAAAGTAAAAAGGGCTAATTCAGAACACCGACACTAACAAGAATAAGACAGGTCGATAGTTTCATCCCATTCCTTTTTAACCTAGTCATGGACGACATTATACACAGTGTGACAACAATGAACTGGGGATATAGACTGAATAACTAACCAATCCGCATGGTGTGCTATGCGGAAGATGCGGTAATCCTGGCAGAAACAGAAAACGATTTACAGAGGCAAACACATAAGTTCTATCAGACTAGTGAAATATACAACATATCAATATCTATTGATAAAACAAAATGTATGACTTTCTCCAAAGACCCACCGAGGTGAAAAGTTGTAATAGGCAATAAACCAATAGAACAGGTAATGAGCTTCCGTTACCTAAGAGCGGACATATCAACCAGCAACAACCCCATAAACGACATAAAATCACAGGTCAACAAAGCCGCTACAATCTCAGGATGTGTGAGACATATCATCTGGGAAGACAACAACATGCGCATTGATAGTAAAGTGCGGATATATAAATCTTGTGATAGACCGGTGCTAACCAATGCAATCGAAACGAGAGCTCACACGAATAAGACAAAAAGCATCCTCAGAACAGCGAAGCCATCGCATGGAAGACACTAAGAGATAGGGTGAAAAACAATGACATAAGAGCGGCATGCAAGGTGGAGGACATAGGGAGATGGGGGAAGAATGGAAGAAGATATTGGCGTGATCACTAGCATGCATCGATAAAGATGGAAAACCAGCAGGCCGACGACCGCTAGGGAGATCACCTAAGAGATGGAAGGATAGCTGAAGCTCCATCTCACAGGATAAGCAACCGAATTGAGCTTTTGCAATAAACAGACCTTAAGGTCTTCTTGATGTATAAGAAGAAGAGAAGAAAATATTTTTTCTGAATTTGCCCTCAAAAAGGTTATGATCATAAAGTTACATTGGTTTTACTAATTTAAAATACTGATGTTTTTTCACTCTTTTCTACCTTCAAGGAAGTGATTACAAGTTATCTCTTTTCCAACATCTTAGTTCGGTTCTTGTAATAAAAGCAAACCAGAGATTGATTGAACTATCTTTTGAATTATTTAATTCTAATAATAACAAAATTGAGTGTTTTCGATGCTGTTAGAAGAAACCAGTTACTATTAAACCTTAACTGAATACTATCCTGTAAACATCTCTTGCAAATATGCAAGAAAAATCACTATAGTGTCTACCAGATCTGAGTAGTTGTTAAAATGCTCAAGAACCAGTTGTGTTATGTACTAAGATCTTATTTTTTTTTGAAAACAAGAATAACACATAACATATCCAAGTTTCACTGGTCTACTGAGCACAAAACTAAGAAAACTGTTTAATGTTTACAGAACGTATTATAACATGGGAATTTAATCAATCTGTTAATGTTAGTTAATTATTAGTTCGGCTACAAAAATAATTTATTTTAATTTAATCGAAGACAGTTTTTTTTTAGTTTACAATCACGTATTAAAGACAAATAAAAAGCAATGGCATGAGATCTACCTTCCATTCGGAGTCTATCTTTGCTTGAAATAGTTGATTTGAATGTATAAGGTGGTCCCTTATTCCCTAATGTCATTATCCAATGTAAAATGCAATGTATTTCACATGAAAAAATCAAAAATAACGTAAACTCATATCAATATATATTTTTGTAACTGTAGAAATCTAACGCAAGCATCTTTATACGATGGGTTATATAACTACCTATTTTTTTGGAAATTCCTGCATTTTCGTGGGGGAATACATTTTTATACAAGAAGAAATATCTGAGCATTTATTTCAATTTTATCAACGCATCACTGTAGGAAATTCGATATTTTGTCATTTAACTCATTTTGTAAACGGTATCCAATTCACACGTTCAATGAATTTCAGTGAAACAAAAATTTTTACATTGAAATTTCACTGAAAAAAATGTTCAATAGGTTTTTCTTCCCGACTTGTAACCAGTTAAGATAACCAAATCAGTTTTAATTCCAGATTTCAATGCTTTATTTTTTTTACCTGAAATGAAATTATAACGTCTATAAGTAGGACTGGGTCCCTTTCAAAATTCATACACTTTTTGGAAAGCCTTTTTCAGTTTTACGAATTTTTATAGTTTATCCGCTCCAAAGCATTATGTAAGGAATCTGAGGAAGAGTTATTGGGGGCCTCATCCCCCATCTTGATGATGGTATGTTTTACCCATGTACATTATTGTTCACTGAACCCTTCTTATGTCAATATTGGTGTTCAATATCAGAAAGCTGTATACGTTATTTATAAAAATCTATGTATTATAAAATACAAAATTGTTTTTACACATTAACGTCAAAATATGAGTTGTGTGAACCAAAGCGTCTCAAACATGTTTTAGATATTTTATTCGCAGGGTAGGTCATAGCTTCCTCAACTTGTTCGTGAATATGTTTACGTAAACCTTTCGATGGTAAGTTCTTTCTCTCACTGAGATAATCTTCATGCATTTATGGACCAATTTTTTTGAGGAGATAAATTTTCCGAACTTGTACGAAACCCAAAACTACTGATTACTGATTGAAACACTTGCTTTGTGCTCATCGTCGCTGCACCGTTCTTTCGTATCACTGCTTTGACTTCGCTCTGATATATAGTCGATTTTATCTTGGTTTACCAAACTGAACTGTCCACTGCCACCGGTACTAGCTTGTTCAATCAATAAAAAATGAAAAACAATAAAAACGTGCATTTTACAGACATACAAATTTCACCATAGCCGCGGAGGAACTAAATAGAATAAATACACTCAATGAGATCAACTGTTGCAGAAAGTAACGCGCGTATTTTATTTTAAAGTTATAACAATTTTGAAAACTGTCGGGTCTCAGATTCCCGGTAACAATGACGCCGGGTTAAGAGAGTAACAAATCCCAACATCAATCATAAATATAATCAGAAACATGATCACATGCAACACTATAAGAATAAAAGTGGACCATCAAACAACAAAAGACATACCGACTGTTCGAATTTGTTTTCCAATTACCAAATTCTCCCGTGATTCTATTTCAATTTCCCCTATATACTACAAGTCGAATATTATATTCAAAACATATAACTAAAATCCTTCTTCTTAACATTTAATATTTCTTTACATCACCAAAAAAGTCATTTCAAATTTACTAACACCTAAGAAAAACAGATAAATATCGTTTTCTGAAATTCCACTGAATATATCAAAGTCCCCGACATCTTATCGCTTCATAAAAACTCTCTTCCAAACTCTGTTATCTGTATCTATGAAACCGTTGAAAACCCCAAAAAAAACATCTCCATACCTGCCAAATTCACTTGTTGTTCGAACGTTACGTTTTAAAATGCTCTTATCCCATTGGCTAGATTCTAATATTTTGTTCGTTCCTCGCACCTACCTACGTCAGTCACCATATAAATACGCCATATACCCTACATTTTGCCTCTTTTCATCATTGAACGGGGTACACAAAGGTACTCAGTTTAGAAGAGCACCCGGCGTTTTCATACCGGGAACAAACATGTGTCCTTAAGCTTTAATCATCTCATAAATCGTCATAATATGTGCAAAATACCTTCATTCATCGCGTAAACAACAAGTGAAATCTTAATTGTCGACGCAAAAATAGAATAAACTTATAAGTTCATGACAATATAAAACCTAAAGTGACATAAGTGTTTCATTGCATCGTACAGTACATCATTTACATCATACCTAAAGTGAAAAATACCCATTTGGTCCTTCGAGTACATCGTATAACAACAAAGAAACTACATTCCCTCTAATTAACCCAAAGTAAAAAGGGCTAATTCAGAACACCGACACTAACAAGAATAAGACAGGTCGATAGTTTCATCCCATTCCTTTTTAACCTAGTCATGGACGACATTATACACAGTGTGACAACAATGAACTGGGGATATAGACTGAATAACTAACCAATCCGCATGGTGTGCTATGCGGAAGATGCGGTAATCCTGGCAGAAACAGAAAACGATTTACAGAGGCAAACACATAAGTTCTATCAGACTAGTGAAATATACAACATATCAATATCTATTGATAAAACAAAATGTATGACTTTCTCCAAAGACCCACCGAGGTGAAAAGTTGTAATAGGCAATAAACCAATAGAACAGGTAATGAGCTTCCGTTACCTAAGAGCGGACATATCAACCAGCAACAACCCCATAAACGACATAAAATCACAGGTCAACAAAGCCGCTACAATCTCAGGATGTGTGAGACATATCATCTGGGAAGACAACAACATGCGCATTGATAGTGAAGTGCGGATATATAAATCTTGTGATAGACCGGTGCTAACCAATGCAATCGAAACGAGAGCTCACACGAATAAGACAAAAAGCATCCTCAGAACAGCGAAGCCATCGCATGGAAGACACTAAGAGATAGGGTGAAAAACAATGACATAAGAGCGGCATGCAAGGTGGAGGACATAGGGAGATGGGGGAAGAATGGAAGAAGATATTGGCGTGATCACTAGCATGCATCGATAAAGATGGAAAACCAGCAGGCCGACGACCGCTAGGGAGATCACCTAAGAGATGGAAGGATAGCTGAAGCTCCATCTCACAGGATAAGCAACCGAATTGAGCTTTTGCAATAAACAGACCTTAAGGTCTTCTTGATGTATAAGAAGAAGAGAAGAAAATATTTTTTCTGAATTTGCCCTCAAAAAGGTTATGATCATAAAGTTACATTGGTTTTACTAATTTAAAATACTGATGTTTTTTCACTCTTTTCTACCTTCAAGGAAGTGATTACAAGTTATCTCTTTTCCAACATCTTAGTTCGGTTCTTGTAATAAAAGCAAACCAGAGATTGATTGAACTATCTTTTGAATTATTTAATTCTAATAATAACAAAATTGAGTGTTTTCGATGCTGTTAGAAGAAACCAGTTACTATTAAACCTTAACTGAATACTATCCTGTAAACATCTCTTGCAAATATGCAAGAAAAATCACTATAGTGTCTACCAGATCTGAGTAGTTGTTAAAATGCTCAAGAACCAGTTGTGTTATGTACTAAGATCTTATTTTTTTTTGAAAACAAGAATAACACATAACATATCCAAGTTTCACTGGTCTACTGAGCACAAAACTAAGAAAACTGTTTAATGTTTACAGAACGTATTATAACATGGGAATTTAATCAATCTGTTAATGTTAGTTAATTATTAGTTCGGCTACAAAAATAATTTATTTTAATTTAATCGAAGACAGTTTTTTTTTAGTTTACAATCACGTATTAAAGACAAATAAAAAGCAATGGCATGAGATCTACCTTCCATTCGGAGTCTATCTTTGCTTGAAATAGTTGATTTGAATGTATAAGGTGGTCCCTTATTCCCTAATGTCATTATCCAATGTAAAATGCAATGTATTTCACATGAAAAAATCAAAAATAACGTAAACTCATATCAATATATATTTTTGTAACTGTAGAAATCTAACGCAAGCATCTTTATACGATGGGTTATATAACTACCTATTTTTTTGGAAATTCCTGCATTTTCGTGGGGGAATACATTTTTATACAAGAAGAAATATCTGAGCATTTATTTCAATTTTATCAACGCATCACTGTAGGAAATTCGATATTTTGTCATTTAACTCATTTTGTAAACGGTATCCAATTCACACGTTCAATGAATTTCAGTGAAACAAAAATTTTTACATTGAAATTTCACTGAAAAAAATGTTCAATAGGTTTTTCTTCCCGACTTGTAACCAGTTAAGATAACCAAATCAGTTTTAATTCCAGATTTCAATGCTTTATTTTTTTTACCTGAAATGAAATTATAACGTCTATAAGTAGGACTGGGTCCCTTTCAAAATTCATACACTTTTTGGAAAGCCTTTTTCAGTTTTACGAATTTTTATAGTTTATCCGCTCCAAAGCATTATGTAAGGAATCTGAGGAAGAGTTATTGGGGGCCTCATCCCCCATCTTGATGATGGTATGTTTTACCCATGTACATTATTGTTCACTGAACCCTTCTTATGTCAATATTGGTGTTCAATATCAGAAAGCTGTATACGTTATTTATAAAAATCTATGTATTATAAAATACAAAATTGTTTTTACACATTAACGTCAAAATATGAGTTGTGTGAACCAAAGCGTCTCAAACATGTTTTAGATATTTTATTCGCAGGGTAGGTCATAGCTTCCTCAACTTGTTCGTGAATATGTTTACGTAAACCTTTCGATGGTAAGTTCTTTCTCTCACTGAGATAATCTTCATGCATTTATGGACCAATTTTTTTGAGGAGATAAATTTTCCGAACTTGTACGAAACCCAAAACTACTGATTACTGATTGAAACACTTGCTTTGTGCTCATCGTCGCTGCACCGTTCTTTCGTATCACTGCTTTGACTTCGCTCTGATATATAGTCGATTTTATCTTGGTTTACCAAACTGAACTGTCCACTGCCACCGGTACTAGCTTGTTCAATCAATAAAAAATGAAAAACAATAAAAACGTGCATTTTACAGACATACAAATTTCACCATAGCCGCGGAGGAACTAAATAGAATAAATACACTCAATGAGATCAACTGTTGCAGAAAGTAACGCGCGTATTTTATTTTAAAGTTATAACAATTTTGAAAACTGTCGGGTCTCAGATTCCCGGTAACAATGACGCCGGGTTAAGAGAGTAACAAATCCCAACATCAATCATAAATATAATCAGAAACATGATCACATGCAACACTATAAGAATAAAAGTGGACCATCAAACAACAAAAGACATACCGACTGTTCGAATTTGTTTTCCAATTACCAAATTCTCCCGTGATTCTATTTCAATTTCCCCTATATACTACAAGTCGAATATTATATTCAAAACATATAACTAAAATCCTTCTTCTTAACATTTAATATTTCTTTACATCACCAAAAAAGTCATTTCAAATTTACTAACACCTAAGAAAAACAGATAAATATCGTTTTCTGAAATTCCACTGAATATATCAAAGTCCCCGACATCTTATCGCTTCATAAAAACTCTCTTCCAAACTCTGTTATCTGTATCTATGAAACCGTTGAAAACCCCAAAAAAAACATCTCCATACCTGCCAAATTCACTTGTTGTTCGAACGTTACGTTTTAAAATGCTCTTATCCCATTGGCTAGATTCTAATATTTTGTTCGTTCCTCGCACCTACCTACGTCAGTCACCATATAAATACGCCATATACCCTACATTTTGCCTCTTTTCATCATTGAACGGGGTACACAAAGGTACTCAGTTTAGAAGAGCACCCGGCGTTTTCATACCGGGAACAAACATGTGTCCTTAAGCTTTAATCATCTCATAAATCGTCATAATATGTGCAAAATACCTTCATTCATCGCGTAAACAACAAGTGAAATCTTAATTGTCGACGCAAAAATAGAATAAACTTATAAGTTCATGACAATATAAAACCTAAAGTGACATAAGTGTTTCATTGCATCGTACAGTACATCATTTACATCATACCTAAAGTGAAAAATACCCATTTGGTCCTTCGAGTACATCGTATAACAACAAAGAAACTACATTCCCTCTAATTAACCCAAAGTAAAAAGGGCTAATTCAGAACACCGACACTAACAAGAATAAGACAGGTCGATAGTTTCATCCCATTCCTTTTTAACCTAGTCATGGACGACATTATACACAGTGTGACAACAATGAACTGGGGATATAGACTGAATAACTAACCAATCCGCATGGTGTGCTATGCGGAAGATGCGGTAATCCTGGCAGAAACAGAAAACGATTTACAGAGGCAAACACATAAGTTCTATCAGACTAGTGAAATATACAACATATCAATATCTATTGATAAAACAAAATGTATGACTTTCTCCAAAGACCCACCGAGGTGAAAAGTTGTAATAGGCAATAAACCAATAGAACAGGTAATGAGCTTCCGTTACCTAAGAGCGGACATATCAACCAGCAACAACCCCATAAACGACATAAAATCACAGGTCAACAAAGCCGCTACAATCTCAGGATGTGTGAGACATATCATCTGGGAAGACAACAACATGCGCATTGATAGTAAAGTGCGGATATATAAATCTTGTGATAGACCGGTGCTAACCAATGCAATCGAAACGAGAGCTCACACGAATAAGACAAAAAGCATCCTCAGAACAGCGAAGCCATCGCATGGAAGACACTAAGAGATAGGGTGAAAAACAATGACATAAGAGCGGCATGCAAGGTGGAGGACATAGGGAGATGGGGGAAGAATGGAAGAAGATATTGGCGTGATCACTAGCATGCATCGATAAAGATGGAAAACCAGCAGGCCGACGACCGCTAGGGAGATCACCTAAGAGATGGAAGGATAGCTGAAGCTCCATCTCACAGGATAAGCAACCGAATTGAGCTTTTGCAATAAACAGACCTTAAGGTCTTCTTGATGTATAAGAAGAAGAGAAGAAAATATTTTTTCTGAATTTGCCCTCAAAAAGGTTATGATCATAAAGTTACATTGGTTTTACTAATTTAAAATACTGATGTTTTTTCACTCTTTTCTACCTTCAAGGAAGTGATTACAAGTTATCTCTTTTCCAACATCTTAGTTCGGTTCTTGTAATAAAAGCGAACCAGAGATTGATTGAACTATCTTTTGAATTATTTAATTCTAATAATAACAAAATTGAGTGTTTTCGATGCTGTTAGAAGAAACCAGTTACTATTAAACCTTAACTGAATACTATCCTGTAAACATCTCTTGCAAATATGCAAGAAAAATCACTATAGTGTCTACCAGATCTGAGTAGTTGTTAAAATGCTCAAGAACCAGTTGTGTTATGTACTAAGATCTTATTTTTTTTTTGAAAACAAGAATAACACATAACATATCCAAGTTTCACTGGTCTACTGAGCACAAAACTAAGAAAACTGTTTAATGTTTACAGAACGTATTATAACATGGGAATTTAATCAATCTGTTAATGTTAGTTAATTATTAGTTCGGCTACAAAAATAATTTATTTTAATTTAATCGAAGACAGTTTTTTTTTAGTTTACAATCACGTATTAAAGACAAATAAAAAGCAATGGCATGAGATCTACCTTCCATTCGGAGTCTATCTTTGCTTGAAATAGTTGATTTGAATGTATAAGGTGGTCCCTTATTCCCTAATGTCATTATCCAATGTAAAATGCAATGTATTTCACATGAAAAAATCAAAAATAACGTAAACTCATATCAATATATATTTTTGTAACTGTAGAAATCTAACGCAAGCATCTTTATACGATGGGTTATATAACTACCTATTTTTTTGGAAATTCCTGCATTTTCGTGGGGGAATACATTTTTATACAAGAAGAAATATCTGAGCATTTATTTCAATTTTATCAACGCATCACTGTAGGAAATTCGATATTTTGTCATTTAACTCATTTTGTAAACGGTATCCAATTCACACGTTCAATGAATTTCAGTGAAACAAAAATTTTTACATTGAAATTTCACTGAAAAAAATGTTCAATAGGTTTTTCTTCCCGACTTGTAACCAGTTAAGATAACCAAATCAGTTTTAATTCCAGATTTCAATGCTTTATTTTTTTTACCTGAAATGAAATTATAACGTCTATAAGTAGGACTGGGTCCCTTTCAAAATTCATACACTTTTTGGAAAGCCTTTTTCAGTTTTACGAATTTTTATAGTTTATCCGCTCCAAATTGAAATCGGAAAATACAAATGTTTTCCTTCCTTTTTAGCATTATATATCGATATTTGAATAGTTAAGCAAATGTAACACGGTCCTAGTTGTCGGATAAACAATAGTTATAAACCTGAGTTTACTAAAAAAGAGCCGAAGTTGCTGATTCCACCTCAATATTTTATAAATATCAAAAATAAGTTAAGGACTTATCTTGGGAAAACTCGGGACGTACAGCTCGCAGCAGTATTTGAGGGGTCTTCAACCGTGGTTGTCTGAACTACAGAACTAGGTGGTGCGTTGAGTGGATCTTGTAGAGTCCGTAAAGGTCTATAGAAGTATATAACGGTCCGTAGGGGTCGGTACAGTAAGGTCTGAAGCGGTTCTTAAAGATCGGTACAGTAAGGTCGCGGTCCTTAAAGGCTGCAGAGCAGCGAAGAAAATTAAAAATCACACACAAAATGATATATAAAAGTGAATGCTGAGTAACTTTTCAGCGAAGAAATGAACAAGCCAGGATTCCTTGAATCGTAGTTCGAAATAGCCATTTAATGATGGTAAAAACTATCACCGATACGCTCCTAATATTCGAAATGAAAGGATTTGGAATTAGAGGTGCCAGCGACATGTTACAATTCATTTTAAAAACGACCTTTACGCGATTGAACATAAAATTGGAGCAGTCAGTAGGATTGTCACAAAAAAAAGCGTGACAAACCGGTCTATATCATTAGTCTATTGACAATTAACGACCGCGTGAAGTCGTTCGAGAAATCAGTAATTTGGAAAGTGTTTATCCAGTCGAAGGATCCACATAGCCGAAGTTTGGAAACCCCGGATGAATCCAACATTGCAGAATCTGGTTGGTTTTAAGAAGATTAGCCAACTTAAGGGAAGAAAACGCATCGTTCGACCCATTTCCGCACTAAATAAATAAATGAAGCCAACCCATTTACTTTGGTAAGCAAATTTTGTTCTCCTATATTATTTTCCTTCATATTCTTATGTTGATTTTTGAATGATTTTTTTGTTTTTCTACATTTTTATACGTTTTAATACTTTATGTCAGACATGGTTTCCAAGTATTAGCAATAGTATAGATAGGCATGTAAGTATATGGTCGAAAATTTACAATAGTAACTGAGCTCCGAGCTTTAGTATGGCTTTTTAAACGCGAACTTAATTCTAAATCAGTACGATGAAGACTTAACATCGAAAAATTCAATTATGACGTAGAATATTGAAAAGGGAAAACAAACACTAATGAAGACCATAGATAAATACTTTGAATACGGGGAAGAATGGAATCTCCTGTACTAAGGCCGAAGCCACAAAGTTTTGTCAAGTGCTGCGTCATCTATTATGGTGGAAGGTTACTATTCACCAACAGGGAAAAAATAAAGGAAGAGACCTGCATGATTAGTCACAGTTTACTAGTTACTACTAGATGGCAAGCCAAGCAAATACTGAAGGTTTTTTAAATTATTCCTATATTGTTTTTTCTTAAATAAAAAAATAAACAGTTACACAAAGTTTAAACACTTTTTGAGATAACCTGTTATTTGATTTTGGCTTAAAAGTAGGATAGGTTGTTTTAAAAAGTTGTTTATAGCTTTTATCCGTTTTTATTAACCAGGATAGTTTATTAAAAGACGAACGTCGACAAATAGTTTCAAAAATTTAATATAAAATTTTGTTTATAAAATAGTACAGGTGATTTTCTTTATTTTCTTCTCAAACTTAAGATAAGAATAATTTATTGATAATAGCATGTGCTAACAAATATTACACATATGATACAATATAATGGATTCCAATGTTTTTCAAACACTAATTTTTTTCCGATATACATTGTGTATTTTGTAGTGTATTTGTCATCCAAGGGGCGATCTTCGTGTTTTTCCTTTTACATTTTTTTTTGTATATATACAGTCGTCTATATATTTTTGAAATGTTCCAATGAAAGTATTTGTTGCATAGTTAGGATCTGGATTCAATTATAAGAAATCCCAAGATTTTTGTCTGATTGTATTTTTAAGTTTTGTTTCATCTATGTATTTCACTATTCCTCGTTCCTTTGGGCATTCGGTCTTTTCCAGTACTATATGTAGTATTGTTGAGAAATGCTCTGTAATGTCGGTTTACAATACTAGGGACAGTATTTGATCCAGTACGTTGAATTTGGATTTTAAAAATATGCGTCGAATGTCGAATTACTGGAATTTTTTCATATAACGTTTTCACATTATTTTCAAACGATGTTACTTGCAGGTTACTAGGAATTCTTTGTGTTCTCAAGAAAGTGCCAACGCTTTCAATTAGTGTGGATTTTTAAATTTAATTGAGATATTTCATCTATCATCAACCTATTAAAATCTAAAATAAATTTAAAATATGATTAAATATAAAAATTAATTGAAATTATTTAATGAAATTGACTGTCTCGACCCTTACTTCGTGGAATATGCTCATATTAGTGTTTTTAAATGAAACTCAAGGTCTCTAGTTAATTCCACAATATAATACAAGTTATTGAAAATTCTAAAAAATTGACAATTGTTTCGATAAATCATTCTGACGATGATATTGATTTATCGAAACAATTGTCAATTTTTTAGAATTTTCAATAACTTGTATTATATTGTGGAATTAACTAGAGACCTTGAGTTTCATTTAAAAACACTGAAATTATTTAGTTTAGTCACATTGATCACCAAGTTTATCTATTTGTGGTGATGATTTATCTCTTTTGTGAAGTGTTCATCTGATTCGACTGCCACAAGGTTTTGACTCTAAAAAAAATTAAAAAAAGGTACATTATAAAATTAAGTATTTTTATACTAAAAGTCAAATTTAATATGCAAACTTTAGGTTATTATAAATTATGATTTAACTTAAGAAACAAATTACCTCTAGGAACAGCAAATCTCGCCATATCATTTGATTCTTTATTCTCAAGGGAAATTTTTTCAGCTTCAGACCTAATAGTTTCGGCAATAGATTTCACTTGAATCTCTGAAGAAGTACTACCCGATTTATAATTCCCCGACTTTTTATACAATACTGAAAAATATATTATTTGCACAAAACATTCTAATTAATGTCTTTAAATACTTACAATTTGTTTGTGGTGTAGGTTTAAAAATAGGATAAATGTTACGATTTAATGAGGGACTCTCGTCTGAATCAGAACTAGAGTGATGGGACATATACCTTGTATTTTTTTCCGTATCCTTGATCCCCGTCCTTTGTAAATATCGGAACTAGACGAAAGGTCTGTTGTAATTAAAGCCTTTTTAGCTTTTCTTAGTGCTACAGTAAAGTCACCTACAAGTTAAAAAAATATTTCTCTTTAAAAAATGACAAATACAATAAAACTCTGTCAAAGTCTCTAATATACTGATCCATTTGTTATTGTTTTACTACTGATATTTTGATGTCGGTAGTAACCTTCCAAGCGAATAGATGGCGTTAAAAATGGAGTTTAGCAGTGGCTATTAAAGATCGCTGGGCATGATGAAGACGCATTCTCACGAATAACCTTACACGCACTAGAAAATGAGTCAACTATTAACAATCCCGGAGATATCAATAGTGAATATTAAAATATCTCAGAGAAATAGCGGAGAATTCTTTGGATGACGCTAATATACAAACTCAATAAAATATTAATATAGTATCTGATATATAAGTTAGACCCCCGGAGTACGATACTCGTAGTAGTACACAACACACAATAGCTAATGAAACTACTAACGAAGGAATTAAAATATTAGACGAAATTATAAACAATAAGGTGAATAAAATTTTAGTTTTTAGTCAAATATATCATAAATTACACGTTAAACAAGAAAATTAAGAGCAGCATAACTGAAGAAATTCCGTCAGAAAATTATCACGATTTAATTTTTGAATTTTTGCGAGTTTACGCTATACAAAATAAAACATTGTATGTACTTCCATACAGAAGGTTTATATAGAAATTTCAATGAAATGTTTTTAAACAAATTTTCAGAGAAAGGTTCTAAATTAATTAGATTTACGCAATTAGTTAATAGAATAAAGGATAAAGAAGGACAGATTTTGTTAATAAAATATCATCATGAATATAAAAGTAACCGCGGAGGTATTCCTGAAGCTATTGAACATTTAAAAAAACTACTATTGGATAGGATTAAGAAAATCAGTCAGAAATTAGGGGAAAGAAGGGTTAGACCGGGTAGCTAACACTTTTCGCCATGTTGAAACCAAATTACTCCAACTAGAGCTTGCTTTATTGAACGACCTGACGTATTTTTTATCGTATCACTATATAATGTTTCCGAAAAGTCGTAGATTCATTACTTTTTCCAGAAAAAATATGTTTTTCTCAATGTCAAATCACCCGGTCTTATCCCACTAGTGGGGTAAAATATTAACTTTATGGAAAACTATAAAAGCTACATTTTTATTCAAAAAACTTTAACTTTAACCAAAAAATATTATTCTTACAAACAAAAATCACATTGAAAGAAGGTATCTTCTTCGCCTGCTCCACTGCAGCCTTCGTGAGCCCAGTAAAGACACATTCCACATTGGATCCATCCATCTTCTTGCTTTGAGTTGGAAAAATATTCGTTGCAGTATAAACAATGATCGTCGGACTTATTATCTTCTCGTATCTTCTTCATCGGAAGAATCATCAGTCGAGGTTACAAGAATTTTTTAGGTGACTCTTTTCTTTCTCTGGGCCTTGGTACGCTTGTGTTTTTGATTGTTTGGTTTTGATGTTGTCTTCTTATTTGGTTTGTTTGAGTCACCAATAACCAATTTTATTTTCTGTGACATTATGTTTCTTCCATTTTCTTTTTTCTTTTCCTCTAACTGAGATTCGAGTTCTGTTTTGTATGGTGAAGAAGTTAATAGTGCACATTTCCCTTTTCGTTTATCTGTTTTTTCTGATTTTTTTCTTTCGGCAACAGGTGGTGGCATTAGATGTTTGGGTGATGTAGCAAAAGCTATTGGCGCATCTGGCTTTTCATCCGTGACAATTTGTGGTTCTAGAACAGCAGGGTTCATTTGGAAACGGTTCGTCAATATTGGTTTGTATTGGTTTGTTAATCTCAACTACCGTTTCACACGTTTTTGTGCAGGTTTTTCTTCTGTTGCTAGTTCCACTTGTAGAACAACATCTGCTTTTGCCTGTGGGCGTGGGTCTTCTTCTTGAACAGTATTTGCCTCTACAGGAACATGTCTATCTGTGGTTCTAGATGGAGCAAACAGGTGATCAGGAAAAATGTTTCAGTTTAAAGGATGCATTCCTGTTAGCTTGAATCCATTTACTGCCGTCCGCATTCCTGCTGCCTTAAGGAAAGCTGCACCATACAGTTTGGCTACTTGTTGAATTGTAACAGCTCTACCAGAATGTGTTGCAAGCCACTGGCGCACCTCCTGTTGATAATAGGTGCTGAGAGTGCATCGAAAATTTTTGAAGGAAAATCAGGACTGCATAGTGAAGAAAGTTTTGGATAAATTTAGCTTAAACCCAAGAAAAATGTTATTAGTTTAATTTAAGTATAATTAAAATCTCAAATTTTGTTTTCATTTGCCTTTTCTTTTTATCCTAAAATTTTACATTTTGGACGACCATGGACCATGGTTTGCCCCCACCCCTGTTATAAAGCCTGGCTACGCCCTTGCATATAATTGAAACAGCACATAGCAAGAACCGGCAAACTTTCGAGCATTATTATATAAAATATGTTTTGTATGAAATAGCCATTTTGTTTCAAAATATATACGATTTATTAGAGAGAATTGAAACAGCCATCACATTTTCTAAATTAAACACTTTTCACAATTCAATAATGGATCCAGAAGATCTCTTGAAGCACTTAAAATTTATTAACACAGATTTATCAAATTCCAAATTGCCTTTCAAACCAATTACAGAAAATATTATCAAAATTCGAAAAACTAATGCAGATTAAAAGTTACTGTGAAATGGATTAAATAATATTTATAATAGAAATACCAATCGTAGAGATCAATAATTACGATTTATATCAACTTTTTCCTTTGCCCACTCCAATCGACAATATTTTTCACATAATTATACCAAATTCCTTTTCATCAATGATTAAAAATTCATGTTTTTCAACAACGGTTGTCAAGAAATTAGCGATGAAGAATTTATCTGCCAGGAATAGACACTAATAGCAGTTCAAGATGAAGATGCCCCTTGTTAACTGCAAACGTTAAAATCTTAGTAATTGTCATATACTTCCAGTCAGTATAAGAAAATTCAGCGTTCAAAAACTTCAATCAAATAAATGGTCTATCGTTTCTCCTCAAGTTACAGTGGCGGAACAAATGTGCAGTAGTGATAAAAACTTAGTGCCCTTACAAGGAATATTTATTGTTGAATTAGGAAAAAACTGTATAGTTTAAATAGAAAAACGTATTTCTCCGAGGCAATACACTTAATAAAAGTGGATTGAAATCAATCAAACTTCGAAAGCTAACAATTAAAAATTTTATAAATACGAAATTTCAAAGATTGTCATAGATGTCATTTCTAAATATTGTTCAATCAAAATTATTTCCATTTCAATGGAGAGGTTTATAGCAGGGAAGATGGTTTGATTATGGGTAACCCCCTCAGCCCCCTATTAGCAGAAATTTTCATAAATAATATAAAATAATTCATGACACCCCCTTAATAAGAAATTTATGTACTGGCACCGATATGTGGACAACATTTTAGCTAGCTTCATTACTTACATAAACTCAATTCACAATAATATCAACTTTACCGTCGGGTTTGAACAAAATAAGTCTATAAACTTTTTAGACATGACAATTTCAAATATAAATAATACACATGATGTTTCTATATTTCATAAACCATCACATACAGATATTACAATTCATAATAGTTCGGTCATCCATTCAGTCAGAAACTAGTAGCTTTCAATAGTATGATACACAGACTCCTAACAGTCCCATTAAATATTAATAATTATAACAGAGAATTAAATATCATAAAACAAATAGCAGTTAATAATAATTACGATCCAAATTTAATTGAAAATATCATAAATAAAAAGATAAAAAAACAGACTTTAGAACAAGTATTCCCTTCTGATAAATTTATAATAAACAATTTAAAAGCTTAACATACTTTGGAATACCATCCTTAAAAATTAAATCATTTTTAGAAACTTTAGACATGAATATTTCCTTTAAAACTGATTACAATTTATACAAACCGTCAGCAAACATATGGTGATAGTGTCTCTGCCAAATTCGATTGTTTTATTACCCACAAATAGGTATGAAATTGAAAAAATAATAAATGAATTGTAGATTAAAAAGGCAACTGGTATTCATAAGATAAGTGCGGAATGTCTAAAAGTAATTTCACCATTTATACTTGATCCTCTAGTGCATATCATAAATATGTGTATAGAAAAAGGTACATGGCCCAAATCCTTCAAAAACACTGTAGTCATACCCGTATACAAAAATGAAGATAAGACCCTTGCCGCGAATTATTGACCTATATCACTGATTCCACACATGGCAAAAATTTTTGAAAAATAGACTTACATCGTTTATAAACAAATATGATTTAATTTCATCCAAGCAATTTGGTTGTAAGCAAAATAACTCCACACAAGATACCGTTTTAAATTTAACATGAAAAGTTTATAAAGCATTAAATGATAATAGAGTTTGTTTGTGTGTTTTTTTAGATCTAGCCAAAGCTTTTGATACTGTTATCCATAGCAATCTATTGCAAACTTTGGAAAAAATTGGCATACGAAACAACTATTTACAACTATTTAGGAGTTACCTGTCAGAGAGACAGCAGATAGTAAGGGTTGCCGGACAAGCGAGTGGTCAGAGGGATGTAACATATGGAGTACCTCAGGGAACAATTTTAGGCCCCATTTTATTCAATCTTTACATAAATGGATTATTTTTATTGCGCAGTGCAGGACATATAACTGGGTTCGCTGATGACACTGCTATTACTTATGAAGCAGATAACTGGTATGAGCTGAAATTAAAAGCAGAAACTGACCTAAAACTAATAAAGACCTGGTTTGATAATAAACTACTTACCATAAATTTCAAGAAAACATATTACCTACAACTGTTTAGCTCTAATTTAAGCATCGAACTATTCAAACCTCTTGAAATATTACAAAACGGACAAAATTTTAGCATCAAACCTGTAACACACATGAAATATTTAGGTATTATCATAGTTGCAAATTTAAAGTGGGATTGTCATATTAAATTCATTATAAAAAAACTACAATTCGTCCTTTACAAATTTAAATACCTCAGAAAATTCATCCCTGCTAGATATCTTCGAATTATGTATTTCGCACTAGTGGAAAGTCACCTCCGTTATGGTATACTGGCTTGGGGAAGGGCCCTGAAAACTCACATTCTTCCTTTAGAAATCATTCAAAAAAGATTTCTAAAGATCAGCATGTGTAAACCCTATACCTATTCTTCAGATCGATTGTATAGAGAAAGCAACATATTTGACCTGAATCAGTTGTACTTTCTATGTGCATCTATAAAATACCACACAATAAAAGATGTAAGAAACTTACCTGCACATAGATATGTAACTAGAAACAAAAACCACTACATTGCTCTGAGAATGATAAAGTCCTTCTGTCAACGGTCTTTTTCATTTCTAGCTCCGAAAATCTATAATTGTATTCCGGATAGTATCAAGAATACGAGTAGTGTTATTGTTTTCAAAAAAAAATTGAAAGAGTTTGTCTTGGAACAGCCGAGAAATTTCTGTCATATTGTAATATTACTTTACCTACTTTAAAAACATAGAAGTTACGTTTACTCAAATTTCTGCATTCGCTTAAATCTAATATTGTCCATATATACATATATTTACATTGGTCCTAATTTTATTTTATTAATTTTATTCAAAACTGTTCAATAAGATGCGGTAATGTTAAATTTAGTGTGTTTGTTTTGACTTGTATTTTGCCTCTCGGATACCTTAGGGTTTATTTATTTATTCACTTACATAGTTGTTTAGTTGCTTTATAAAATTGTGTAAATGTTTTAAAATTATCACGAATATTAGAGTATCAATCAAACTCCACAATGCAATTTTAATTTTAATTTTAGATTGTTCAAGATTTATACAAATACTTATATTTTAAATGTTTTATTCTATGCTACGCATGAGGGATTGCCCTCCTGTGGTTTTTCTAAATTTAATGAGATTTTTATGTACGTATATATTTTGTAATTGTAAATTTACATGGTGAATAAATATTATATTATTAAAAATATGTCATACATCACGGTGCATAGAGGAAACTGAAAATTACGAAATTTAAAAATTTTGCAGATGCTACCTGAGATGTAATACGACGTAAAATTTATAATATCTACAAAGAATATAGTTCCTACTTTATTCGAGAAGAATTAAGCGATTATCCTGACTATAATTATAGCTCATTAGACATTATAGGAAACGTTTTATCAGAATGCTGTTTTGAACATAAAAAATTGACAATCATATGGTAATTATGGAATCTCGACGTACAATGACACTTCTTGAACAATATTTGAGAAAAATCAAAGAATATAGTCAACTAAACAAACATATAGTGTATCTAAAAAGATATGGATTGACATGCATGATGTTTTTTTGTTAAATGAGTTCTTATACCATTTTCTTGTTAGCAAATATTTCCACGTCTGTCCATGCACAATGAAGGCATACCGACAATACTGAAGAGTTTCACTATATCGTTTAACCCAAATATGAACGCCAACATCAATTGTGGGTCTTTTTAATTATTATGACATTATATTATAACCATAAGACCACTTGTTTGTCTCAATTACACAATCACGATTTTTTCTCATATATTATGTATTAGATTAGAAAAATCGACACAGCTGTCGATTAATATACAAACAGCTCAATATTTATTAGATATTTTGAGTTTCTCGATGTCAAATTGTGATTAAAGAAATAAACAGTAAATATTATTTATTGTATAAATAGGAATTATGTAAGTTGGGTGGAAATGAAGAGGAAATAAACAAAATAAGTATATTACTTTCTAATTTAAGGAAGGTGTATCTGAAGAGCTGCCTAATATGCAAATTGAGTAATTTGTGAGTAGCCAAATGAGAGGGTACCATAAATAAAAATGCATAAATAATTAAAAATTAATAAAATTTTATAAATAGAAATAACTCTCACAAATATTATACTATAAAAAAGTATTTAAACTGATTCTATGGAGATAAGTGAAAAATGAATCTCTTTTCGCGTACGAGTGCTTGAACGAGTAAAACTGTCTGTGTTTTGCTCTTCCATTGTCGTGATAAATAAGTGAATTTATTTTGTACTTTGGTGCTATTAATTACATGTGTATGTATTATCAATAGTAGACTTTTTGATTCAGTTTCTTATCAAACTATTTTTACTTTTCCGCCCAACCTATCTTATATGCGAGAAAAGTATTGGTTTACCCCAAAAAAAGTTGGAATTTTGAAAAAAAAGTTTCAGTTATTTATACGTTTTCCATCTAGAACAACACGAAAAAACGGTTTTTAGAAAAAATATCCTGTGTGTATGTCGTCGTCGTCGTTGTCGTCTTCCACTTTTGGTTACATGTCTTGTTAGCACGATACAGCCTCCGGAATGCAATAAGTCACCAATGTTATGATTGAATATTGTTCAGGTCATCTCACAGATGAACCCTATTGAGTTTCAGCTCAGCAGAGCCAGTACACCGGGTGCTATGATACTTGATTTTCAGCTCACCAGCGTCCGTACAACAGGTTTGAAGAAATTTCAGTTTGTTAGCATGTTACAGCCTCCGGAGTCCATATAAGTGACCAATTTTATAATTGGATATAATTCAGAGTATCTTAAAGATGAACACTATTGATATTCAGCTCGCTGAAGCCAGTACAACGAGTGCTATTGTTACGAAACAGCACACTGGTATAGTCCCTAAAACCGACCCTGTCTAAGCCAGGTATAATAGTTGAAATTATGGCGGATACGCAGTTATAAAAAACTGTTTACGATTGAGACTATCTTATCTAGAACTGGTTTTTGTGACCAGAGTTATCTAGAAAAGGCCAGAAAAGTTATTTGTGTGTGTAAGCCGCAGTCCGGAATTTACTAGTAAAAATGGCTTTAATATATAAGGGGACTGATCAGGAAGAGTTAGTGAGTTGATAATTTGATATCGTGAGATAAACAAATAAATTAGTGAATATAAATTAATAAAGTGTTTATATAAATTAGTTTGAGTGAATATACAGTTAATATAAATTAATGATTAAGTGATTGGTTAAGTATATATAAATTAAGTGTTAGTGATTAGTGAGTTAGTGTTTAAATAAATTAGTATGTAGCCATACCGAGTGTTTGAAATTTATCCCACCCATGATAAGAACTTTTAATAAATAAGAAAAACATTACATTGGTGTCAGAAGTGGGATAATATAAATAAATTGCTACGTAAAAATGGCCAAGAGACTATGTGACCTCAAAGTGGCGGAACTAAGAGCAGAATTGGAAGATCGCGAGTTGGAAACGTCCGGTAAGACGAGCGAATTAATAGAAAGACTCAAAATGGCACTGGAAAGTGAAGGCTTGGATCCAGATTCATTCTTATTCAAAGACGAGGCTTCCACCTTAATCTCGTCAATTTCTGATATGAAGAATGATTTTTCTGCAATGATGAACGATATTTCTGCCATGGAAGAGAAGATTTCAACGAATGTGAAAAACGATATTTCTACTATGGAGAAGGATATTTCTACTAATATGGACGAGAATATTTCCACCATGAAGAATGACATTTCTGCCGATATCTTATCGTTAAAAAATGACATTGCTGCTGACGTTGAGAATAAAATTACGTCCCTAAAATCAGACATTGAAAACAAGATAACAACGATAGACAAGAAAATCAAGGAGTTGGTGAGAAATATGGCAGATTTAAGAACAGAAGACACGCCAGCAGAAGGAAAGGAGATTGATCATATAAAACCCTGCAAGCCAGAAATAACTTCCAGGATAGAGGACATTGGCAGTTTTGCACGAGTCAAGACCCCAACATTCGACGGAAAGACATCGTGGACCAATTATGTGAAACAGTTTGAAGCAGCCGCTAGAGTGAATAAGTGGTCCGATAAGGAGAAAGCAGTGAACCTAACTATAGCGCTTCGGGGAGATGCCTTAGATGTACTTCAGACGATACCGCTTGAAGAAACGGATGACTTCGAGCTGCTGAAGAAGAGGTTGGACATGCGATACGGTCACGAACATCTAGAACATTTGTACCAATCTCAGCTGAAGAACCGAAGGCAGAAACGTGACGAATCACTTCAAGTATATGAAGTGTGTATTGCCCGACTCGTTCGATTTGCTTATCCATCAGCAACAGAGAACATGATGGAATGTCTGGGCATACAGGCGTTTATTGATGGCTTACGTGACCCCGATATGTAGAGGACGCTTCGCTTAGCCCATCCCAAAACATTAGTTGACGCATTGACAGATGCTCTTGAATATGAAGCAGCAACGAAGGCTTCGAGTTACAACAGAGTAAGGACCATCCAAGAAGAAGGTGACGAAGACAAGTTTGACCAGATCGTCAACTTGATCAAAAGTATGATGGACAAGAAGCCGAGAAAGATTAGATGCTGGAATTGTGGTGAGCTAGGGCATGTACGCAGTTCATGTAAGCGCCCCAGGACACCTGCAAACCAAGAACCCCAGTCACAGGAAAACTAGAACGGGTCGGCTACTCTCATACTGATAGCTTCTCTCAGATGTGTTAACGACAGTGTTTATGTAGATGGAGAGGTGAATAGCAAAAGATATACTCTGCTTGTAGACACTGGAGCAACTAGAACTATCATACGACCAGAAATAATAAACTCCAAGAAGAAGATTTTACCAACGAGACTGCGACTGCGGACCGCTACAGGTGAAAGTGCCAACGTTCACGGTGAGACACAAATTCAATTGGGAATTGGCGCAGAGAAGTGCACGCATACGGTAATCGTTGCTGACATTGAAGAAGACGTGATTCTGGGAATGGACGTAATGAATGTACAGGGTTTCCAATTAGACTTTAGAAACAGAACCATTAAAGTGGGTTCCCAGGAGGTATTCCTGCATCCATATGAAGGCAGCGCGGTGTTGGCAGCTGTACAGGAAGATACCGTTCTACCTGCACGAAGCGAAACCATGATAGTAGCACGTCATGCCATTCGGGCTCTGTAATGCGCCTGCGACATTTGAAAGACTTATGGAAAATGTCTTGAGAGGGTTGTCTTGGAAGACATGCCTGGTCTATTTGGACGACATCGTAGTACTGGGGAAGACATTTGACGAGCATCTGAAGAATTTGGAAGACGTATTCAAACGACTCCAAGCTGCCCAGCTCATGTTAAACCCGAAGAAATGTCAGCTGTTCCAAAACCGAGTCAACTATCTAGGCCATATAGTGAGCAATGAAGGAGTGGCGGTGGATCCAGAGAAAATTGCGTCCATTCAACAATGGCCGCAACCAACCGACAAACATCAAATTAGGAGTTTCCTTGCACATTGCACGTATTATAGAAGATTCATCAGGAAGTTTGGAGATATTGCCAAGCCTCTAACGCGACTCACAGAAGAAGCAAGAGCTTTCCAATGGGACGAAGACTGTCAAACGGCTTTTGAAACCTTGAAGAGGCATTTAACCTCGGCGCTGATATTAGGATATCCATTACCAGAGGAAGACTTTATTTTTGACACTGACGCAAGCAACGTAGGAATTGGTGGAGTGCTCTCACAGATCCAAGGAGGGCAAGAAAGAGTACTGGAATATTTTAGTAAAGTCCTCTCCAAACCAGAACGAAACTACTGCGTCACAAGAAGAGAAATTTTGGCTGTAGTGAAGTCCGTGGAACACTTTTACCAGTATCGTTATGGTAGGAAGTTTTTAATCCGGACTGATCATACAGCACTCAAGTGGTTGATGCAGTTCAAGAATCCCGAGGGCCAGATCGCTAGATGGATTGAACGACTTCAAGAATACGATTTCAAAATCGAACATCGAGCTTGTGTGAGTCACCGAAATGCCGACTCCCTGTCCACACGGCCGTGCCCAACAGACTGCTCCCACTGCAACAAAGTGGAATCTAGGGAAGCTGCAGTTTCAAGAACTACTGTAGTCATCGAGGAATGGTCACCCACCAGGATCAGAGGAGATCGGGAGAATGATCCTCACCTGAAGATGATTCGGCAATGGAAGAAAGAAAACCGGCGACCTACCTGGCAAGAAGTGTCAAGATTTTCACCGAAACTCAAGGCGTATTGGGCTCAGTGGGACTCCCTTGTCCTGGAAGAAGGCATATTGAAAAGAATCCTTGAGAACGATGATGGTTCCGAGAAGAGGAGACAGCTAGTTATCCCGAGAGCAAGAGTAGCTGAGGTACTGAAGATGTTACACGACAGTCCATCGGGAGGTCATCTGGGAGTGAAGAAAACCCTTCAGCGAGTCCGTGAAAGGTTTTATTGGATGAACAGCTCCGACGATGTGAAGGACTGGTGTAAGAAATGTAGGACTTGTGCTACGAGTAATAGACCACATCGCAAGAGAAAGGCACCCATGAAACAGTACAATGTTGGAAGCCCTTTTGAAAGGATTGCTTTAGATATCGCTGGACCATTTCCGACGACAGAAAATGGTAGAAAGTACATACTGATTGTAATGGATTATTTCACAAAGTGGCTGGAAATTTACGCTATCCCGAACCGAGAGGCCACAACTGTCGCGGATGTATTGGTGAAGGAATTTATCAGCCGATATGGAGTACCCTTGGAAGTCCACAGTGACCAGGGAAGAAAATTTGAAAGCCATCTATTCCAGGAGATTTGCGACAAGCTGGAAATGAAGAAGACCAAGACAACAGCTTTACATCCACAGTCAGATGGAATGGTCGAGAGAATGAACAGGACTATTGGAAAATACCTGTCCAAAGTAGTATCCAGCCATCAGAGAGATTGGGGCCAGTACCTTTCCCTATTCGCATTGGCTTATCGATCTGCTGTCAATGAGTCCACGGGTGAAACACCGGCGAAAATCCTGTTTAGACGTGAAATAAGGCTTCCTTGTGACCTGGAATTTAGCTGCCGGCCTGGAGAAGATCTAGCAGGCGAAGACTACGCAATCCAATTGAGAAGAAGGCTGGATGATATTCATGAATTAGTTCGAACAAATCTTCAAGTTGCCAGCGACAGAATGAAAAGTCGGTACGACACGCAGGCCACAGAAGGCGGCTTTAAAGAAGGGGACAAAGTATGGCTACACAACCCGACGAGGAGAAAAGGATTTTCTCCAAAATTACAAAAATCCTGGGAAGGTCCATACTTAATCAAGAAAAGGATCAATGATGTTATATATCGCATAAGCAAGATCCCCAACGGAAAACCAAAAGTAGTTTACCAAAACCGACTAGCGCCATTCGAAGGAGACCATGACATAGAGGAAGGAGTAAACCTTATTCGAGATGTGTCTGACCCCACTTTCGATGAATTTATGGGCGCGTATGGGGGTACCGGGAAAACTAGATATGGAGTCACTTCGGAACAACAACAAGATTTGTTCACTCTCCCGGGAGATTATTCACTGGCATACAACATCCCCGCCCGTATCAAGAACGCACGAGGGTTGGCAACCGTCTTTCGAAAGAAGTTCGGGCAATTAGAAAAACTTGAAGACCAGATTCCAGCCCCTGGCAAGACACTGAAACTGAAACATAATTCGCGGTACGTCTTCTACGTGGTAACTAAAAATGAATTCCAAGATCGATCTACCTACCGCGATGTGTGGGAAGCACTTCGAAACCTCCGAGACCATGTGTTGGAATCCAACGTGAAGAAACTGGCTATGCCTAAGATAGCGAGTAACCAGTTGGATTGGCGAATCATCAGGAACATGGTAGAGATTATCTTTCAAGATACCGGTGTCCAGATATTAATTTGCAGCTACAACCCCCGTTATCAGTATCCGATGAAGACGGTGCCCTGCTATTTCCATAAGATCGGAAAGTGTAGAAATGGGGCCAGTTGCCGATTCAAACATCCAGTCTCGGCTACACAAAAGTTCCAGGAGGAACTTCCATTTAAGGAGGGGGTAATGTTACGAAACAGCACACTGGTATAGTCCCTAAAACCGACCCTGCCTAAGCCAGGTATAATAGTTAAAATTATGGCGGATACGCAGTTATAAAAAACTGTTTACGATTGAGACTATCTTATCTAGAACTGGTTTTTGTGACCAGAGTTATCTAGAAAAGGCCAGAAGAGTTATTTGTGTGTGTTAGCCGCAGTCCGGAATTTACTAGTGAAAATGGCTTTAATATATAAGGGGACTGATCAGGAAGAGTTAGTGAGTTGATAATTTGACATCGTGAGATAAACAAATAAATTAGTGAATATAAATTAATAAAGTGTTTATATAAATTAGTTTGAGTGAATATACAGTTAATATAAATTAATAATTAAGTGATTAGTTAAGTATATATAAATTAAGTGTTAGTGATTAGTGAGTTAGTGTTTAAATAAATTAGTAAGTAGTCATACCGAGTGTTTGAAATTTATCCCACCCGTAATACAAACTTTTAATAAATAGGAAAAACATTACACTATGGTACTTGAAGTACCTAATTTTTGTCATTTTTGGCCTCCAGGGTGTATACAAGTGATCAATTTTAAGATTGAATATTGTTCAGGGCGTCTAATAGATGAACCTTATCCATTTTTAGCTCACCAGAGCTAGTACAACGGGTGCTATGGTATCTGAAGTGCCACATTGTTGGTCATTTTTGCGGAAAAGTTAGTTTTAATCCTTAAAACCGTTTATTTACTGAACAATTTATCTACATTGTCAATTACCTAGTTCAAGCCTTCTTATAAAACAGAGGCGTAGGTGAGCAGATTTTTCGTTATGGATAATATATTATCCAACGAGTTCACATAAACCCACAATAAACATAATATACTGCTTTTGAGTACAAGGGCAGGGCTATTCAATATTTTTCCAAAATGTCACTCAACAATTCAGTTCAAATATCTTACGTATCAGCAGTTGAGACAGCACCTAAACAATGCTTTCCAAAAAAAAGATCAAGCTATTGTGATGAAGACAATTTAAAGTTATTCGACTACGTTCAAGGAATAGGTAATGTTATTGGTCCAAAAAATATCTCGTTTGTCTCCAGAATTTCAAATAATCGAATTTCTACTAACTAACTTACTAACTCCCAACAATAACAATAAATGATACTACCATAAACATTCGTAGACTCGTCTCTACTACTAAAGGAATCATCATATCTGATATTTCCCCCTACATGAACAGGTCGAAAATGTAATAATAATCTTGGGTTACAACTGGCATCTCCGATCTCTTTTCTAAAGGCTGGAATACCAGGCGACGAATATGCCCATATTCTCAGTTTCAGACGTCAAGCTTACGTTTTCCCCCTTTCTGACAACTTTGAAGTCCAAACTTCCATAGTCATTTCATTTGATGGTAACGATAACAGAATTTTTCTATCAACCGATAATATGAATTGTTTTATCCTGCAAGCAATCCGGACACATCGCCTCAAATTGCCCAAATCCGCAACTCGACGTTATATCAAAGCCTACACAGTCTAAACCTGAAACTACCAATACATCTACAAGAACAAGTGATTCTCCACTCCCATCAACCAGTCTCCCACCAATGAGCGAAGTTCTCTAGAACCAAGATACAACCCAATCCAACCCTGCTCCCTTTATTATAGAAAAACGTTGCCGTTTCGAAAGCTCAAGTGACAAAACCACTTCTCCTGATACTGACGATCAATCCAACGTAATGCTTCCCCCCCCCCGCAAATCTGTCTCCAGCATTCAGAAGAAAAAAAATGAGAAAACAATGTTGAGCTCCTCTAAAGAATCTAATTTAACAGAGATAACAAAACAATGTATACAAAAAGCATACCAAACTAATCCTGAGACCTATATCCTTCCAATAGACAATCTTGAAGCATACTTGGAAAACACCTTTGGTAGTCGCAATCCTTACCAGGAAGCCTTAAAGTATACTAATGACATTAAGTCTCTTATCTCTAATCTAAATCGACTTTATCCAACTCTTACAGAGAGATCGATTAAAAACAGAATAACCCGAATAATAAGAAAATTATCAGCTTCGATTGGATTTCAAGGAACATGAAAATGAATCAAACGAAGAGGATTACAGTTCTCATGGTTCACATCAATCACAACACTCTGCAGACTCACAAAATTTCACAGTATCATAGGTATTCCAAACATCGCCAAAATCCTCTTATTAATCACATAACTCCTAATATTTCATTTTCACCCTATTTCAATGGAATTGTAACGGGTTTACCTTAGTTTAGAATCTCTACAACAACTCATTAGTGATTACTCTCCTGACCTTATCTGTTTACAAGAAACGAATTTCCGAAACTCTCATAACCCGTATCTCAAAAGTTACACTTATCACCATTTTATCAGACCTAACCTCCCACGCACCAGTGGTGGAACCTCAGTTTCCATTTCTAACGATATATTTCACCAAGAATATCATCTGATCACTGAATTAGAAGCTATTGCTGTAACTGTATGGTGCCCCTACAAAATTGTCATATGTAGCTTATACATTCCTCCCAATTACGCTTTGAAAAAATCTGAGCTCAGCAATCTAATTAATCAACTTTCTTTTTCCTTTTATATTAGTCGGTGACTTCAATGCTCATAACCAGATGTGGAGCTTCCAAAGAACCTTTGGACGAGGTAAATATGTTAAAAATGTTCTAAGCATCACAAATGCTAACATTCTTAATACCGGCAGTAACACATATTTTCATGTCCAATCTGGTTCCTTCTCATCTATTGATTTGAGTATTTGCGACCCCGGGCTAGTTTCTTCGCTAACATGGAACACCATTGACAGTTTATATGACATCAACCACTTTTCTATCTTAATTTCCAGCAACGAACAAAAAACCACAACCTTAAACTGCAAATGTAAAATAAAGAATGCAAATTGGAATCTCCTCGAGAAAACTTTCAAGGAACAATTGGATGACCTTACCCACCATGATAACATAGATGAAGCTGTCAAGCAATTCACTTATGCAATGCTTTCCTCCGCTGAAATATGTATGGATAGATTCTAAATCAACCCCTCGAAGAAAACAGTTCCTTGGTGGAACGATTCCTGTTACCAAGCTGTGAACAATTGCAACAGATCTCTTAACAAATACCTCAGAACTAAGAACGAATTGGATCGAATTGCCAAAGCTCAAGCTAGGAGAATACTTAAGTGAAGTAAAAGAGACTAGTAGAACAAATTTATCAGTACAATAACCACAGACACATCCCCAGCTCAAGTTTGGTCTGAGATACGACGAATGAAAGGCCAAAACAGCAGTACTGATAAAGTACCTGCTCTACTACACCAAGGAAATGTTGTCACAAATGACCAGAAAATAGCGGACATTCTTGCCCAACATTTCGAAAACTAAACTAAAATTAACAAACCCCCTTCTCACCGAATGAATATAGCAGAAAATTGCGATAACACCACCCCTAACCTTCATCTAATCAACAGTCATCTGTTTGCCGAAGAACACTCAGAAAATGTCACAATAGTGGCATGTGGGATTGCACTGTGAAACGTAATACCTCCGATAATTTTGATGAAGGGAATCAGGGAAAAACCAGAATGGAAGGATAACCTTCCACAAGGATTCATTCTTATGATGACCGCTAAGAGTAGTATGACGATGGAGGCTTTTGTGAAATATATTAAACACTTTGCGAAATTTAAGCCGGAAGGCAGAGTACTGCTCATAATTGATGGTGCTTCATCTCATTTAGATTGTGCCATCGTTGAAGAAGCAGATAAACACAACATAGTTTTGTACTGTCTACCTAGCAACACAACACTATGGCTTCAATCAATGGACAAATCTGTTTTCAGTCCATTTGAGACATATTGGGATGAAGAAATTTTGAATTTTGGGATCAACAAACCTAATCTCCGCATTGATAGAGCTACATTTGGAAGAAAAATTACTGCCGTTTGGTCAAAAGCCGCCTCACAAGCAAACGTGATGGCCGGATTTACAGGTACTGGAATACTTCCCTTCAATCCAAATATAATTTCTGAGACAGCCTTTGCGCCATCAGAGCTGAGCAGAAGAGAAGCAAACAACGACGAAAATACACCTCCAGAAAATATGAACCTAGCTTCTTCACAACCAAAAATTGTGTTACAACGTCAGGTCACGGAATTAATCGCAAATACGCCAGGAACTTTTGGTCTACAGAAAAATACATACAAAAAGAAATAATATAGAAGCTGCAGCACTGAAGATAGTTCGAACAGTGAAGATATTCCAATACATGACACTTCTTCAGACGACCAAATTATAGAAGAAGAAAATAAAGTTGTAGAGTTGCAAGGCACCTTTAAAAATCTGCTTCCAACACCTGAAATACAACTAAAATAAACGGTTTTACGGATTAAAACTAACTTGTCCGCATCTGTGGCCCTGAACAATGTTCTATCATAAAATTGTTACTTGTATACACTTCGAGGGATGTATCGTGCTAACAAACCAAAATTTCTCCAAAAATAACCAAAAATTTTGTATATCTGGATATCTGGATTTAGAGGACCCGCTGTACTCGCTCTAGTCAACTAAAAATCAATGAGGTACATCTGTGAGACACCTTGAACAATATTCAATCCTAAAATTGATCAATTGTATACTCTCTGGAGGCTGTATCGTGCTAACAAACTGAAAATTCTCCAAAAATGACGAAAATTTGGTACTTCAAGTACCATAGCACCCGTTGTACTGGCTTCACTGAGTTGAATATCAATAGGGTTCATCTTTGAGACGCTCTGAATAATATCCAATCATAAAATTAGTCATTTGTATATACTCCGGAGGCTGTATCGTGCTAACAAACTGAAACTTCTTCAAAAATGACAAAAATATCGTACTTAAAGTACTGTATCACTAGTTGTATTGGCTCTGGTGAGCTGAAAATCAATAGGGTTCATCAGTGAGAAGCCCTGAAAAATATTCAATCATAAAATTGGTGACTTGTTGAGCTGCGCAGGCTGTATCGTGCTAACAAACTGAAATTTCTCAAAAAATTACAAAATGTCGTACTTCAAGTACCATAACAACCGTTGCCCTGACTCTGGTGAACTGAAAATCAATAGGGATCATCTGTAACATGTCCTTAACAATATTCAATCATAAAATTGCTGACTTATCGCACTCCGGAGACTGTATCGTGCTAACAAGACATGTAAGGAAAAGTGGCCGACGACAACGACGACGACGACGACGACATACACACAGGATTTTTTTCTGAAAACCGTTTTTCGTGTTGTTGTTGATGGAAAACGTAAAAATAGCTCAAAAAAAATTTCAAAATGTCAACTTTCTTTGGGGTAAACCAATACTTTTCTCGCATATAGAAAGGTTGGGCGGAAAAGTAAAAATTACACCTAGTAAGAAATCGCTAAATTATAGAGGTCAGCAAGTAACCAAAAATATTTTTGCTAAAAATAAAGATCCAGAGAAAGAATCACAAGAGGAAATCTCTAGAGATAAAATGAAAAAGAAATCAATTAAGAAAGTAGACGAAAAATGGTATTGCCATTTATGCAACGAGGACAGGATTATGGATATGCGTCTGTGCAATATGTGCATGCGATATGTACATGAAGAATGTGTGGGTCTGACCAGAAAAGATAAAATGGATTCCTTTATTTGTCCGACGTGCTCCGATTAAAGAAGTAAAACTTTATCATTATTTTTGAAACTAGCTCTCTTTGTGAATTAGTTTAATGACTTGTTTTTCAGTTTTTATTTGTTACAACAATCTTGATTTGACGGTTAAATATTCAGTATAAAATATATGTTCAAAATATTTTATGATAAATTGTTTCAAAAGACCATTTGAGCAACTTTCTATAGCACTGAGGGAGGGCCTTATTAGTCTCCACATGTGGGCCTTTTGGGAACCATTGTTCCTAACAAGGCTCAATGTCACCTTGCATTAAAAAAAATTTAATATTTCCGGCCCCCTAAGTTAAGTGGTCCTTATTTAGTATACTCCCTTATATTAAAATGATTATGTTTTGTGTTCTAATTTTTGTTTTATTTGATGGGTAACTTAGCAAGTAAAATAAAAGATACATATAGTCTATACATATAATAGATACAGTGCACCAGGTTTATAAGGATCTACGTAGGTATAGTATCTAAAATCCTATTCTTTTGAAGCGGTCGAGAACCAACTCTAAAGTGGACGAGAATCGCGACGGGTGGTCGAAAACAGGCTAAAATGTACTTTTTTACACTCATTCAATTTATTCAACAAATTATGAATCAAAACACTAAAAAGACTTTTTAAACCCATTCCAAGATTTCAAACAACCCGAAAATGATATGACAATTGAAATTTAATTTAATTTTCTAGGATTTATTTCATCTCAATGTCGAAATTCCTGTTAATCGGTCGCAAACAGGCACATTCACTCTACAAGTATGTGTATGTAAAAGCGATTTGTGTTCCATTTCAACTGAATAAATAACGAATTGTGAATTATGTACATTATACATTAGTCCTCAATATTATGATTTGTTTAATGTGCTTCAGTACTGTTACTCCAGAAAAGAGGAGTGAATATGGCGGACGAGACTACTCACCTATATACTGCATTAGTTATTATTATCAACTACGGCCTCTAGCGGTGAAGTAATAAACTCGAAAATAATTTCCAGCAGTTTCTCGTATGCGAATTTATACTCTAGGTTCTACGATCAATAGTTTTTAGGATACAGCAGGTATCTCTCTTAATCGGACAATATAGTGACCGAAATAATGAATTTATTCCTTTTGGCTTTTCCACACTGAATATATCGGGTGCCCATCTTTATTTTCCCTCATTTTAACTGCCCATAATTTCTAAACGGTTTGAGATAGAAAACATGAAGATTTCAATAAAATGTCTCATATTAGCACAAGTTTTGTTCGAAAAAGTTAAGTTTTTTTTATTCGGCTTGCCTACGTCACAACAAAAAGTGGCGGATGTTTGACAATTTTTTTGTTGACATTTGTTAATAGAACACCCCGTATATTTTTTGTAGTTTGAATGAACCGGCCTTTACCTATCTTTCAAAAAAATTTATAATCGGTTGACGTGTAACTGAGCAATTCATTTTTAAAATGAGAGATACAAAGTAGTATTTAATCACAAAACGTAACAACAATAAAATTCAATTTTATTCAAAACAAGACACAAAAAAAAGTGATAGTTTTAAGTAATTAAATGTTCAATGTGCCGCCCTTCTTGATAAATACACTTGTTTAGCCTTACATATAAATTTGTAAAAGACTAGCCCAACATATCTTGGGTAGTGCTGTTAAATGCATGACGAATATTAATCTTTAATTCATCCAAATTTTGTGGTGCAGAATTATACTCTAAAGATTTTACATATTCCCATAACTAAAACTTAGGAACTGTTAGGTCATACGAATTAGGAGCCCATTCTACTGGACCACTTCGGCCAATTCAGTTGTCACCAAATTTATTGGAAATAGAGTTTCTAGCTATTGAAGAAAAAGGGGGGGGTGTCCCATCCTGCTGGAAATAGATTTCATTCCAATTACCATTTAATTGCACGTCTTGATCCAACTGTGAATAAAAAATAATTCCAACATGTCTGTATAAGTATTTACATTGATTGTTTTTCAGCGAAAAAAAAATGGTCCATGTAATTTATTGTTGTTGACAGAACACCACATATTTACCTTATGTGAATCTCTTTCATATTGTTCAAACTCGTGCGGATTTACTTCAGACCAAATTCTGCAATTATGTTTATTAACTGCTCCAGTTAAATGAAATGTAGCTTCAACAGACATTATTAGATTGACGTTTCATGCACTCCTTCTGAGATCTATTAACATTTCACACATAAAAACACGCTCTTCGAAGTCCTTATTCAATTTTTGCCGAATTTGAATTTTTAGGTTTCAATTTTATTGCTTTCAAAATGTTATGAACTTACTAATGTTGAAATAGGAAACAACTTTTCTTAACGACGATTTTGG
This sequence comes from Galeruca laticollis, assembly GCA_963921935.1. Taxonomy (NCBI): domain Eukaryota; kingdom Metazoa; phylum Arthropoda; class Insecta; order Coleoptera; family Chrysomelidae; genus Galeruca; species Galeruca laticollis. The sequence continues at coordinate 36,503,979 of OY998179.1, read as the reverse complement.
ATATTTCCTAACAAAGTCATATACAACTATGGTGTCATCTAATTAATTGTTAATTGGTATCCTTTTCTTTCGAGATAATTGTTTTTGAATTGGGTGGTTGTTTATTAAAATCTCTGAAAAACGTCTTTGAATTAAAATCACAGATTTTGTTCCAGCAAAGGTAAGTACAACATTTACTTTCTCTTCGTCTGAAAACACCATTTTCACATATAAACAGACAATAACAATGACTGACAATTCGCAAAGTTGATGAAATTGACATAAAACTTCCAAAGCTTACTATGATTAAAAGTATTAAGTAAGCATCTCTCATTTTAAAAATTATTTGCTCAGTCCCTCGTTAGCCGATTTTGAAAATTTTTGCACTGAACGATAGGTAAAGGCCGGTTCTTTCAAACTACAAAAAAATATACTGGGTGTTCCATTAACAAAAGTCATCAAAAAAGTTGTCAAACATCCGCCATTTTTTGTTGTGACGTAGGCAAGACGAATAAAAAAACTTAAGTCTTTTAAACAAAACTTGTGTGAAAATGGAACATTTTAGTGGAAACCGCATGTTGCTATTTCAAACCGTTTAGAAGTTATGGACAGTTAAAATGAGGGAAAATAAAAATGGACACCTGGTATTTTACAATTTGATATGTGTTTTATTCAAAACTTATTGATGATAAAAATTGGCTATATTCAGTAAATCTAAAACGATCCAATACCGATTTAAGTAGATATATGTTTTTTTTGGAAAACGTACAAAACAAAAATTTCATCTATTTATAAATTGTAAAAACAAAAACTCAATAACTTTGTAAAAAATTGACATTGTTGAAAAAGTAGCAGCTTCAATGGATATCACTCAAGCTCTATAACATTACTATAAATTCAATGTGATGATAACCCCTTTTTATAAACACACCGAAACTTTTTTAGTTATGCAATAAAATAATTCATAATAACATATGCTAATCACTGATAATTAATAGGTCTCTTGGAACTATCATAAGCATATTTTCGGCCCACTTTTTAAATATTAGTACCAATAGTTAATTAGTATTAATTATTCTTGAAAAAGTACATGCTTGATCATATAATAATCTTTTCTAGATCAATGTCAGTTGGTTCGGATATTTATCTATGTGGTCCACATAGAAGTTCATAATTAGACTGCCGAAAATGCCATAAGGGATCTTAAGTATTTACACAATATACTTATAGGTACCACGCCTTTAGATTTTTTAATATATAAAGTCAAACAGTCAATTACAAATCATTGTGTATCTGGTATTAGCTGAGTCTACAATCGATTTACAGAAATAAAATGACATTCAAAGTAAGTGAACTGCGTACCTTTTGAATCTATTTTTAAGATAATTTCACTTTGCTAATGTTATTTTCATATAATGTGATAATTGTATATTTTACTTACTCAATTTTCATTACAACTAGATATCCAATCTCTCTTTTTTTATTATCGCGACTGCTAATTCTGAGGTTTGAAAATTGTTACTGAAAGATGTGAAGAACGACTATTATTGATTGTATTAGGGAAGGGAAAATGACAGGAAACAAAAGCTATTAGGTGAAGACAAATAAGTAAATAAAAAATTTAAATTCATGATGTTTTCAACAATGCTATTATATTGTTTGGAAATGAAATTCCTTCTTTTTTATGAAAAATAAGTTTCCCATAGTAAAGAAATATCTTACTGAATTATATATTTTTGAGTCTGGTACAATACCTTCTGTCATATGTCTAGAAATAGTATGAGTCCACACTCATACATTTTTTTCTACTTTGCCGGTAAGGCATTAATCCAGATGATTTTTCACAACTTCTAGGGTATACTCCGCATCCGAAGGATATGGTTCGAGGGAATATGGTGAATTTCATTGATTGATTTTCTATTCTATCAATTTGTTCATCTAATGACAGTACTCTTCAAAATTGATGGTTATGTTTTTTAGTAAGAACACATGAAAGAGTGATTTCAAAGAAATCTCACCAAATAAGTTGCACATTTTTTAAATGCTTTGAATCCTTTTGCGCATTGAAAATGTTTAAAGATAACCTATTTCTCAGTATCGATGCGCTCTAAGAGTTGTTCGATTTTGTTACTAGTATTCACCTTATTAGATAGTCACAAAGTAAAATATGGCAAGAGGACAACAACTATATAGAATCAATCTACATATTTCAGGAGCAAAGTTAGCTATGTGAACTGTTGAAATATTGTTTTAACTTTCACAACGTTATTCAATACTTGGCAAAATACAATACTACTTTTTAACAATTCAACTTATTAACACATCAAACTATTGACCGACTGACTTTGCCACAACTTTCCAGAAAAGACTAGAATATTCTATAACATACTAGTACGTCTATATGGAACACAATAAAAAAATCTTGAAAATTCCAGACTGTCACCTTGACAGGTAACTGTGTCTACTCCGCCTATTCAGCCCTCTTCTTATTTTCAGTCCAAACTGTCATTCTGACATTCATAGAACAGGTGTAACATTGCTTCCCCACTTCAAGTTATTCACCTCAAATAACAGGCACTTCGACGGCTTCTTGAAACCAATTGGGTGGGTCATCACAATAATAGCGAGCCAATATCTCGATATGAACGACCTTAGGTTTACTTTTTGGTGTCAGACGGATGCGATTAATTAGGTCGTTGATTTTCTTGACCACCAAGTAGGGACCTTCCCAATTTTGTTGAAGTCTCGGAGTTAACCCTTCCTTTCTTCTGGGCAGGTACAACCAAACATGCTTCATCGAGCTCTTCTTTAAGGTTTTTATCCAACTGTCTCTTCATCTTTTCGCTAGTTAGTTTCAGACTCGTCCTTGCAAACTCGTGAATCTTCTCTAACTTTTGTTGAGGGTCTTCAACATATTGAGGCAGGCTTTGGCCTTCTTCTCGGGATGAAGAAGAAGGTTTTCCAAAAAGGATATCGCTAGCAAGCCAACATTGAAGGTGTATAGCCAGTGGATTCATGCTGTGCACTCCGATACGATAAGAGGAACAATGGAATCAGTTCATCCCAATATTGCTGGTTTTGGGAGACCAATAACGATGGATATTGGCAAATAGTCCTGTTGTGGCGTTCCACTAAACCATCAGACTGTGGATGCATTGGTGTAGTTCGATTTTTCTTAATCCCGAGGAATTTCATTAATTCTGTCCACAATTCTGATTCAAAATTTCTTCCTTGATCGGAATATACATCCAATGATACTCCGTGTCTTGCGATAACATTATTCATAAATGCTTCAGCGACGGTTGCAGCCTCTTGGTTAGGAATTGGTACTACTTCTGGCCACATGGAAAAGTAGTTTTTGGAAGTGGCCCGAGTATGTCTACACCTACTCTCTGAAATGGTTCACCGGACAGATATTGAGCCATTTTTCCACGATTTCAAGTTTTTTGTCCTTTTCTTTCCGCTGCATAAGTCACATTTCTTACACCAATCTGTAACGTCATGGCGACAGTTGACCCTGTAGAATCGTTTACGAACTCTGGCTAAGGTTTTCCCAACTCCGTAATGTCCTCCTAAACGACAGATATGAATTTCTTCCATCACTTTACGAACAAGTGATTTAGGCAAGACAAGTTGGTGGATCGTAGATACACTGTCAGAGGTCTCCCACGTCCGATGGAGTACATCATCGCGAAGAGTAAGGGAATCCCATTGAGCCCAGTATCTTTTGATCGTTGAACCATACTTGGACACTTCTTGCCAATCCGGTCTAACTCCATTTTGTAGTCATGTCCGGGCAACTTTTCAGTCTTTATCTTTCTTTTGAAATTTTTTTAGGTTTTCTACTGACCACACGTTTTCGTCCAAGTCGCTTCTTATTGTTGTTGCATGCGGCAATTCTATCTTTTCCTCTCTGTATAATTGGTTAATATTACTTTCCTTTTCCTCAATTCATTGGCGATATCTGCATTGTTGTTGAGTACATGGCCTGCTGGATAGGGTATCCGCATTTCCATGATAGTGACCTTTTCTATAAACTATTTCAAAATTGTACTGCCGAAGTCTTTCTAACAATCTGGCAATTTGTCCTCTCGCATTTTAAAATTCATCAACCACTGTACTCCTTTATGGCCGCTTCTGATGATGAAGGTTCTGCCATAAACGTATGTGTTAAAGTGTTGAAGGCCTTTACAATTGCTAACAATTCTTTTCTTGTCACGCAGAAATTTTTCTCCGCCCTTCCCAGGGTCTAACTGGAATAAGCAATTACTTTTTCTTCGCCATCTTGTTGCTGTGAAAGGATAGCTCCTATGTCATGTTGTGAAGCATCGCAGTCGAGAATAAATTGACCTTCTTCTTTAGGGTTCGCTAAAACCGGTGCAGTGGACAACCTCTTTTTCAATTCAGTAAAGGTATTTTGGCATACTGGATCTCAATCGAATGATGTGTTGTTTACAGTAAGTCTGTGTAAAGGTTTGGCTATCTTTCCAAAATTTTGAACAAATTTCCGGTAATATGTACAAAGACCCAAAAATTGACGAACCTCATGTTTATCTCTGGGTTTTGGCCAGTCTTGAATCGCCGGATCAGTTTTTATTGCCTTTGCTGACACAACGTGACCTAAATATAAAACTTCACGTTGAAATAAGGAGCATTTCTTGGAATTCAATTTTAAGTTTGCATTTTCACATTATAGTGTGATCAAATTGGCAGTTGGGGTAGAACAAATGAAAGACAAGCATTTTTTAAAGAAAATGTATTGGTTATATAGTCCTTAATAACATACTTAAAGTCCCATAAAATATTGCAATGGCAAGTTGGAAAAAATGGCCGCCATTTTGTTGATGATTCTCTCGATATTTTGGTACATATCTTAAAAAGTATCAATTTTTTGAGAAATTGTCAAGATACTTTTTTCATAGGAAATAAAAAATGACATAAATGTTGACCCCTAAAACATATATTTTTAAGAGTTACAGTAAAGATAGCAAAAAAAACAAATATTTACTTTAAAAAAAATTAACCAATAAATTCAATCGTTGTTACGAGCAGTTTAGGTAAGAAGTTACAATAATGCCATAAAACAAAACAAACAATTATTTTAACACAAAATTAGATCTTCCTCTTCTTCTTCATCATTTTCAGATATGGTGCAGGGATTGCCGCGCGTAATTCCAAAGCATTGTCCACACTTACACGAACATTTTAAACCCAACTTTCTGCAAGAACACGCCTTGCCGCATGACCCTTCTTTACAGTTGCAGAAAACTATTTTTAAAATATCACTGGGAGCAATCTGTTCCGGTAATGTTATGGGAGTAAGATGATATTCCCTATCTTTTTGCCACCCGTAATGTAATGGGTTATTATTTTTCCTCAGCCATTCTTGTATCTAAAACAAAAATTATTTCAATTTTGTTTTCTTATTTCACTATTGTGATTGTTTACCTGATAGTATGTCCTCATAATATGATGTGTCGCAGCATCTCTTGTTGGAGGTAACAGTGCCAAGTTAAAAGTTCCTGATAGTCCTTGACGTGACGTGATTCTCTGGTACATGGTATACCTTAACTTTTCAATTTCCTCTTTATTGCATTTGGGTTCATATAATTTGGTAATAAATTTTATGCCTACATCTATGAGTTCGTTTTTATCTATTGTTTCTTGCAAAAAAACGTTAAGACTCTTACTTAAAGCTTCATCTTTCATTAACATGTGCAATATCTATTTTTCACTTTTCTTGAAAATAAAAGAAGTTGTGTCACAACCTGAAATAGCATGTAAAAACAAAATGCACTCTTTGATGTGTCCTAATTTTGCTTGAAGATCAGCTATGTTTGTTACCCTATCTGCTTTGGCAGCTTTCCCTGGTCGAAGCAAATACATTTTCTCATGTTGTGAGTGGTGAGTAAATAAAACAGCAACGTCGGAGTCCTCAGATACCACTGTCACCATCTTATTTTTGCTGGAAAGTTCAACTGCTGTTCTTTCTAATAAATAGTCCGCGTCGCCTTCAGCCTGTACAACTCTAATACCTGTGGCTACTAAAGAGGATTTTAAAAGATCTATAAGTTTTTGCTTATTCTTATTGTTTCTTAAGAAATCTTCCTATGGTGTAACGACTATATTTTCCAATTTCTTTCAAATTTCTACGGTGTTTTGTGATCTTAATATTTGCAAGGCTTTTTTGTTTGAAAATGTGTTTGAATTATATCCATCAAAACCAAATACGGAGTTTTCACCATAAGCATGTTTAGCGTAATTTGTATACTGGTTACATATTTGGTGGAAAGTAGCAGTTCTTTGCCAAACAACCTTATGAAGAAAGAATCATCCATCAATGAGGTATATTGAATTTGACTAACGCTGTCAAAATGGAGGATTTAGAGCATCTAGTTCTCTATACAGAAGACTTTTTGTACCTCTTCTTAAAACGCCATCTTTAAAGAGAGATAGCGGAAATGGTGACAATTCAAATTTAAAACAATCTCTGATCTGTTCAGGGGTTTTGTCTGAACAAATTATTCTGTTAAATAATTGCATCGGAGATACATCAATATAATGTTTATCAATTTTGGTATTATTGCTCATTTGAGAAAAGTATTTCATCTTGTCTGTTCGTTTACATTCAACATCGATATACTTTTTTCCTGCATTTGCTAAACATATCTTGCTACCAATTTCTTCTGCTAAATCACAGTTAACGTCCGATTTTGCAATTAGACCAGAATCAACCAACACCAGCATCTGGCATTTAAAAGGATTGTGTTCTTCTAGCCAGTCCAATATTTTTTCCAAATCAATCTTGTCTCTTTGTTACCTGGAACGGCTTAAGTCTATATGTTGCTCCGAATAACTGGGCGTAACTCCTACGAAATGTCCCATAGCTGTAGTAACTGGCATACATACAGACATTCCAGCAATCCATCTAGCCAAAGATGAGTCGGTGAAGCCACGCCCATGAGTTAGACCGCCAGTTGTTTTAATAGCCCTCATTAGATTTTGTTCAATTACCATATCCTGACCAAAATTTATTTGATCTTCTTATGGTAAACATTCCCACTCCAGTAAATTTTTTGTAGTAGTCCGCGCTCATATTGTCAAGCTTCTGCATTTGCTGTAGATAAAGGTGGGTGCTTTTAGCATAATCACTATGTCCTGTTGCTTAAAATATCGGCATCATTAATTCCAAGCAGTATATTTGAAGACCCCAATTGTCTGACCTTTCTGCTCTAATAAAAAGCTCAATAATATTAAAATAGCTGCTCCAAAGGCGTCCGGTCCTACTTTTCCCAGACACTTCAATAATTTTTTCCGTTTACTTCTTCCAAAACATTTTCGACCATCTCATGATTTTGTACTGTAATATCTGAAGGTTGTTCGCATAATAAACTGACTTCCTCAATTTCACTTTTATTCAGTAATATGTCATGTAAATTCATTGTACCAAGGGCTTCCTGTGTCAAAAAATGGCAGCGTAAAGCTTTGGGAAATGCATGACCTGAAAGCATATGGGGAACAGTATTTTTTGCATATACCTTTTGCCATAATTCTTCAATACCACAACCGGACATTATATTCCCAATGCTTCCCATAAATGACATAAGCATATGGCATGGATTTTTTAGACAACATATTTCTGTTAAATTAGTGCATTATGGTATTGTCAAAATGTTATTAAAACTAAAATGGTATTAAGTTTTTACCAAGACACAATTTAGGTGTTTTCTAAGAAAATTAAAGCGATAAAAAGCTTTTGCGGAAAACCCTCGTAAGAAGTGAACGAAAGTGTCGGAAAACTCATCTGAAAAACCTCATAACGTGCGCGCGCGAAACCTTTTATAACGTGCGGTTTAAGCCTCAAATAAGAGCGGTGTAATAGTGCAAGAAGTTTTGCAGGCCGGAAAACACTCGTAAGAAGTGATCGAAAGTGCCGGAAAACTCATTTGAAAAACCTCATAACGTGTGCGCGCGAAACTTTTTTATTGGGTTTTTGGAGTCTCAGCTAAGAGCGTTGTGATAGCGCAAGAAGTTTTGCGGGCCGGAAAACCCCCGAAAAAAATTGAAGAAAATCGGCGTATATTTGAAATGAAAATTTTTCGTATTCGGCTTAATGGAAAATTATTTTTGATGTCTCCATTCAAAATACCTGTTTGAGCTACCCGAAATTAAAAAAAAAATCATCAAGATACGATGAAAACTCGCTGAAATATAATCATTTTTTATCGCGCGCGTGATTTTATAGCGCTTACTCATTTTCCACCTACTCGAGCCGCCGCCAACAACGCGAAAACGAGCTTTTAATTTTTTTTCATTCATTTACTGCGCCTATTATCAAGTGATTTTGATCAAATTTTTTTTAAAACTTCTGGGAATGGTTATGCTTTTTGATAAAGTTGCTCAGTATTGAGTAACGGCTCGTGATGCCCCAAGAAACTTTGAGGAACGTTGAGGCAAGATGATAATCTCGGCGCTCGCCTCTATCATTGCAAAAATGCGTTAAAGTATTTACTTATCTAACGCGCGCATTTGATTTTTAATGACCACAAATAAAAAAATATTAACAGTTATCGAATCAAATAAAATTTTATGATGAACTGTTATTATTTTGCGATATTTGAATTTTTTTTCTTCAGCTCAATTTATGTCATGTAAATCGCTGCAATTTAAATAAAATATACCCCGTTGTTAATCTTAAAATAAACTATAGCTATACTCGATAGTCGAAATTGTGTAAAGTGAGTCAGAGCTATCTAATCAACACTTTGGTTAAAGCGCAGTTGCCATATGTATTCTAGAGAGAAATGCTGTATTTTATAAATACACTTCAAATCCATTGTGTCAATATTTCAGGTACAAAAGATGCAATGTAATTAAGTCAATACCAATTTAATATATTTATTTCAAATTTCAAGCAGACTAATAATAATTAGTTTACTTGAAATGTGAAATAAAGTGTTTATGTATATTTCTTGAACGCAAAGTTTGTTGTGAAAAACTCGCCGATTTGACAATGTTGGAGAGTCGCTTCAATGTTCCGGCTTTGAGAACGAGATAGATAGATCGAGCTACGCGAATGAGACAGTGATAGTAAACAGTTATGTGAGGTGTTTATTCTCTTCATGAGCGTAACATCAGTATTTGTGTTGTGGTTTTGTGTGATAAATCGGTTATTATTGGTATTTATTGTAATATTTATATCGGTATATTTAGTGACAATAATGGCGGAGTGTAGCGGTGTTGGCGATAAAAAACGGCGTCGTAACAATTTAATTCGGGAAGAAAAAGTCCTCATATTAAATATGTACGAAGGACTGCGTGCCATGGACAAACAGTTGGGTGTTAGTGACGCTGTGATTAAGTGCAGTTATTTAACTAAAGTTTCTGAGAGTACTATATACAATATTCTAAAGAAATCGCGGGACGGATCTTTGACAAGAGAACGAGGTGAAAACTGTAAACCGGAAAGTAGGGGAAGAAAGAAAATTGTTTTGGACGACCAAACACGGAATGCTATACGTGAGGAAATACATTCTTTCTATTTTAGGAATGAAATCCCCTCGGTAGCTAAATTGAGCAAGGTAATAGAAGCAGATGATACTTTACCAAACATCAGTGATAAAGTTTTGAGACGAACTTTAAAATTAATGAATTTTCGTTACCAAACAAGAAGTAGAAACAGTGCCTTAATTGAACGAAATGACATTGTGGAATGGAGGAGAAATTATTTAAAACAGATACGACAGTTTCGTAACGAAGGACGGCACATATATTATCTTGACGAAACATGGTTAAATGAAGGCCACACTGTGTCAAAAGTGTGGCAAGACATGAATATACGAAGCAATCGACAAGCCTTTATGGAGGGTTTCTCTTCCGGTTTAAAAGCTCCCTCTGGGAAAGGACGTCGACTGATTATCACTCACATTGGCAGCGAGGAAGGATTTGTAGAAGGTGGATTACTAAGTTTTCAGTCCAAAAAAACTGTCGATTACCATGAAGAGATGGATGGTAACCGGTTTGAAACATGGTTTAGATCAATTTTAACAAAGGTAACTCCTGGTTCAGTGATAGTTATGGATAATGCTTCATACCACTCTCGTCGACTGGAGCAAATACCTACTTCAGCTAGCCGCAAGAGGGTTATAATTGATTGGTTAGAGAGTAAAAGCATTCCGCACAACGAGGCAATGCTAAAAGTTGAATTATTATCTCTCGTACGGAAACATAAAAGCAGTTATATTAGGTACGTTGTCGATGAAATGGCGAAAGATTTCAACGTCTCAGTTGTTAGACTTCCTCCCTACCACTGTGAGTTGAACCCCATCGAGCTGGTTTGGGCCCAAGTGAAAAATTATGTTGCGAGAAAAAACAGTACATTCAAAATGGCTGACGTTGAGAAACTGTTTGACGAGGCGCTGCATACCGTTACTGCTGAGAGTTGGCGTAAATGTATTCAACACGTATTAAAAGAAAAAATAAAGTTTTGGGATTTAGACATACGTGTAGAAGTAATGACGGAACCACTCATTATCGATATAGGAGGAGAAAGCGATGATTCTGAGGAGTCGTCAGGGAGTGATACCGCTTCCAGTTAGTCAGACATTTTACAAGTGACCTCGCAACATACCTATACTTATTGGTAATTTATTTTGGTCTTGACAAACAACTTTTTTTTAGTTTTAGTAGTAGTAAGTTGGAATTGACTTTTAAACATTTTTTTATTTTGTTTTAACTTACTTATGAACAACTTGTGATAAGTTATTATTTCAAATGTTAAAAATTGAAATTCCAGATATTTCAGTATTCGCACCCTTAAACTATGATACGCTCATGGAGTTCACTTTAAATCGGTAGATAACCGATGACGTCACTTTACAGAATTTCGACTATCGACTTTTTTATATACATCTTATTATAGCTCATCCTTAAAAATGTGTATTATTCTTGGTAACACCCTGTATATACATAATGATACCTACCATAATAATTTCGTATTTCTGTTCTCTCAAATTTAAACGCCAGAGCGTACAAGAACATTTTCTATTTATTTTTTATTTAGGACTATTAAGAACCCTTCAAAAATGATGCGCTCATGAAGTTCGCTTCTGCAACTGATTTTATGGACAGTAAGAGCGATGAGTCACTTTACAGAATTTCGATTATCGAGTATATGAGCGAAAATTCCCTTTCGCACATACCCTAAGCCGTCATTACGAACCGCCCTAAAAATTTTTACCTGAGCAGGTCAAAGTTTTCGACATGGGTCTTACAATAATAGACGCAGTAAATGAATTAAAAAAAAATTAGAAGCCCGTTTTTGCGTTGTTGGCGGCGGCTCAAGTAGGTGGAAAATGAGTAAGCGCTATAAAATCACGCGCGCGATAAAGAATAATTATACAGGGAGTCCCGGGACTAATGGGAAAAAAGTTAGGAGCGTATAATCTGAGCCAAAATAATGTTAGTACTTCATATAAACGTTTTCTATTCAGGCCCTCGTTTCCGAGTTATAGGCCTCCAAAGTTTTAATTTTGAATTTGGTTTTTATTTTTATTTTTTGTACTAGTTATTTGATCTTTATAAAATTTACGGCAAAGCTATAATATACGTGTTTGTTTATTTTGGCAAGGTAAACAGATTTACAGTAGTGCCTTGAAGCCAGGAACGGACTACTCGCAATGGTTAGTGATCCAAAAAATTTGCAGGGACGGCACACCCTGTATGAAATTATCGAAATTCACTTCCCCACACATTAAGCTAACGAAAAGGTACTACTGTTAGAATTCGATAAAATAAGCCGTTCGGCTAATATTGACAGTTTTATTAATGCACTACGTACATTCACCATTTTTATAAGTACACAACGAGGTAAAACTAACTTATTAATACGATGTCAAAGATTTACCTACAGTACTACAAAAAAATAATTTAACGATAGCAGAAGATAAAAAACATTAACGACTTATTAATTGGAAAGTTGGTAAAAACTTATTAAAAGTATTTTTACCGTTTATCAAGTAACCATAGGATTAGTTGTCAAATACTGTGTAGAATAGTTCGTAGTCAGTACTTGCCAATAATTCATAAGTCCTTAATTTAACAGTTACAATGGCAGAATTCACTTTTATTGAGTACGCTGATATGCATTTAATGTATGGACTGGTTTCTCGAAACTGTTTAGAGGCCTGAAGGCTTTATGCAGAACGTTTTGCAAACAGAGCATTGCCAGACAGACGAATGTTTGAGCGTATTGATCCCAGGTTACGAGAAACAGGTATGAATGAGTAAATGTAATTTTCCATGTATACAAAACAAAGTTTTACGTTTTATGAAATTTTTTGCCAAAAAAAGTTGGAGGGAGAAGGTCCAGTACGAAGCGTGCGTACTGTGGCAGTTGAACAAGACTTGTTAAATTCAGTTGATAATGAACCATCAACAAGTTTACGAAAATAATCAAGAGAACATAACTTCTCCAAATCAGTTGTTCATCGCGTCCTAAAAGAACAGCTGTTATATCCTTTTCACATGAAAGAAGTACACAGTATGACAGTGGCTGACTATCCTTCACGACTTGAGTATAGCCAGTGGTTTCTGCGACAACAACAAGCAGACAATACATTTATTAGTAACGTTCTCTTTACGAACGAATCCGGTTTCACCAGAGATGGAGTCATAAATTCTCATAATATGCATTTATGGGATGATGTGAATCCACATGGCATTATCCAAACCAAGAGTCAGCATAGATTCATGGTTAATGTTTGGGCAGGAATAGTGGGCAATCATTTGATAGGGCCATACTTTATTGACTGTACTTTGACCGGTCAGAGATATTTGGAGTTTTTGCAAAATGAGTTATGGAACCTGTTAGATGATGTGCTACTACAAACTCGTAGGAATTTATGGTTCATGCATGATGGGACCCTCCTCATTTTAGTTTAGATGTATGACAGCATTTAGACACAAGGTTTCCTAATAGATGGATTGGTCGTGGAGGCCCCTTTCAATGTCCACCGCGATCAGGAGACGTTAATCCTATGGATTTCTTTCTCTAGGGTTATGTCAAAAGTGAGGTATACGCAACACCTGTGCAAACAAGGCAAGATTCAATAGACAGAATTGTGTTACACTGCAATGTTATCAGAAATAATGTGGAATTGCTTTTTCAAGTGCAAAGAAACAACCTTCGTAGACTTAGAATGTGCGTGGAAGTGGGAGGAGCTCATATTGAACATTTATTAGAATAACGTTAGTTTTTGTTGTTGTTTACAAATTAGTTTTAGTTCAATGTTTTATAACTTGTGTTTTTTGAGGTTTTCTTAATGGTTTAATAATGTTGTGTTCGTAATTTTGATTAAAAGCAACTAATTACGTTGTTTGCGTACCTATTTAATCCCCATTAAATAAGTTCTCAATGTTTTTATCATCTGCTTTCATCAAATTATTTTTTTGTAGTACTGTAGGTAAATCTTGGACATCCTATTAATAAGTTAGTTAGGTAAATGTGTACGTAGCGCATTAATAAAACTGTAAATATTAGCCAAACGGCTTATTTTATCGAATTCCAGTAAGAGTACCTTTTCGTTAGCTTAATGTGTGGGGAAGTCAATTTCGATAATTTCATACAGGGTGTGCCATCCCTGCAAAATTTTTGGATCACTAACCATTGCGAGTAGTCCGTCCCTGGCTTCAAAGCACTACTGTAAATCTGTTTACCTTTCCAGAATAAACATACCTGTACATTATAGCTTTGCTGTAAATTTTATAAAGATCAAATAACTAGTATAAAAAATAAAAATTAAAATCAAATTCAAAATTAAAAGTTTGGAGGCCTATAACTCGAAAACGAGGGCCTGCATAGAAAAAATTTATATGAAATACTAACATTATTTTGGCTCACATTATACGCTCCTGACTTTTTTCCCATTAGTCCCGGGACACCCTGTATTTCAGCGAGTTTTCATCGTATCTTGATGATTTTTTTTAATTTCGGGTAGCTCAAACAGGTATTTTGAATGGAGACATCACAAATAATTTTCCATTAAGCCGAATACGAAAAATTTTCATTTCAAATATACGCCGATTTTCTTCAATTTTTTTCGGGGGTTTTCCGGTCTGCAAAACTTCTTGCGCTATCACACCGCTCTTAGTTGAGACCCCAAAAACCTAATAAAAAAGTTTCGCGCGCACACATTATGAGGTTTTTCAGATGAGTTTTCCGGCACTTTCGATAACGTCTTACGAGGGTTTTCCGGCCTGCAAAACTTCTTGCACTATTACACCGCTCTTATTTGGGGCTTAAACCGCACGTTACAAAAGGTTTCGCGCGCGCACGTTATGAGGTTTTTCAGATGACTTTTCCGACACTTTCGATCACTTCTTACGAGGGTTTTCCGGACTGCCAAACTTCTTGCGCTATTACACCGCTCTTATTTGAGGTTTGAACGCCACGTTACTAAAGGTTTCACGCGCGCACGTTATGAGGTTTTTCAGATGAGTTTTCCGACACTTTCGATCACTTCTTACGAGGGTTTTCCGGCCTGCAAAACTTCTTGCGCTATTAAACCGCTCTTATTTGAGGTTTGAACCCCACGTTACTAAAGGTTTCACGCGCGCCCGTTATGAGGTTTTTCAGCCAATTTTTTCGTCCGGGAAAACCGGCTGGCATTTTCATATCCGACCTGTACTGACCTTAAGAAGTGGCGTTCGGTGATGTTTTAAGTTGGGGCCGCCAGTTTACAAGCTGAAATGGCGCGCACCTTATCGAACCTGTTTTTTGTAGCCAGCTCCGGGACTATATGTTACTTCCATATTCTTGGAGGCTCTCGTCTAATTTTTGCATGCGCACCTCCAAATGACTTTGGAAAACTTGTTTTAAATGTTGCTGCCCATACCTGTTCTCCAAAGCTTGGATTGTGACGTCATAGCTAGGGTTGCCTTGCGGTAATAATTACAGAATGCATGCGGCTTTTCTACGAAAAGCAATCATAAGGGAGGTGGCTTGCTCTTGATCATTCCACCCATTGGCACTAGCTTCTGCTTCAAATTGGAGTCGGTATGTCTCCCAAGATGATTGGTCATCATATGTCTTGATAGCCTGGTTGTGTTTCAAATTTACTATTTCATTTCTGGCACCATCACTAATGAAACTGCCATCATTGGGATTAGCTTATATTTCCTTTACAAATGCATCTAATATTTGTCTCAGGTCAAGCTGGTCTGTTTTTAAATCTTTCTCTGTCGTTTTTAAATCTTTCCAGAAAAGACTAGAATATTCTATAACATACTAGTACGTCTATATGGAACACAATAGAAAAATCTTGAAAATTCTAGACTGTCACCTTAACTGGTGAGTGTGACTACTCCGCCTATTCAGCCCTCTTCTTATTTTCAGTCCAAGCTCTCATTCTGACAATCATAGAACATTTGTAACAATATATAATGATTATGCGGCTGAGTTATCCTTTGTTGACAAAAATTGAATAAGTTTCCAGAGTATGTCAATAGATTGATATTTATTTAAAATTAGTAACTTTGTATGTATTATTATTATTATACAATGTTGCATGTTTGCAGTATTACGGCTTTCTGTGTTTGGTTGTGTATAGTTGCAGATAGGTTGAGTTCTGATATGTGTCCGATGAAGGATGTGTGAGTAAGGCCTGTTTATGAAATGATGATTGATATGACAGTGACCGTTTTTTGTTTCCATATTCTTTCAAGTTCTATGGCGAGCGGAATATACTTTTGAATTTTTTCTCAATATTTAGATGGGACGTTGTGGTCGTTTGGTATTGAGATGTTTATTAGGTATGTGTGTTTCTCCTTCTTGTCTGTGAACGTTATATCGGGTCTATTGCATGATAGGGGTTTGTCAGATTGGAGAGTTTTATCCCAATATAGTTTGTAGTCTGCATTTTCAAGTATGTCAGATGGTGTGTATGTGTAGTAGGGCGTATCTTGGTTTAACAGTGAATATTCAATAGCAATGCTTTGGTGTATAATTTTTGCGGCGGCGTTGTGTCTATCTAGGTATTTGGTGGGTGCTAGTGTGCTACAGCTATTAGTTATATGTTCAATTGTTTCTCGTGCGTTGTGACATCGTCGGCATTTATCGTCTGTTACTGTCGGGTCTTTAATTATGAATTTACTGTATGCGCGTGTGTTAATTATACTGTCTTGGATCGCCAACATGAATCCTTCTGTTTCGGGAAATAGGTTTCCTCTGTGTAGCCATGTGTGTGTGTGTTTGGTCAACGTTTGTATTTTTAGAGTGGTTGTAGTAACGTCCGTGTATTTCTTTCCCTGACCATATGTTAACTTTTTCGTTCTGTATGGTTGGTTCGTCCTTTAAATTTATATTTGTGTTGCAGTGGTCCAGTGGGGTGTATTTTTTATCGGCTTTTGTGATTGCCAAGTGAAGAGAGCTTTGTGTAGCTTTATTGTAGAAGTAGGTCCTGAGGCTCGTGATTTGTGAGTTATGAAGTGGGTGCATATCTAAAATACCTCTCCCTCCTACAGAGCGTGGGAGAGTGATTCTTTCAATGCAAGCGTTCTTGTGGTGCATGTTGTGTTTGGTGAGTTTCGTCCTGATTGTCCTATTTATGTTGTCTAGGTCTGTGTGTGTCCATTCTAAGACTCCAAATGAGTATGTCAGTATTATTACTATTATTATTATTAATTCTATATTTTTTTCCTCTCGCCTTACTATATAATTGGCGGTAAAATGGGTGAATACAGTTCTCAACTAGAGATCAAAGTCATTCACCCTAGCACCTTTCTTATTATGTGAGCAGTTCCCATGAGTGCAATTTTTTGCATTTCATACATGGATGGTTATTATTATTATTATTATTATCTTCTTCCTTTCTCAGATATTCTCTGGTTAGTTTAGGAATATATGCGGACGTCAGGTCAAGCATAGTTTCCATTCTGTTTTTATTATTCCCTGTAGTTCTCATTTAAAAATTTTCTAGTTATAGAGCAAGTATCTATCATGACGGACTTCTGTAGTGGTATGTATGTTGTTGGATGAAGTTGTAATTTCTGAATGCTGTCGTGTAGATTTCTTGGTATAACTCCTGTGTTAGATAATATTATGGGTATTATAATCACTCTGTCCTGGTGCCACATGTCTTTAATTTCTTCTGAGAGACGGATGTATTTTTCAATTTTCTCTCCAATTTTGTTTTGTAGATTGTGCGTGTTAGGTATGGAGATTTCTATTAAGTAAGTGGTTTTGTTGTTTTTTGTTATTAGTGTGATGTCCGGTTTGTTCTGCGGTATTGTCTTGTCTGTGATGATTGATCTGTTCCAGTATAGTTTAGCATTGTCGTTTTCTAGTATGTTTTGTGGTGTATATTTGTACGTAGGGGTGATTTCTTCTATAAGGTTGTATTGCTTCGCAAGCTGTTGATGTATGTGTTTCGCTACATTATCATGTCTTCTGGTGTATTCTGTATTTGCTAGTATGTTGCAGCCTCCCGTTATATGGTCAATTGTTTCTATGTGCTGTTTGCATAGTCTACATTTGTCTGTTTGTGTATTTGGGTCCTTTATTATATGTTTGCTGTAGTATGTGGTGTTTATCGTTTGGTCTTGGATTGCGATCATAAACCCCTCTATCTCACCGAAGATATTCCCCTTTGTGAGCCACATGTTGGATGCCTCTAAGTCTATATGTTGTTGTGCTAGATGTTGTGGATGTTTTCCATGTAGTGTTTTTCCTTTCCAGTTTTCTTTCTTTGTTGCTGGTGTTATTATTCTATCTGTCGGGTTGTATGTATGGCTGGAAAATTTTAGGGGTGTGCCTGATGTTTCAGAGTGTATGATGGCTTTATGGATTTTGCTTGTTTCCCCTCTTTCTACAAAGTATTTTCTCAAGTTGTCTACCTGAGTGTAGTTCATATTTTTAATGTCTATGAAACCTCTTCCCCCTTCTCTTCTGTTAAGTGTAAATCGTTCCACTGCTGAGTGTATATGATGTATTCTGTGTTTGTGACATTGCGATCGGGTTAAGGTGTTTAGGCTTTCGAGATCTGTATCCCTCCATTTAATTACTCCCATTGAGTACGTTAGTATTGGTATTGCGTACGTGTTAATTGCTTTGGTTTTATTTCGTGCTGATAGTTCTGTTTTAAGTATGGCTGTTAGTCTGTGTTTGTATTTTTGTTTTAACTCTTCCTTCAGTGTTGTATGCTCTAATCCAATTTGTTGGTTGAATCCTAAATATTTGTAGTAATCAGTACTTTCCATACTTTGTATTATCTGATTGTTGTTGTTCAGAGAGTAGTCTTCTTGCGTGGTTTGTTTTCCCTTGACAATGCTATTTATTTTGCATTTGTCTGTTCCAAACGTCATTTTGATGTCTGAGCTAAATGTTTGAGTGAGATTGAGTAGGTGGTTGAGTTGATGACCCGATGCTGCTAGTAGTTTGAGGTCGTCCATATAAAATAAGTGAGAAATTTTACATGCATGAAGACTTTTGATGACGTAGCCGTAGTTGGTATCATTTAAGATGTTGGACAGTGGATT
The DNA here is from genome assembly GCA_963921935.1 of Galeruca laticollis. Lineage (NCBI taxonomy): Eukaryota > Metazoa > Arthropoda > Insecta > Coleoptera > Chrysomelidae > Galeruca > Galeruca laticollis. The sequence continues at coordinate 36,485,466 of OY998179.1, read as the reverse complement.
TAAGGCGAGGCAAAACCATAATGCACTCAGGGAGTCTCCCTGAAAGATGCCTCGGTTAATTTGTATAGGTTTGGATTCCAGGTTAACTTGTCCTGTCTTGATTGAGAGGGTGGTTTCCCAGTTCTTCATTATTAATTCTAGAAATTTTATTATAATTGGATGTACTTTGTAGATTTTTAATATTTCGATTAGCCAGGAGTGGGGTACACTATCAAAAGCTTTTTGGTAGTCAATGTAGGCAAAGTAGAGAGATCTTTGTTTTATTTTTGCTTGATGGGTTATTTCTGCATCTATAATTAGTTGTTCTTTGCATCCTCTAGATCCTTGACGACAGCCTTTCTGTTCCTCGCTTAATATTTTATTTTTTGTTATATGTTCAGTTAATTTTTGTGTGATGATTGATGTTAGTATCTTATATATAGTAGGTAAACAGGTTATAGGTCGGTATTTACTTGGATCGTTTGTAGCATTGCCTTTTGGTTTCAGATACGTTATGCCCTGTGTTAATGTTCGGGGGATTTTATTCGGGTCTGATATATATGTGTTAAATAATTTTGCGAGTTGTGAGTGAGTGGAAGGAAATTTTTTTAACCAGTAATTTGCAATTTTGTCTACCCTTGGGGCTTTCCAGTTGTGTGTTCGAGCTACTGCTCTTGATATATCTTCTGGTGTAATTATTATTCCGGACATTGGTTCGATTGTGTTGAACCTATCTTTTTCTACATGTATCCAATGTGCGTTCTCATTGTGTTTAGCGGGGTGTGACCAGATATTACTCCAGAAATCTTCAATGATATCCACATCGATTTGATCATTTGTTATGTTTTCTTCTTTATTTTCTAGCGTCTGATAGAATTGCTTTTGATTAGTATTGAAGATGTAGTTTTGTTTCCTTCTGTTTGCGCTTTTTTTGTACCTTCTTAATCTTTTCGCTAGTGCTTGTAGTTTTTGCTTCTTTGTGTCAAGTTCGTTCCTTATTATTATTATTATTATTATTATTATTATTATTATTATTATTATTATTATTATTATTATTATTATTATTATTATTATTATTATTATTATTTCAGTTCATCTGCTTCTTCGCTTTCCTAGCCTCCACACAAGCAATTGCCTTGAACACCCATCAAGCCTATTCAGATGCTCCTTCAGTATCATACTCCAGTATATCCACTCCAGAGGAATATAGAGCACCCGCTTATAACAAACTAGCAGCGCCTCTATCCTACGCCGCTCCAACTATCACTAAATATGTCGCTCCAGTCTCATACTCTGCTCCATCTTACAGCACCCCCGTTTACAAAAAAGCCCTAGTATCTGAAGAATATTCAGCTCCAGCTCACTACGATTTCAGTTATGCTGTTGAAGATCCCCATACTGGTGACATCAAGAGCCATCAAGAAACGCGTGAAGGTGACGTAGTAAAGGGAAGTTACTCCCTTGTTGAAGCTGATGGGCACAAGAGAATCGTAGAATACACTGCTGACGCTCACAATGGTTTCAACGCAGTTGTACGCCGCGAACCAGCTGCCTACCAAGCAAAATATGTAGCTGCTCAACCTACCTACAAAGTAGCTGCTCCAGTTGCCTACGCCCAACCTACTTATAAAGTATTGAAACAAACTGCTCCTGCTTATTATCACTAATTTGATTTATTTTGTTGTTAAATATTGATACCGAACTATTTATTTATTATTAGTTTTTAAGAACAATAAAAAACAAAATTTGAATAAGCCTTTCATTTTTCCCCCAGCTTTCAACAGTAACTTGAACATAATTCAGTTTCATATATTGATATATGGAAAAAGACTTGGGTATTATTTTGTAAAACTGAAAAATTTCAATAAGTTTAAGAAAAAGTGGCTCACTGGAAGATGTGAAGAAGAATATCTCAACCGTCTTAATCATTAAGGATTCGGGAGGTCGAGGAAACTAAAGAGGTAGGGAAAAGGAGGGGGATTATGTCGGTACAGAAATGGGAAATTGAAGAGGGAGGGATAAGAATTAAAGTGAGGAAAGCACCAGGAATAGACGGCCTGAGTGATGAAGTGGTGAAGGGGATGTTGAATGACAATGGGGTATATTTCTGGGAATTATTTATTAGGGTGCTAAGGGAGGAAGAATTCCTGGAAATATGGAAGGTGGCCAGGGTGATACTGGTGAGGAAGGCGGGTAAAGAGGGGAAGCGGTTGGGGGCTACAGGCCCATCAGCCTGCTGAGCGGTATGGGTAAATTGATGGAGGGGATAATAAAGAATAGGATTGAGGAGGATGTTGGTAGGAATGAGAGTTTTAGGGAAAACCAGCACGGGTTTATGAAGGGGAAATCATGTATCTCTGCACTGGGCAGGGTGCTGGGTTTGGTGGAAAGGGCTAGGGAGAGCAGCTGGAGGAACAAAAAATTGGACCTACTCGGTCCCTGTTAGTTATTAGGCATCCTCTTGGAATGAGTCCAACACTATTTGGGTCCTGGGAATGGCCTATTCGAACAATATTTTCCCATCTCAGCTCGAAGAAAAAACCGTCTTAATAATACGTTCAACCTACACAAGAGAGTTAAGGAAACAGCTGGTATTTACCAGAAAAATCCAATACAGGCTATTAGAGATGAAAACGATACATTTGTAGCAGATGCAGACAGAGTTTCGGAAACCTGGAAGGAGTACGTGACTAAAATTTTTAATATCAGACCAAACAATCCATCGATTCAAAAAAGAGTACTAACAGGACCAAGGATATTAGAAAATGAAATCAGACGTGCAATAAATCTTATGAAAAATAACAACACTCCAGGACCTAACAATATCTGAGACGTTCCAATTTATTTATGAACAGAATGTAAAAATTAATGTTAAATTCTTTAACAACATCTACGATACTGGACTTCCGGAAGACTGGCTGCGCTCTACCTTTATTACTATACCCAAATCAAGTAGCGCAAAAACATTCAAAGATTACCATCTTATAAGTTTAATGAGTCATCTTTTGAAACTATTTTTGCGAAATTTACATCCAAGGCTTTACAAAAATGAAAAAGAATCTAGCTACAACAGTCAGTTTGAGATAAGCAATTTTCAGTATGCAAAACTGCCAAGATCAAAGAAAGGATGATTTCATATTGTTGCGATGTGCCTAGCAGTATACACCATGAAAACAAATTGACAAAAACGTTTTCCATCAATTTAGAATTATCGTCCGAGAAATCAGTGGTGAAAATATCTTGTCTGAAATGGACGCATTCCACAGTGTAACAAGTCTCTTAACAACTCATTGTATCTCTCCGTTCAGTATAAACCTCTAAACTAAACTTATACTAAACCGGGAAAATTACGATTTCACCTGAAAGTATAAAAATATCTATTTTGTTACGACTCGAAATACAACAGTGATAACTACAATTGGTTTAGTTCAATAATAATTGGAGAGAAATATATATTTATCATACGAGCATCTAATATCTGTGAACAGCTGTAATTAATTATCTAACTATCAACTCGCCGCATCATTTATTCTACCTTCCTTAATATCTTTTTTTGCAAGATTTGATTTGCGTTCTTAATATTATCGTATTTAAGTGTTTTATTAAACGTTACTCAAAATTATGACTGGTTCTTCTATCCAAAAACCTTTGGTGTATCGGTGAACGACAAACATAATAGTCCACTCCACTAATCTAGTTCATCTACTCCAAAAGAAGTTTCACTTAACTTAATTACTTAAAGAATATTGAAAATTGTTGTGCAAAGGCATAAGCTAAGTAAAGTGGAAAGGTTTAAAAATAATCAAATAGAATTATCCAATTTTATTGGTTTAGTTACATTTTCTCTTATTAAAATTGTGAATGTAGAAAATGTTAGTCTGGCCCTTCGAGCCGGATCGAAACCAGTGCATCTCTAAACTAAACATTATCTAATACACGGAATTCAAAGTGTACTCTCTCGCTAAACAGAGAGCAGAAAGTAGTGATACGGACAGACCAACAAGTGTACCTTCAGAAAAATCCAAGCCACCGAATCATCAACAATCTCGTCACTGGATTGCAAATAATCAGTTTATTCCAATTTTATTGTACATCCCTATATCGCTGAAGAAAAACTGACTGAACTTAAATTGCTATAATATATTATTTAAGTTCATGTCTATACCATTCTATGTAAAATCAAATATTTAGTAGACTCACAGTAGCTCGTATGAAACATTGTCTCAAAAATTCGCAGCTCTTGTTATAAACTCAATTCAAAACTCTTAACAATGGATTTAAAAATTTTAATCAATGAACGCGAATCAATAAAAAGTAAAATCGCTAGAATAAATAACCAATTAGAATTAGAATTAAATAACTTAGATATCTTTGATATGGAAATTCTACAAGAACTCATCAAAAACTTTAACCAGTACGAACTCACACAAAATAAAATAGAAATTTACTCACCTAAGAAGAATGAAAAAGTAAACCCAGATCAGGAAGATAGGAACAAAATAGAAATTGATTATCGTAAAACCAGTAGTCAATTAGCTAGAGCGATTAAAAAATTAACTATAACTGAAAGTTACCCTAAGGAGTCAGTTAGGGAAACAAGAGTAGAGTCAAACTATAACTCAGGTACTAGATTACCTGGAATGAAAATAAATAAGTATTCCGGGAATCGCACTGAATGGGAAATGATTTATATCCTGTTCAAAACTTGAAAATTTACAATTGCAATCAGATGCTGAGAAATTTTATTATTTACAAAATTATCTTGAAAGCGATGCCTTACGTATTGTAGACGTATTACAAGTGAATGATAGAAATTTGCATTATCAAAGATCAACTTTTCCAAGTCAACCCATAAATATTCAACCACGGCCTCGGTAACCACTAAATTACCCCACTAATTCTCAGGTGTTTGGACTAAGGTGAAATGTATTTAGACCTCACCAGATACTTGTAAATAAACTATCAATCCCAGAACCGATGTCAACAACATCGAGAAATTTCGCAGAATATCCAAGAAATCATGATAATTTTACTTCACAAAATAATAACTTCAGTCGCGTTTATAGTATTATTGCCCAGTAAATAATTCATGGTTTTCCAAACTGTAAACTAAGATGTATCGTTGATATTATCATCCCAAATATCAGCAGATGTGGGAAATGTATTATTATTATTATTATGTTTCAAATGAAGCTTGGTTATTGGGCACAGATCCTTTGAGAACAGTTTGGGTTTCCGTTTAATTTTTCTTTAAAATGCCTCAGCTCTTGAATTTCATGGTGTCAATCTACATTTTCTAAAACTTCTACCAAGAATATCAATGTAATACTCCTTAAAGTAGGAGCAAAGTTGATTTGTTTGAGTTCGGAATTTCTATTTTCTAGCTACAACCCTTTCCTTTCTAATCAGCTTTGAGGGCGACATCTAACGGATGAAGTAGATAGGTGGAGTTTGAGAAGAAAACGAAAATAACAATACCATTATTGGAACAAAAAGTCCTCAGGTAAATGAACATGTGAGATGAGTGGTCATCTACAAAGAGAAGATCCGGGAGAGACTTTTTGATGCAATACCTTCAGGTATTTCTTTTCGTCGTACTGGCAGATTGGTAAACGGATTTTTCTCCTCTAGCGGCGAATATTTTCAACCCTTTGGGATTAAGAGAAGAAGCCGACACGTCCACGTTGAATACACGGGATCGATTGTTAAGAATATAAAATAGGTTGTTCGATGTAAGTAAGGTTTTATTCAACTTCAAGAAATCACCCTTGTAATTTGTTCTTCCATAACATCTTTTCGGCTTTTCATGCGATTTTGATTAACTTTTTGACTGGTATCGGGATGCCATTCTATAAAACCCAAAAACAATTTTTTCTCTTAGCATAATTCGATCATATTTATTATTAACTTTTCCACCCAACCTATCTAATATGCGAGAAAACTATAGGTTTACCCCAAAAAAAGTAGAAATTTTGAAGATATATTTTGAGTTATTTCTACGTTTTTCATCAAAAACAACACGAAAATAGTTTCTTAGAAAAATAATCCTGTGTGTATGTCGTCGGCCACTTTTCGTTACATTTATTGTTAGCACGATACAGCCTAAGGAGAACAGCCAGTCACCAATTTTATCATTGAATATTATTCAGAACATCTCACAGATGAACCCTATTGATTTTAAGCTCACCAGAGCCAGTATAACGGGTGCTATGGTACTTGAAGTACGACAATTTTGCCATTTTTTGAGAAATTTCAGTTTTTTAGCTTACTAAAGCCAGTACCATCACTGCTATGGTAGATACTTGAAGAATCAAATTTTTGTAATTTTTGGAGAATTTTCAGTTTGTTAGCACGATACAGCCTCCAGAGTGTATACGAGTGACCAATTTCATGATCGAATATCAGTCAGGACATCTCATAAATGAACCTTATTGATTTTTATCTCGCCAGAGCTAGTACAACGGGTACCATGGTACCTTAAGTGCCACATTTTTGATTCTTTATGGAGAAATTTCAGGTTATTAGCACGATACAGCCTCTAGAGTGTATTCGAGTGACCAATTTTATAATTGTATATTTTGTACGGTGTCCACAGAAGTACAATATTGATTTTCAGCTTTCTAGAGCGAGTATAGCGGGTCCTATAAATCCAGATATACTACATTTTTGGTTATTTTTGGAAAAATTTCGGTTTGTTGGCAAGATACATCCCTCGAAGTGTATACAAGTGACAATTTTATGATAGGATATTTTTCAGGGCCATATATGCTGAAAAGTTGGTTTCAATTCTTAAAACCGTTTATTTTTTCTTTTGTTTTGTATTAATGCATATATGAACATAGCATGAATGATGTAGATATTGTTCCTTTTATAGCAAGTACCCATTATCCGTTGCCCTTTATGTATGTATTGTTTAGGTTATCCCACAAATGCGTAAAAGTTAGTTTCAATCTTTAAAACCGTTTATATTTTTTAAGCTCTACTGCTAGTCTTGTGATACATGAGATCAAATTATTTTTTGTCATTAAAAACCTTTTGCGAGCCAATAATTTGATCTAATGGACAAGTGCAGTCTCTTCCTCTGGTGAAAATAATGATGATGGTTCCAGTTTCCTTTGCTCTGAATATTTTTCTTGAAACTTGTACCATAAAGTTGTTTCTGGAACGGAGTATTGTCTAGCGGCTGTAGCGATCGCTAAACCATTACAATACTATGGCCAGTGCCTGATTTATATTTTCTTCATCATCATTATAACAATTATAATCAATACCAATATTATAATAATAATAATGATAACAATAATCAAAGATCAACTTTTCCAAGTAAACCCATAAATATGCAACCACGGCCTCAACAACCACTAAATTACCCCACTAATTCTCAGGTGTTTGGACCAAGGTGGAATGTATTTAGAACTCACCAGATACCAATCCCAGAACCGATGTCAACAACATCGAAAATTTTTGCAGAATATCCAAGAAATCATAATAATTTTACTTCACAAAATAATAATAACAGATTTCAGAATATTAATCAATATTTCCGTAATAACGGCCAAAAACCGAATTTTGCATCTGAGGAATTATATAATAATGGTTATGAAAAGGAAATCGAAGAACAAGAAATATGGAAAGATTTTGAGAATGTTGCCCGTTCTGAAGAGAATGATTCAGAACAGAATCAAAATTTTCGGATAGCCCCTCAAATAAAAAAATCGGAGGTAGAGAAAATCAATACAGTGTCAAATAATCCATTGCCGTATATTGAAATAAAAAAACCGAAATTAAAACTTTTAATTGAGACTGGCAGTACAAACAAAATATTTACTTCGACCTTCAGTTGCCGAGAAATATAAGACGAACTGCATTTATTTCTCAAACGTTGATATGGAAACACCATTTTTATTAGCAAAAAGATAAATTTTCAAGCAAATATACCGGTCTTCACAGAATTAAATTATAATGGTAATCTTAATTTTATATTGTACGATTTTCATCAATTTTATGATGGAATCATAGGTTTGGAAGATATAATGAAAATGAAATTAAATATAAATTTGCGTAATAAACAATTAATTGGTAATAATGCTTCTATCCCTATAAAATTTAGACTAGCCACAGATATTAAATTATAATTTTCTGTAGAATAGACTGAAAAATTATTCGAATCTACACCTGACAATAAAGCAAATAGTAAAATTTTAATTAATAAGTAAAGCACATTTAGGTAAATCTAAACGTGCGGCTGATTCCTTATTAGGAATAAAACCAAATTAGGATTTTAATGCATTTGAAATTGATTCAGTACCAGATTTATCATATTTATTTGATATTGAAAATGTTTTAGAAAATAATGAAAATAATAGCAATAAAATGTATATACCTGATATTCAAATGAAATCACCAATTGAAAATTTTGTATTAAATGACACTGATTTAGAAATAGTTCATACGTCCTTGGAAAAGCCAATCATGGAAATACAAGAAAAATGGATAGGAAAATAATAAAAACAGAGGAAAATATACAAATTCTTAAAGAAAAAGTAAGTCAAGTGAATGAAAATGATATGGAAATTGAAAACATTAACAAGGAGATAGAAGGTAATAATCAGATTATTAATTATGAAATTGATGAAAGGAAGAAAAATATAAATGAAACGATAAATAAGAAAATTGAAGAAAGGAACGAGAAAATGAATGAAAACATAAAGAAGAATAGAAATAAGAAAATTGCTGATAGAAATAAGGAAATAGAAGAAAGTAATGAGAAAATGAATGAAAATATTAAGAATATATATATAAGGAAAGTGTTGATAGAAATAAGAAAATAGAAGAAAGTTACACGAAAATGAGTGAAAACAAAAAAAGGAATAGCAATAAGCAAATTTTTGACAGAAATAGGTAGATAGAAGAAAGCACAAAGAGCGTAAACAAGAGAAATGAAGAAAGCAATCAAAAAGTAAACAGGAAAATTCAGACTCGTAAAAGTGAAATAATGGAACAATCCAACATTCAAGGATTGCATGATTTCAGAAGAAAACATTGGGAACATTTTGCATTAAGATGGTTCTCAATACAAGAAGTTATTGAATGGCATCAAATGTATGGAAAATGTATGTACTCGTACATATGTAATTGGAATACATAGATAGATATAAATAATAATAAGATAATTAGATATAGAAATAGATATCATAATAATTTTCAAAGAAATAATATGAAATATTAAATTTTTTCGTTTAAAATTCTATTAATTTTGTTAAGGTGTAAATTGAGATCTGGATTCCTTTGATTTACCAGATCACTTTTGATTTAAATGATTTTTTTTAATTTAAATGATGTTTCTTTCATTTAAAAGATATTCATTTGATTTAAGTGATCTTCCTTTGATTTAAAAAATATTCCTTTAGATTTAAGCGATTTCCTTTGCTTAAATGATTTCATTTGATTTGGACCACCATTTAATATTATCCCATTATCCCATTATGTGCAAAATCATAAAGAAGCATCTAAGCTCTTATATGAAAAAATTTAAAATAAAAATGTTCAAGTCAAATATATATATATATATATATATATATATATATATATATATGAATCGCTGATTGCAGAAAGGGTACATGTCATGTTTTCTGTCATTTTGTCATTATGAGGTCATTCGAAAGTTCAGACCAAGGCGCATCGTTGGGTGTAAAAAGGATGTATGTACTAAAATTCCTTATGGACAATAATAATCATATTAAAAACCGTTGAGTGCAGAAAAGGTCTAAGTCATTGACTTGTACCCTTTCTGCATTTAATTTGTCTTGAGAATATGTAAATAGGTGGCGTGTTTATGATAAGTGTGGCTGTCGTCACGTTGTCGAGAGTGAGGTTATAACTACTGCAAAACCTAAACTCGAAGGCATGGCAGAATTAACTGATAACAAGCGTAAGAAAGGTGTTGTTAATTGTGATGATTATAGAAGGAACGTCATAAAAAAATGCCGGTAAGTTTGGTATATCTGAATCTGGAGCAATACATATTTCATAACATCATTTTGTGCTTTGTAGGGTTAAAGGCCCGGAGTATACAAATTATAAAGGGAACAGTGTGGCTGCTAAATCTATTGGAGCTCCATGTAACTGCAGATTAAAATGCTTCTAGAATATTACTGTTGACAGGGTGAAGCATTTGAAAGATTGTATAGCTTAGCAACAAAAGATGAACAAGACTTGTTTTTGCAAGGATTGGTTCAAGCTGAAAGTGTTAAAACCCGTCGGCGTCGTCGTTCCCGGACACCACGAATGGAAGACTCTAGGCGAGATACCACGTTTAAATATTACATTCTGGTTGGAAGTGAACGGCAAACGATATGTGAGAAGGCATTCTTATCTCTTCATTCCATAAGTAATAAGCGATTATAACGCATTCAGCAGTTGTTAAAAGCAGGTGTCACCCCTACTGATAGAAGAGGCAAAAAGGTAAGCGCTAACGTTATGCCTGCCACAGAAAAAATACGCATTCATGAACATATTGCTACATTTCCGGTTAAATCATCCCATTATTCCTCAAGAGAGTATCATTATCTTGACTCTAATTTGACTGTCAGCTTAATGTACTCAATGTTTATGGAAAAATATCCAGGTTCAAAGATTAAGTATGAATTCTACAACAAAATTTTCAAGGAGGAGTTTGATTTGAAGTTTGGTAGGCCGCAAGTTGATACATGCTGCATGTGTAAGAGTCTCTCACTCAAAATTAAAAGTGAGGACTTAAACGAAAATGCTAAAAGGGTAGCCACTGCTGAAATATTGGTACACAAGAGGCGTAGCAAGAAATTTTATACTGCTTTGCAAGAGTCGACAAAGGAAAGCAAAGAATCTGACAACGTAGTAGCCTTAGCATTTGACTATATGCAAAATCTACAGCTACCAAAAATTCCGGTGCAAGACTTGTATTATTTAAGACAATTAACAGTAAGTGTCTTCTGTATTCACAACATGAAGACCGATGAAGTCGCTTATTTCATTTACCATGAAGGTACCGCCAAGAAAGGTCCTAATGATGTGTGTTCTTTCCTTTACCAGTACATAAAAGACTACATACCTGATAATGTAAGGGAACTGCATCTCTTTAGCGACAACTGTCCAGGCCAAAACAAAAACAATACATTGATAAGAATGTGTCTGTTTTTGAAAGATTCAGGTCGGTTTGAAAACATACAGCAATATTTTCCAATCAGGGAGCACTCGTTTCTACCTTGCGATAGAGACTTTGGTGTTCTTAAAGAAAATCGATCGTGTTTATACTTTAAACCAGTATGTAGAGATTATAGCTAATGCGAGCAGCAAACACAGATTTTTTATTTATGTAGTAGATGGCAGGAGTGTAATAAATTTTAAGGACTGGTGGCCAAGGATATACAAGAAAAATTCTGTATCAGTCGAAACCTCACAAAGAGGTATACTAAGGGACAGAAAAGTTGCATTTAATATCAACAGTTTCCATCACTTTTCTAACTGCAAAACTAATGGAAAAGGTGTGGTGGTTGCAAAAGACTATATCAACGGTTTTATAATAAATACATTTCGTCTAGGGCTTTCTGAAAATGAAGGTCCACCTCAAGAAATTTGTTATCCAACGGAAAAATGCCTATAAAATCGGACAAAATGGATCACATTAAAAAATCTGCTAAATATGTGGAAGATTCTACCGAAACAAAGGAATTTTGGTATGAAATTTTGGAATGGCCCATTGTAGAATAACAGAACTTGTAAAATTTGTGTAGTTTGATTTTATTTTTCCGTGTAGTTTGTGTTAATAAACTGTTACTCACATATTACGTAGATAATTTTTTTGGTATTTACCATTGATTGCAGAAACGGTATATGTTTGTCATTTTTGAAGGTCTGTAAGTCTCAAGTGATCAAAGCAAAATATTCAAAAAAATTCTGAAAAAGACAGTGTTCCAATATATTTTTGATTTGTGCTTCAATTTTTTTCTAATTACTATACACAAGTCCCAAAAACAGTTTTTTTTATTTTTCTCGAAACTTCAGTTTACTGACTTGTACCCTTTCTGCAATCAGCGATTCATATATATATATATATATATATATATATATATATATATATATATATATATATATATAATAAACAACGAATAGATTAGTGGGTATTGCACGCAAATAGAAGAAGGGGCTACTGAAAAGAGTGGTAACCGCAGACATGCATGTTTCTGGCTCATTAGCTGTCATCGGTACGGTACAACCAAGAAAAGATGTGAAACATTGGAGCAAAGGTGTTGATTGAAACATGAGAAAATATAACAGAATTCAGCAGGATAGTGAAACACAACATTTGTGTCAGTAATATTAGAAGATCTCGAATATTCGAGACAACAACCAACATAGACACGGAGGTGCATATAACACTCCCGTCTGAAACTTACGACCCAGATTAATGAAATAACAACAAGATGTACGAATAGTGCGTGACATATGAACAATAAACAACGAATAGATTAGTGGGTATTGCACGCAAATAGAAGAAGGGGCTACTGAAAAGAGTGGTAACCGCACACATGCATGTTTCTGGCTCATTAGCTGTCATCGGTACGGTACAACCAAGAAAATAGGTGAAACATGGGAGCAAAGGTGTTGAATGAATCATGAGAAAATATAACAGAATTCAGCAGGATAGTTATTTCATTAATCTGGGTCGGAAGTTTCAGACGGGAGTGTTATATGCACCTCCAAGTCTATGTTGGTTGTTGTCTCGAATATTCGAGATCTTCTAATATTACTGACACAAATGTTGTGTTTGACTATCCTGCTGAATTCTGTTATATTTTGTCATGTTTCATTCAACACCTTTGCTCCCATGTTTCACCTATTTTCTTGGTTGTACCGTACCGATGACAGCTAATGAGCCAGAAACATGCATGTCTGCGGTTACCACTCTTTTCAGTAGCCCCTTCTTCTATTTGCGTGCAATACCCACTAATCTATTCGTTGTTTATTGTTCATATGTCACGCACTATTCGTACATCTTGTTGTTATTTCATTAATCTGGGTCGGAAGTTTCAGACGGGAGTGTTATATGCACCTCCGTGTCTATGTTGGTTGTTGTCTCGAATATTCGAGACCTTCTAATATTACTGACACAAATGTTGTGTTTGACTATCCTGCTGAATTCTGTTATATTTTCTCATGTTTCATTCAACACCTTTGCTTCCATGTTTCACCTATTTTCTTGGTTGTACCGTACCGATGACAGCTAATGAGCCAGAAACATGCATGTCTGCGGTTACCACTCTTTTCAGTAGCTCCTTCTTCTATTTGCGTGCAATACCCACTAATCTATTCGTTGTTTATTGTTCATATGTCACGCACTATTCGTACATCTTATATATATATATATATATACAGGGTGATTCATAACTATTGGGACATAGGCTAAGGGTAGATTGTTTGGACTAAAATATGGCGATAGGACCAAATATACATCAATAAAATATTGCTGTGGAATGAAATTATTCTGGTATTTGTTCTTCAGGCCATGATTTATTACAAACATCTAGAAGTAACTTTGTTCCTTTCTCTCCCAAATTTTTTATCATTTCTGTAGTTATTTTATTGTGATCTCCAGATTTTTAATTTTTTAATGTCTGTATCGCCTCTGTGATGTCCTTCAATGTAATAGTATCGCTCGATCCTTGATCCTTATTCACAGTCTCCGTGTTTTCTATTGATTCTTCATAAGTAGTTTTTTAAAATGTTCCTTCCCTCTGTCCATTATTTCAATGTCATGTGTTAATATTTCTCCTTTTTGGTGTTTAACTGTCGATGCGCTTAATATTTTATTACCTCTTATTTTCTTATCATTCTGTAGAACAGTTTTTGATTGTCGTTGCTGTTTTCTTCCAATTTTCTACCAAAAAGTTTCCAGCTCTTCTGTTTTTCTTGTTTCACTATATTCTTGACTACTTGTATTTGTTTTTTATATTTCTGGTAATTATGTTCCGTTCTGTTCTCTAGATATTTATTCCATTTTTGTTTTTTAAATTCACACTCCTGACTAATTTCTTGATTCCACCATTACGTTTGCCTCTTGGTTTTATTAAACCTGAATATTCCGCAAACTTGTTTTAGAGATTCTAAAATGTTGCTTTTAAAGTATTTCCATGTTTCTTCTACGTTCTTGTTTATTGCATTTCCATTTGTAATGTTTCTTTCTGTGAGTTCTGTGTATTTTCTAGCTACCTCATCTTCTCTAAGCTTGTATGCTTTTATTGTTTCGTATATTATTTGTTTTTCTTTATATTCTTTATTACTTCTGTTACATTTGTTTTTCCTTTCCCTTCCCTCAAGTCAAATAAAAAATTATTATTAAGAGAATTGAAAATAGAATTGACCCACCAACATATTCAAATCAAGATACAGCATATATGCAAACGAAATTTAGAGATATTAAAATTAACGAAATTTAAAATAGCAAAGATTATTACAGATTCATGTATAATATTAGAAACCAATAAAATAAATTATCATAAAGATATAATCAGGAAACCCATAAATAATTCTGAAATATTGTTACAGAAAACTACCATTGTCATGTATTCCTAATTCTTCAACTTCATACTAAGCGTAAAACAAAAGGCATACGAGTAAACTAGTTAAACAATTCACTTTTACCTATTAGCCTAGGATCCTGTAGACTTATTTATACAAAATATACATCTTAAGAGAAATTAGTAAGAAAATAGATACCATAAGACAATATTTTTATAGTTGAAGGAATAGTTTAATGGAGAGTAATGCTTCTAATCCTATATCAATCCATAATTTAGCTGAACAGGGAAAAAACAAAATGTTAATTAATATATTAGATAGAAAATCAGAAAATATTTACCCGCGTATGAGATCAAAAAGGGGGTTAATAAATGTTGTAGGCAAAGTTAATAAATGACTTTTTGGTAGTCTTGACTCAGACGATGAAGGAAACTGATTGATCATTATAATAAATCTTTGACAACTTTGTGGTTAAATCAACAATAACGTCATGATGCTTACAAAAATATCATATATCGATTGAGAATAACATAATAACTTTATTACTTCTTATGTTACAATTTCACAGATTAATCTGGATTGTCAAAACTTAATAACAATAATTGATAATATTGAAAATACAATTACCTTTTCGAAATTAAATTCTATTCGCAGTTTAGTACTTTCAAAACAAGAAATGATAACATATTTACGAACAATTTATAAAGAAGAACAAATTCCGAGATTTAAATATATTATTTACTTCTGGGTTCACAAGTAACTTTTTCCAATTCCAAAATAATATTTGCTATTCATGTTCCCGTACTCAAACCAAGCCCGCTGAATTTTACAATTTCTATCCTATTATCCAAAATCAGAAAATATTTATTCCTTCACAAATTTACTTGGTCAAAGCTGCAAATGAAGCTACATTAATAAAAAAAGAGTGTCCAATACTAGAAAACGAGTATTATTGCCTCTTCTTCTTTTAGTGCCTTGCAGATTCCTGCGTAGGCGTTTATCTTCTCTATTCCTATCATATGTTTCTATTAATTGCAGCATACTGCAGTGTTTGGAAGTCCTTTATCCCTGTCCATTGACGAATATTTCTAAGCCATGATAATTTTTTCCTGCCTATTCCTCTTCCCCCTCCCTCTATTTTACCTTGAAGAATGAGGCGTTGAAAATGGTAGCGTTCTCCGCGCAGTATGTGTCCGAGATAACCTATTTTTCTTTTCTTGATATTTTCGAAAAGTTCTCGATCCGTTAGACCGGCTCTTCGGAGAATGTCCTCATTTCTCACATGGTCGACCCACGACACCTTCAACATTCGGCGCAGGGTCCACATCTCGAAGGCTTCTATTTTGTTGATGATTGCTGATTTCAACGTCCATGCCTCAA
Organism: Galeruca laticollis; assembly: GCA_963921935.1. NCBI lineage: Eukaryota > Metazoa > Arthropoda > Insecta > Coleoptera > Chrysomelidae > Galeruca > Galeruca laticollis. Next base: position 36,469,551 of record OY998179.1, on the reverse strand, counting down.
CCCCGTATAGGAGAACGGACCAAATATAACACTTTATCATCCTATACCTGAGGTTGAAGTCCAAGTTCTTGTCTGTAAGGAACTTACGAAGTCTTAGGAATGTTGTTCTAGCCTGCTCGATCCTGCACCTTATCTCTTGATCCGGATCCCATTCTTTATTGATCATGCATCCCAAGTATTTAAACTGTGTGACCTGTTCGATATTTTCTTCATTAATATGAATTCGAGTCTGTGGAGTATCGTTTCTACTGACAATCATAAACTTGGTTTTGCTGATGTTAATTTTCAAACCTAGTCTTTGACTTTCTTCGTAAACCCGATCCAACAGACTTTGCAGATCTTGTGCGTTTTCTGCTATTATTACGGTATCGTCCGCATATCTGATATTGTTAATGGGGATTCCGTTTACTTTAATACCAAAGGGGCTGTCCGAAATTGCCTCGGAGAATGCCCTTTCCACGTACAAATTGAATAACATTGGGGACAGGACACATCCCTGGCGAACCCCTTTCCTAATTTCAAAATCTTCAGTTGTCTCAGTGTTGCCTACTCGAATTTCTGCTTTTCGGTGCCAATACAGATTACCAATCAGTCTCACATCCTTTCCATCTAGTCCCAAATCTCTGAGGTACGTTATCAAAAAATTGTGTTTAACGTTGTCAAATGCCTTTTCGTAGTCAATGAAGCACATGAAGACATATTTTCTTTGATCTTGGCAGTTTTGGACCAATGTCTGGAGACTGAATATGGCTTCTCTAGTTCCGAATCCGCTCTTAAATCCGAACTGGCTGACACCGCTTACTTCCTCGCATTTTTGATAGAGTCTTGTGTGTAGAACTCGAAGGAATAGTTTTAGAAAATGGCTCATTAGACTGATGAGACGATAGTCTTTAACATGAGGTTGCGTTGTTTGATTTTGGTATTGTGATGAACGTGGAGCGGAGCCAATCTTCAGGAAAGTGTCCAGTGTCGTAGATGTTATTGAAGAGTCTTTCGATTGTTTCTAGATTTTGTTCGTTAATTAAGTGAAACGTTTCCGAGTACATATCATCCGGACCCGCAGCTTTTTTATCTTTCATTAGCTTGATGGCATGTATGATTTCACTTTTTAATATATTTGGTCCTGATGTAGTGGGTATTTCTGTTGCGGGGTTCCCTGGCCTGTCGTCATTGAAGAGACTGATTGTATATTCTCTCCAGATTTGCTGCAGTTCTTCGGTTGTCGCTAGTTCGTTGTTCTCCTTTTTAATAAAACCCAACGGTCTATTATTGTACAGTCCAGCTATTTCCTTGACTTTTTTATGAAGGTGAAAACTATCCCCAAGTCTGTTCAGATCTTCAGCCTCTTGGCATCTTTCGTGTAGCCACTTCTCTTTTGCCGCTCTAATTTCATTACGAATTTTTCTTTGGAGGGCTCTATACCCGTTGTGATCGTTCTGAACTTTACATTGTCTTCGCTCTTCCATTAACTCTAAAATATCTTTGGTCATCCACTTATTCTTAGTTGTTGTTTTTGTTTTTGAGAGAAATTTTTCGTTCGTGTTTTAAACGCTTGTTTAAGATCAAGCCAGTGTTTCTTAGTATCGTTTGAAGTGATAATACTTTCTAGTTCTTTATTAAGTTGGTCTTCGTACAGTGTTCTTGTTTCTTCGTCTTTTAGTAGTTGTGGATCCAGCGTCTTCCTGAAGTTTTTTTTTTGGGTCTGGCGAGGCGTAGAACAACGTTGGCACACACTGGGATGTGGTCTGATGCGATGTCGGCACCTGGCATTGTTGTAACCTTGCTAATAGAGTTTCTAAACCTGCGGTTAATTGTAATGTAATCTATTTGATTACGGATAATGTGTTGGTCATTGTCCGCTGGCGCTTTCCAGGTGTACAGTCGTCTTGGTGGCAGTTTGAACCACGTGTTCGCAATTATGAGATTGTTCTCCTCACAGTACTGAATCAGCCTTTCACCCCTGTCATTTCTCTCGCCCAAGCCCCAATCACCAACCACTGAGCCCATTCTGCCTTTGCCAACCTTGGCATTTAGATCTCCAAGAATTATATTAATTTCATTCGGCTTTGTGAGTTTTAAGACCTGATCTAGTTGTTTATAGAAGTTTTCAACTTCTTCTTCTGGTTTATACGCTGTTGGGGCATAGACCTGGATAATATTGATGTTAATGGGTCTACCAAGCAGTTGAACCATGACTACCCTTTCGGAGAGGGGGACAACATTTTTCATTGATTTTTGTAAGTTTTCGTCCATTAGGATATTAACCCCATGTTGGTGATTTCGATCATTATTATTGCCGGAATAGTAGAATACTTTACCCCCTGATTTGAGTATTCCGTTTCCAGACCATCGGACTTCACTCACTCCAAGAATGTTTACCCTCATTCTGTTCATTTCCTGTATTAGATTATCGAGCTTTCCAGCTGCAAACAATGTTTTTACATTCCAAGTCGCTATTTTTGTTATCTTATCCAATTGGAACCGGGGGATTCTTCGCACGTCCTGACCACTCAAGGTCTGCCCGGGACTAGAGGCCATTTGTATTTTTGTTTCCAACATGATAAGATGATCGGATGAATATCCTGGGAATACCTAGAAGATCTTTAATGTAGTGGTTTTCCGTTGCCTTCTACATCTCCATGCCGTTGACCATGTTATCGGTTCCTCCGCCTTTAGGAAAGATTTCTCTATCCTAGGACAAGAAGGTGCCCTAACTCTTTCTGGCTCATCCACCCGAAGCTGTTGGCCGTCCAGAGGGGGAATGCTTATTCCGGCAGTCGGTCGGTCGACAGAGCCTCGTTAGTAGTCTAGCAGGGTGCACCACGTGCAGGTGAGGTTGTCATTTAGGTCGGCACTTTTATTTCTTGCCATCACCCCTTACACCCCTTATTATTGCCTAGAAGAATTCAAATCAAGGAGTAATTGCACTATGGAATTATTAGACGGCCATTCTCCCAAGTACAGATAAATGTAATTTGTTGGAGATTCTAGTTCGACATTATTTGTAGAGCTAAATCTCAAATTTCAACAAATTTTTTGTGAAGAATTTTTTCTAAAAAGTATTTTCTTGAATAAAATACGTAATTCTTGGTTGCGGTATATTAGAGACTCGACATACAAAATTTTGAAGATTCAAACTGCTGCATTTAACAGAAACATATAACGCCTACGCAGGAATCTGCATGTCACTCTAAGAAGAAAATGGAACAATTTTAATAAATTCAGGTCTCAAATATGTACATATTTTATTCACTATATCTATCGAATAAAACTAGATTTTGGACAAAATATTTTTATTTTAAATATAAACATAACTTCATTATTTTACGTTTCCTCAATATCCATACCATTTTCAAAGTCTGGCAACGTTGTTTAAATGTGACCTCATACTGCATCAATTTTTATAGTATAAGAACATTATAAGGAATTTGATGATACCCCTTTTATAAGAACACATTGCAATTCATTCTATACATCGAATTGTTATTTTTCCGTTTTTTTTTTGTTATGTGGTTACTAAATACATAACAATACATGTCAAACCCTGTATCTTGCAAGCATTCATGCATATTTTCGACCCAGTTATTAATTATTAGTACCAATCGTTCTTGAAAAAGTACACTAGTAGCACAAATTGATTGATTATCTAATAACTTTTACAGATCAATGTCAGACGGTACGGGGTTATTCTGTTGATGTATTTCATACATAATTTGATACTTGGATTGCGAAAGTAACCAAAAATATTCACACAACATGCACCACGCCTTTGGATATCTTTTTAATATATAAAGACGCACAATTGATGACAAATCATTGTGTATCTGATACTTACTCAGTCTACAATAGATTTACATAATTAAAATGGCATTTAAAGTAAGTAAAATGTGGCTGATGATATATATATGTGACAATATTATTTTTTTCCATAATTTCTCTTGCGATAGTACCATTATGGTCGATTTTTTGTTTTGAATTTAGTCATTAGTCGTTATAATACAAAACCAAAAATAAAGTAATGCAACATAAATTGAAATAATTATTATTTGCATAATTTTAGTTTTCCCTAATATTCTACTCTACTGCCACTTTTGATAAATATTGAAAATTACTATAACGTTGTATGTATTTTTATTTCAGTTCATCTGCTTCTTCGCTTTCCTTGCTTCCACACAAGCAGGAGTCTTGAACAACCACCAAGCCTATTCAGATGCCCCATCAGTATCGTACTCCAGTATATCCACTCCAGAAAAATACGGAGCACGCGCTTACAACAAAGTAGCAGCGCCAGTATCTTACGCCACACCAACTATCACCAAATATGCCGCTCCAGTTTCATACTCATCTCCAGTTTCATACTCTGCTCCAGTTTCGTACTCCGCTCCATCCTACAACTCGCCAGTTTACAAAAAACATATTGTATCTGAAGATTACACAGCTCCAGCTCACTACGATTTTAGTTACGCTGTTGAAGATCCCCATACTGGTGACATCAAAAGCCAACAAGAAACTCGTGAAGGTGACGTAGTAAAAGGAAGTTACTCCCTTGTTGAAGCTGATGGTTCAAAAAGAATCGTAGAATATACAGCTGACGCTCACAGCGGCTTCAACGCAGTGGTACACCGTGAACCTGCTGCATACCAACCAAAACATGCTGCTGCTTACGCTCAACCTACCTATAAAGTAGCTGCTCCAGTTGCCTACGCACAACCTTCTTATAAAGTATTGAAACAAACTGCTCCTACTTATTACCACTAATTTGATTTCTTTTTTTGGTAAATACTGATACCGAACAATTTATTTATTATTAGACTTTAGGAACAATAAAAAATAAAATTCGAATAAGCCTTTCAGTTTGAAATTCCAGTACACTTTGCATCGGATATTTCTTATCACAACTGCAACCGACTTCCAAGCAGTTGAGTATCCATTAAATTTCGAAATTTAACTGATCCCACATTCTTCTTTCTTTAGGTAACCTTAATGCTGATTAGCAATTACCATAATATAAAAATCAAAAAACTAAATGGAATGCATTTTTAACTTATTTCAATAAATTAAAGCAGCTGCTGGTCGATTTTCTTTGAAGTAGTTTGGACAGGGTGGAGTCAGTTACTAAAAAAAACCCTAGAGATTTATAGTATGTTTCTTTATGGAAAAACACGTTCTAGAACAGATCGGTTGCGTTATAAAACCAAAAGTCGTCAAAGCATTGGAATGAATAGTAGTACATAGTTAATGTAAATTGTTTAAATAAATATGCAAGTAAATCAAGCCCGGACTATCTCTATAATGAATTCTTTCAATTTGGGTACATTCAACAACAAACTTTTGAAATCAAATCATTCCATTCGAGAAACAAAATCTCAATAAACGCTTCCGATTAGCTTACAAATGTATAAACTATAGTTTAGAAAAATTAAAAAAAACACGCTTTAATAGTAAATCGAACTAAAAAGTAGAAAATAGTTTTTAAGTATAGGATAGTTATTGTAACTGCAATAGAAAATCCAACAATATGAAAGTTAAAAGTATGGCGAATGCGCAGGGATTTCTTAGAAATGTTTGCGATTGTGACTATCTTATCGAGACATTGTATTTGTGACCAGTCTTATCTAGAAAATGCCAGAGAGCCAATTGTTTTTGTGTAAGCCGCAATCTAGAATTATCTAGTGAAAAAGGCACTAATATATAAAGGACCGACCAACGAGAGAAAGGGAGTTTATAATTTGACATCGTGAGATAAACAGTAAATAATCGAATATAAATTAGTGAAGTGTTTACATAAATGCCGGAAGTGTGGCGAGCTAGAGCAGGCATGTAGTCCGTCTAAGCGCCCCAAGACTCCTGTAACTCAAGAACTCCAGTCATAGGGGAAACCAGACAGGGGTGAACAAGAACTCCAGTCAAAGGGAAATCAGACAGGGGTGAACATCGAGCTGATGTGAATAACCGAAAGGCCGACTCTCTGCCTAGACGGTCGTGCCCTGTGGACTATTCTCTATGCAACAAGACGAAATCTTAGGAACTTACAGTTTCAAGAACTACCGTAATCTACGAAGATTGGTCACCCACCAGGATCAAAGAAGATCAGGAGAATGAACCTCACCTAAAGAAGATTCGGCAATGGAAGGAAGAAAATCGGCGATCTACATGGCAAGACGTGTCAAGATTTTCACCGACACTCAAGGCATATTGGGCTTAGTGGGACTCCCTTGTCCTGGAAGAAGGACTCTTGAAAAGAGTCCTTGAAAAAGATGACGGTTCCGAGATGAGGAGACAGCTAGTTATTCCGAGAACAAGAGTAGCTGAAGTACTAAAGAAGTTACACGACAGTCCATCAGGAGGTCATCTGAGAGTGAAGAAAACCCTCCAGCGAATCCGTGAGAGGTTTTATTGGATGAACAGCTCCGATTATGTGAAGGACTGGTGTAAGAAATGTACGACTTTTGCTACAAGTAATGGACCACATCGCAAGAGAAAGGCACCTATGAAACAGGAAGCCCTTTCGAAAGGATTACTTTAGACATCGCTGGACCATTTCCAACGTCAGAAAATGGTGATAAATATATCCTGGTTATAATCGATTATTTCACAAAGTGAAAGAATTTATCAGCCGATATGGAGTGCCATCGGAAGTCCACAGTGACTAGGGAAGAAATTTTGGGAGCCATCTATTCCAGGAGATTTACGAGAAGCTGGGAATGAAGAAGATCAGGACAACAGCATTACATCCACAGTCAGATGGAATGGTCGATAGAATGAACAGGACTATTGGAAAATACCTGTCCAAAGTAGTTTCCAGCCATCAGAGAGATTGGGATCAGTATCTATCCCTATTCGCATTGGCTTATCGATCTGCCGTCAATGAGTCCGCGGGTGAAACACCTGCGAAAATCCTGTTTGGACGTGAAATGAGGCTTCCTTGTGACCTGGAATTCGGCTGTCGGCCTGGAGAAGCTCTTGCAGGAGTAGACTACGTGATCCAATTGAGAAGAAGGCTGGACGATATTCATGAATTAGTTGGCACAAATATTCAAGTTGCCAGCGACAGAATGAAAAGTCGGTACGACACGCAGGCCACAGTAGTCGGTTTTGAATGAGGGGACAGAGTATGGTTTCACAACCCGACGAGGAGAAAAGGATTTTCTCCAAAATAACAAAAATCCTGGTAAGGTCCATACTTAATCAAGAGAAGCATCAATGATGTTATATATCGCATAAGCAAGATCCCCAACGGAAAACCAAAAGTAGTTCTCCAAAACCGACTAGCGCCAGTCGAATGAGACCATGACGTAGAGAAAGGAGTAAACAATATTCGAAATGTGTTTGACCCTACCTTCGATGAATGTATGGGCGCGTATGGAGGTACCGGTCTTCTACATGGTAACTTAAAATGAATTTCAAGATCGATCTACCTACCGCGATGTGTGGGAAGCAATTCGGAACCTCCGAGACCATGTGTTAGAATCCAGCGTGAAGAAACTGGCTATGCCTAAGATAGCGAGTAACCAGTTTGATTAGCGTGTCATCAGGAACATGGTAGAAGCTATCTTCTAAGATACCGGTGTCCAGATATTAATTTGCAGCTATAACCCCCGTAATCAGTATCCGATAAAGACGATGCCCTGCTATTTCCATAAGATCGGAAAGTGTAGAAATGGGTCTAGTTGCCGAATCAAACATCCAGTCTCGGCTACACAAAAGTTCCAGGAGGAACTTCCATTTAAGGAGGGGTTAATGTTACAAAACAGCACACTGGTATCGTGCCTGAATCCGACTCTGTCAAAGCCATGTATGAAAGTTTAAATTATGGCGGATGCGCAGGGATTTACTAGAACTGTTTACCATTGTGACTATCTTATCGACACCTTGTATTTGTGACCAGTCTTAGCTAGAAAATACCAGAGAGCCAATTGTTTTTGTGTGAGTCGCAATCTAGAATTATCTAGTAAAAAAGGCACTAATATATAAAGTACCGACCAGCGAGAGAAAGGGAGTTTATAATTTGACATCGTGAGATAAACAGTAAATAAGTGAAGTGTTTGTATAAATTAGTTTAAGTTCATATACTGTGTATATAATATAAATTAGTGAAGAAATAAATTAAGTTAGTAGACATAACGTGTGTGTATAAATTTATCCTACCCGTAATAAAAACGTTTAAATAAATAACGAAAACATTACAATATTAACAAAAAATTCAAATATAGTTAGCTGCTAGATCCCGACTTGAACAGACGTGTCTATACTAAGAAAGATTTTTAAGCGAACTACCTACTAAGGCTGCATTTCCTAGCGCATTGTGATATTTATGAAAATTGTGGTCCTCAACAAAACTCAATATTGTTGAAACGTTTAAGGAATTCATCCTCATTTATGATATAAACTGTGTTTTCAACACAAAATATGATTTTTCAAAATACAGCGCTGGTACAACTATAAAAACTGCTGTCGTCAAACGTGCGTCTTAAAATAAGGCCAGGTATTGAACAAACGGACACAATAAAAAGTAAGTCAAACACTAATACATATTTTTTAGTACCTGTGGAGGAACAGGAAGCATCCATGATGGACGAGTCCAAACGACAATCTTCCATGGAAAGGAAGAAAAAAATGGCCGAACAAGAAAACCAAGAGCTGAAGAAGCAGGTTATTGAAGTCCAGACCACAATTAACACTCTGATGAAAAGAATCCAGCAAGGAAGCGAGGTAGTACCGAGAGAAAAACTGGGAATTCCAAGAAAAAATGCTAGGACTGCTCGAGAACAAAGACAGATCGAGAAGCCCAAGAAGGAAGCAATCCAACGGCCCAGCACAAAGAAGCCAACCGGACACACATCCAACAAAAACTCAAGAATAAGTAGCAATGGAAACTGTCGTTATAGAAGAAGACGAATTCTCTCTACCCATGAAGGAAATACAAAGGCAACAATGAGCAGAGACGAGAAAGGAAGCGCAAGATCCGTTCCAACCAACAGAAAACACGATGAATCCAGCACAACCAAGAACAAAGATGCCACCACCAATCAAAATCAAGACGTCGATGGACTTCCTGAGGATAGGAAGAGAAATCCGATTAGGAGGAATCCAGATACTATATACAACTAGAGACTAGGGATCAAGGTCAGCCTAGAAAAAATAGAAAACTATAGGAGACTGACGAAGTACCCGGAGGAACTAGAAAGCCAAGGCGTTAACTAGTATATCTTCACCGATCCCGAAGAAAAGGTGGCGAGGACATAGATGAAATCAAAGGAGATCTCTAAGGAGAGGGAATCCAGGTCAAGAGGTTCACCCAACTCCACTCCAGAATCTGAGAAAAAATAAGACTTTCAATCTTCATGGTGGATCTAAACATTATTTATTATTTCCTCAATTTCGGTTAAAGTTGGTGGGACTTCTATATTTTGGGTGTTTTCTTTTCCTCGATCTTCCCTTTCTATCTCATATTCCACTTCCTCGTAGGACTTAAGAGTTCTTTCAAATATTCATTCCACACTTCTATAATCTCTTGCTTATTTCCTATTAGTTTCCCCTCTTTATTTTTGTAATACACCGGTCTCTGTTGGTAGCCTTTTCTTTCTCTTTTGATTCCCTGGTACAGACTTCTGATTTCCTTATTATTGTAACTTTCCTCTATTTCTGTCAGAAATCTTTCTTTATACTCTCTTTTCTTATACCTTATTAATTGTTTACAGTGTTTCCTCTGTTCTGTGTATGTTTGATTTGATTCTTGTGTTTCTTTCTTTATCATTTCTAGTCTTTTGGCTTTTTCCTTCCTGATGGAGTTTTTTTGGTGGATGTGTCCAATTGCTACTTCTATGCATTTTTTTATGATTGTCCAGATAATCTCTATGTCATTTGTATCGTGAGCTGTCCGTATAGGATAATTATTCATCATTTCTGTATACAGCCTTCTTTCATCGTGTTTTGTCAATCTACTCCTTGTGTTTTGTTTCTTGCCATTCCTTTTTCGATTTCTTTGCTATGGTATTTCTTGTTTAAGCTTTATTCCTACCAAAACATGGTCAGTGTCTGCATCTGGCCCTCTATAACTTCTGGTATCTGTTATACACTTTTCTTCGTCTTCGTCTATTAATACATGGTCTATTTGATTGGCGTATGTTGCGTCAGGTGATCTCCAGATGCATTTATATATTTCTTTCTTTTCAAAATATTTCCTTTTTATTCGCATACCCTTTTCTTTTGTGAAATGGATCAACAGCTGGCCGTTTTCATTTGTGTATTCATGTTTACTAAATCTACCTATTGTGGGCTTGTATATCTCTTCTTTCCCTACTTTTACATTCGCATCTCCTAGGATTATTTTTAGGTCATATCTCAGGATTCTTTCAAATATATTATCTAGTTCATCGTAGTAACTTTCTTCACCTTCTATATCCGTTTCTTCCGTTGGGACGTGTATATTTGATATTTTCATTTTAATCTAATCCAGAATAGTCTTTCAGAAACCGGTTTAAATTCAACTATGGCATGCTTAATTTTCTTACTTACTATAAACTCAGTACCCAACCTTCTGTTATCTCCTCCACTGCTAAAGAATATGTAGTCGTCTATTTTAATAACTTCCGTTCCTTTCTGTTTTGTCTCTTGTAATGCTATGAGATCGTAGCCATCTCCCGTTACTTGTTTCATTGCTCTCTCTTCATATGTTCCCCTAACATTCCATGTTCCTATCCTTAAATTCCCTCAGTTTATCCCCCGATTTTTTATTATTTACTCTTTTATTTTCAATTTTATTTTCTTTCTCGGCAAAGAAGACCTAAAAAAATTAGGAAAGCGGAGTTCATCTTCAGCGCCAAGGTAAAGCAAGAAACCCCTAAAAGAAGCAATGGGCCAACGCAATGCTACAACTGCCAGGGCTACCATCACGAACAGTCAACCAACCACATGGACACAAGATGTGTCAGATGCGGTGGAAGCCACCGATCCGAAGACTGCGAAAGACCGAAGAAAGCCTTGCAACCCGCGAAAACTACGGAAAAGAACATCCAGCCATTTACAGAGGGTGTCCCAAAGCACCCAAGAAAAATACGGTAGCGCCAAAAACGGCAGAACTCCAAACAACACCCAAGGCAACTAACTCCCAGGGAACATCGAGAGGCCAACCAATCGCCACAGCAGGGATAAGCTACGCCAGTGCAGTCAAGAAGACGGCATCAACCACACAACAACAACCAGACGTCTTTGAAGCAATGAAGATGTTCTCGATGCACATGCAACAGATGCAGGACATCTTCGTCAACCTGATGAAACGTTAATGGATCCACACCGTCCCGGACCAAATCAGTTGAACTTTATTGAATCAGGGCCGTTAGCCAACTTTCCAACAAAGAAGGGGGCATTTGCTTAGGGTAGAGGTTCTGGACATAACTTTGGCCAGCCACTTTGTGGCTAGCAAAATTAAGGGATGGGAAGTATTAGACGAAGCCTCAGCGTCGAATCACAATTACATATCCTTTACTATTAAGTCGACTTATAAAAAAGAGACTTATATAAACCCAAGGAATACAGATTGGGAAGCATTTCGGAAGGAATTGGAAACCAATCTAGCCTCACTTGACCCAGTCTCAGGGCAAGGGATTGAGAGAATGACTTGTGACATGAACAATGCCATAATGAACTCATACACCGAGACCTACCCTGAGACGGTCAGAGCGACCAACAGAAATGCACGTTGATGGAACAGGAAGCTCGAATCGATGAGAAGGAACGTTCGAAGGCTATACAATCAGTGCAAACGCACAGGAAATTGGGACAGTCATAGGAAGGCGCTCACTGAATTCAATAAAGCAGTGAGGAAAGCCACGAGAAGCTCATTGAGAACAGCCATCTAGCGAGCATCACAAGCCGTTCTCAGATTACGCTAATGACGATGAGACGAGCAATTGGGTGGACCTGGGGCCTAACTCCAACAATGGTGAACCGGTTGTACACCAGAGTAATCAGACCAATGATGGTGTATGGTGCGATCGCATGGTGGCCTGAAGTTCAGCAAAGCACGGCCGCCAAAACGCTCTCTAAAGTGCAGCGAGCTGCGTGTCTGAGCATTACAGGCGCCATGAAGGGCACCCCAACCGCAGCATTGGAAATACTGCTAAACATCCCACCATTAGATATTTATATACAGGGGGAGGCTAAAATGGCTGCAAACAGAATGCAGTGCAATGGCAACTGGTGCAAGCACCATGCTACGAAACATACTAAAATACACGACACCATGAGGTGCGACATCATCGAAATGCCACCTGACAGAATGCCCAAGGACGTGGAAACTGAGATACCATATCGTGTCAACTTGAGTGGCAGACCCAAATGGGCCCAGGGATAACCCCAACGCATGTTGAACAGTATCACCTGGTACACCTACGGGTCAAAGACCCTAACGGGTACAGGAGCAGGCGTTTACGGCGTCAGACCCAGACAAAGCATAAGTGTTTGCCTTGGCAAAATGACGATCGTATTTCAAGCAGAAATAGCTGCACTAATCGAATGCGGCCGAACATGCATAGACAGGAAATATAAGACCATCTATGTGAACACGGACAGTCGGGCGGCCCTTTTGGCCTTAGCAAGTCACAGCTATACGTCGAAGATAGTGTGGGACTGTCACAATACCTTGGCAAAAAACAATAGAGAAATTCTTACTTGGGTGCCAAGCCATACAGGGGTAGCTGAAAATGAGGGAGCTGATAAGTGTGACAAGAGAGGAGCTCATCTCACCCTCATGGGACTAGAACCAGCATACGGCGTTTCATACAGCGCCGCACGAAAAACTGTTTCCAACTGGGTGTCACTTGAACACCAAAAGCGCAGGAACAAAATCACGGGACATGCTCAGTCCAAAAGAATGATAAAAGGACCATCGAGTTCCTATGCAGCAAATGCTTTTCGACTGGGTAGGAAAGAACTGCGAAAAGTGATAGGATTCATAACTGGCCACTGGGGATTGAAATAACAAATCCCCATTGCAGGATGTGTGGAGAAGTAGAGGAAACCGCAAAGCACGTGGTCTTCGATTGCCCTGCCCTATGCAGAAGGCGAGCCTCCTGTCCAGATATCTTCCTAGGCACAAATCAGGAGGGAATGCAGGAAAACATAGTCCGACGAATCTCAATGCTCGCTAAGAATTTAGGATGGGACTCTGCTAAATAACTGTGAGTGGGGGGTGCACAATAAGCCAATTAATGGCTGAGCGGCAACCATTAGGGCACCTGAACCCAACCCCCTCGTGACTAAAAAAACAGTTGAAGATAGGAACCTGGAACAGCGGAGGATTACGATCCAATATCAACCTGATGGGGACTATACTAGAAGAAAAAGACTTAGACGTATTCGCCCTACGAGAAACGAAGCTACCAGGAGAAAACTACGAGATCAGATGGCCAGACTACAGGATCTACAAAGACAACAACGCCAGAAGTGAAGGAACTGCCATCTTAGTGAAGACCGAACTGGACCACCACAGAATAACCACACCGAACCTCCTGACGATGGAAGCCACCATCGTTACTGTCCAAACAGTAGGAAGAAAGCTGACAGATATCGCAGACAAGACGACTAGAGCTGCTCATCATAGGACCACCAGGACCAACACCCACACCTGCCAGAGAAAAAAACAGACGTACTGGGCATCGCCATACTACAAGACATCGCAGAGGTATGGGACATCACCAATGGAGAAGGAGTTACCGACCACGAGTCAGTCATCCTCACTCTGGGAGAAGAAGAGAGAACAACAAGAAGATAAGTAAACGAGACCGTCTGGAAGAAGTTCAAATGCAGAGTCGGATAGCTGATTGGACCAGTACCGTTCATGATCAATGTATCGGAACTGGAAGATCAACTGAGACAGGTAGTAGAAGCCATCCAACAAACACTAGAAAAAAGTACGACAACGAGACAGGTGGACAACTACAAGAAGTTCTCCCACATCAGCGACGAACTACGAGAGCTTATCATGGTAAAAAACAGAGCAAGAAGAAAAGTCAACAGGACAAGAAACCCAGAAGACAAGAGAGAATCGAATAGACTGAACGAAGAGGTCAAGACGCAAGTGAAGCAATATCGATCCAAGGACTGGGAGATCCGACTACAAGAACTGCACCCGGACACACAAAGACTATGGAAGCTCGCAAAAAGCCTGAGACAGGGCAGAAGAGAGACCCAACAATACACGGAGTCAACGGGCTAGGCCACACGGGCAAGGAAAAGGCAGAAGCCTTCAGAAGAACCATGGAACGCCAGTTTACCCTGAATGAGCACTCAGACGAAGACATGGACTTCTCAGATCAAGTCGAAGAAAAAGTCCAAAACCGATAAAATGACGACCACGGAAACATAGGCCACACCACCCCTGAGGGAGTAGCCTACATCATCCGGACCAGGCACAAAAAGAAAACACCTGGGAAAGATGGCATCACCAACAACACCCTGAAACATCTACCAAGAAAAGGAGTGGTATTTCTGACAGACATCATCAATGTAATACTGAAGACCAAACACTTCCCAGACGAATGAAAAGAGGCGAAAACCATCATGCCAACAAAGAGCGAAAAGAATCCGATGCTCCCCCAGAACTACGGGTCTATCCATCTCCTCTCGAGTATCTCGAGTAGCGACAGCTTTAGCAAGTGGATCAACTCTTTAAGGTTCTTAGATGTAGTAAGCCGGCTAAGAATATGCCTACTTTCACAAAAGCACAGGGAAGTAGTTTTTAGGAGTCATCAATAGCGACGACTGAGGTACCAATCGGATTTGAGGGGGGGGTGGGGGAGGCTCTTCCCGAAATGCATCGTTCTTTGAAGGATGCATTCTGGAAGGGGCGAGTTTGAACAGGTGTGTGTGTGTATGAAAAATTCAAATATAGTAAGGAAGCGTGGGGTGCTTGATATTAAGTGTGAGAATTATTTTATTACTAGGTATTTCCAAAATTTAAGTTATAAGAAAATGTAGTTAATTGCACCCCCGCTTTTTTACTATATTTGAATCATATTCGGTTACTGAAAAGTGCGTTAAGAGTTAGTGGTATAAATACACATAAATTTAGAGGAAATGCATCAAAATAATTCAGTTGGTTTACATAAAACTGATTTAAAAAGTGCACAAATTGCAAATAAGTTGAATTAAACAATCTATGAACAGTAAGTTTCATTTAAAACAGTGAAAGAAGTAAGATCAGTTTTCTTACATATAATAAATAAATACTTCTCACCCAATAAATTAACATATAAAACGTTATCAGGAAAAATCTCTATTAGAGTTATCAGCAACCTGTCTTCGTTAAATTTGTTATTAAAAAGAACAGAGATTAACTGACTACATCGGATGTTATAAATTTGTGAAGAACAGAAATTCTGAAAATAATAAATTACTCCAGACTGATAAATGCCAGGTAGGGCTGGGATCTGAATAGAGCAGGGTTCTGGTATTTAACCTTCAGGGAGGCACAAATCCCACTACGCAAAACATCTACTTGACACCAATCATTCATTGACACCTAACACAAAACTAGAAGTGCTGCATATTTGTGAAAAGAAACAAGAACTGGATTTCCTTGAAGAATTGGAAATTAGAAGATATTTAAGAAACCCACAATATGAAGTTGTCAATGAACAGTTAAATCTAGGGAATTCTCCACTAATAAACTGTCTTTTTAAGTGATAATTGTAAAGATCAGCAGATATACTCGTAGTTTTCCTGGTTTTCTATATCATTGCACAGTTATACTGATCTTAATTGGAAAAATGATATCCAGGATATCACCATAGGGCTAATAATATCTAAGCTTCAATATTTGTAATATCACATCTTCTTCTTTTTTCTATAAATATATATTAAGCCAATCACAAGTTAGGTTACTTCTTGGTCTAGCCAAAAATAACTACTAAACATCAGGTAGGCATAAAATGAAATGTAACTTCTGTCATTCTGACGATGATATTGATTTATCGAAACAATTGTCAATTTTTCAGAATTTTCAATAACTTGTATTATATTGTGGAATTAACTAAAGACCGTGAGTTTCATTTAAAAACACTTATATGAGCATATTCCACGAAGTAAGGGTCGAGACAGTCAATTTCGTATCATTGTATTTTTTGAGATTTGTTGTGCGCAAATTTTTGCAAGCGAACATCTTTTTCTTTTAGTTCAACCGCTCCACCGTCTTGATGCATGGCGCTGTATAGAACAATATAGAACAATAACAGAAGACGACGGTCAATTCATAGACAAATAATATTATAACTTTGTCTATGGGTCAAATTTGCTGTTGTCATATGTTTTGGGTTCATAAAAATATCCCAAATTTATAGATTAGTGTGTATTGTATTTGTAAGTGATTATAATTAAGTAATTTTCATGCTAAATAAGTAAATTTGTGCTTCGTAAATGCTATTTTTATTCACTCCACAAGATTGTGTTTAGTGCATCATGCTTCGTTGCAACAAAAATGCAGTTTTTGCACCTAATACACAAATAACTACTTTTTAATGTTATTCTTATTTATTGTTGGTAAATACATCAAAGTGATTAAATATATTATGTGAGAATGATTTTGAGTTTTTGTTCTTTGGAATAAATATATCATGTTTATACCTGTTAATAGTAATTGTGATTCGGCTTAAGTTGAATTTTATTGTTGTGTTTTTCTAGACAAATTTTGTTCTTCATGAGGTCAATTATTTCGCTTATTGTATTTGTTTGTAAATTCAGTTTTGATGCAGAGTGGAGGCATTTTATTTCAAGTAGTGCATTATCACCTACAAGCCCTTTTATCAATAAATGTATGTCATTTAATATGCAAAAAGAATTTATAACACATGGTAATTATTTGTTATGTTGAATATATTTACCATCAGGAGAAGCACGTAGTAACCCGTGTTGAACATCTACCCACAATCCTGAATCAACCACCACAACATTTTGTACTTGTTCAAAAGTGCTCTAAGCCACTTTTTCCTTAAGAGTTCCATACTCCATTACCTCCGACATACAATAAGTCTTTTTAAGAACAGTTTTAACAAGAGAATGACAAGGTGTATTTGTTTTTCTCTTAACAACCTGTCCAAAGATTTTATAAGAAATTAGGATGGTTATCCACTTTTTAGCTTGCCTAAGCCTATGCACCATAGATAATAGTAATTGTTGAATAAAATTAATGAATGAAGTAGGTAACATTATATTTTAAAAATCTTTGAACCATAAATATTTTAAAACTTTGTCTATCCAATAGTTAAAATTTCCTTGCAAATTGTTTGATTATATAAGTATTTCAAAAAATCAAACAAAATAAGCAACCAAATTATTATTAAAGGATGACAGTAATAGTCTTAGTTGTTGATATTAAAAAAAAAATTGTAAAACAAAGGACTAAAAAGTTAATTTTGTCTACTTGTTGCACTTCGGGGGCTGCATTTTTTGTGTTGTTCTTGCTGAAAAACGTAATAACAACTCAAAAATATACAAAACTCCAACTTTTTTTTGGGTAAACCTATACTTTTCTTGCATATTAGATGGGTTGGATGGAAAAGTAATAATACCAATAATGTATTATACAAAAACAAAAAAATATTTACCATTCAGGGGATCACACATATGTGTATCTGTCATGGAAAAAAGAGAATGAACCAACTATTTTTTTGTATAATGAAGTAAAAATGTTTCAGTTCCTATCTCCACAACACATATGATCAATCTTTGCAAACAAGGTAGAAGCAAACTTGTACATGTTGATTGTATGTTTGATTTTGTACTGTATATATGGATCTCCCCACAATATATACATTATTATTTGTCATTACAGATCTTTCACTTTAAATTCTTTATTAGTTGTTATAGTTGCTTTGTAAGTTTTTTAAACGTTTGCTATTTTAAATTTAAATTCCTCACTGTACCTCACTTTCCTCTTTCTATTAAATATAAAGCATTGTATTATAAGTAAATATTTCTTTGTATAATAAATTTGGAAACTCTTTGTTCATATTATTTGTTTCTAGATAAAATTGAATAAATTTACACATGTAGTTGAAAAAAGAGCCTACATGTCAAATAAAATTTGAAAGCAACCAACAGGAACTCTGAAACTGATACAAATATTATTAGATTGAGGCAAAGTTGTGACATGACGTTCTGTGTTTTCAGACTAAATGGCCTATTTTAAATCATGTAAATTTGCAGCTTTTCGCAGTTTAATTTTCTTAGCATGAAACAAACAAAAATTCATAATCACGAAAACATTTTATTATGTTAATATAAATGGTACAAATTTTGAAAGGTAGAATGTTTTTAAAGTATGTAATTTTTCTTACATTCTTAATTTCTAGCAATTACCGCAACGCTGTCACTTGGTATCCATATTATTAATAGCACATGTCCTTTCATGCAATATGTAATGTACCTTGTATCAGGTTATAATAGTTATATTTTTCAATTATCATTATGATATATTCATAAAATTGAATTATGCAATTCTTGTCTTTTGAGAGCGGTTTTAATTTTTCTTCATTCAGATACTTCAAAGGTCACTTCACTTCAATTAAGCATTTTCCGCTTTTCGCTAACAAACCCATATTATCATTAAAACAGGGTTTCCAGAGAATGTTGAAAGATGGTTTGATGATACTAGAACAAACCATCAGTATTATTTATCTCACATTTTCACATTAATCAAATAATCCAGTAAACATAACCTCAAACATAGCTTTTAAAATTAAAAAATACGGATTGCAGGATATTTTACATTATCATAACTATAATTTTTGATATCGGGTCGATACGATTACGTACTTTTTAACAATTTATTCCTTTCAAAAACATTCATGAAACTCTTAAATAATCAAAAATCTATACTCAAATGGAAATTATGTCAACAAATTTTGTTTGTATCCGTGTATATATCATTCTCCTTATCTATGCACAGGTGTGCTGTGGTTTGGATGCAACATAAAAAACAGGGATAAGGTTTCTGCGCTCACAATAAGTCGAAATATTTGAAATCAAAACATTCGAACAGAGATGCGTTTCTTTGAACCGTCAAGAGTGGAAAGACAGAGAGAGGAAATACGTTGAATAAGTAAAAGCCGATTCAGTAATACTATTGACATCTATTGTAAATATTTTGAACCAAATAATCACTAAATTATTAACTAGTATTGTGTAGGTTTTTAGGTTTATATACCTGTGAGGAGGCCCCTCTTAAAGCGCTTTGTAAATCAAATGATATTTCCTTTAATGACCCCTATGAAATGTTGAAATTTTCAATTGATTACAATATTTTGTCAACCTTCTCTAACGTTGAAGTATTGTTGCGTATATATTTAACTATTCCTATTAGTAACGCATCCTGGGGTGCAATGTTAGTTCGCCTCCTCGTGGTGCACCCTGGGTAACGCTAAAGAACTAACAATCTTGGCAGCCAGATAATCATTGTGATCTCCTGGCTAAAACACATGATGAACGCTAAGCTAAAAAACCCAAACGGCCCTTCTCAGGACCTATTGACTAAAAGGCTTGACCTAGTCTCAAGATATGCCAACTTAATATAGAAGGAACAAGCTGGGCAAAATGCCAAGTTCTAGAAAAAATTTTAAGATCTAATGATATCGACGTTGTCGCTATACAGGAAACCCATACGGAAAATATAGAACAACTAACTAAAAGAGGCACCATACTAGGATACGACCTATTGGGAGCTGTATACCATCGTGCTTATGGCATGGCCACCTACGTTCGGTCCAATGTTGAGAATGGACAGTTCTGCTCGGCATCGGATTCGGACAATATCCAGCAAGTAATTGTTAAAATTGGGGACATAACCATCAACAATATATATAAACCTCCCGGCAACTCATGGCCACCGAATGTGCTTACAACTCTGCCGCACCCGGCTGTCTATGTGGGAGATTTTAACAGCCACCACTCTCAATGGAAGTATAAGAACAACGACAGCAACGGTGAAACTCTAATAGACTGGTCAGAAGACAATAAGACGTACCTTATCTTCAATGCAAAAGACCGGGGATCCTTTAAATCAGCAGCGTGGAATCAAGAATATAACCCTGATCTCTGCTTTGTGAGCACAGATGATAAAGGTATGCCAGTTCACGCTACTCGCACAATTATGTTAGACTTTCCACACAGTCAACATCGACCAGCGATGATTAAAGTCGGAATGAGTATCCCTCTGGTTAGGTCCAGGTACCAGGGTGGACCGATGAATGTGAGCAAGAGTATCAGCGTTTCCTAGAGAACGGGGACAGAGAAATTGCGGATGACTTACTGCTTAAAGTGGATGCGGCGCGGCGCGAGATGTGGACGGAAACTGTTGAAGGTTTAGATTTCAAAATATCTAGTAGGAAGGCCTGGTCACTTTTAAGAAAACTGGGCGGTGATCATAAAACAACGAATACTGACAAAAAATTATCAGCGAATAAAATAGCAACACATATTGTATCCGTCTCCAGAACACCAAAGGACAGAGACCACGCCACTCAAGTCAAACATGAGCTCACGAAACTAGAGACCTCTTGGGAAGAGCTGACCGATTTCTCTAGCCCATTCACTATTGACGACATAACAGAGGCTCTTAAGGATATTAAGTCTGGAAAGGCCGCAGGACCCGACGGGATCCACTCAGAGTTTCTTCTAAATTGCGGAAAATATACTAAGAAATGGCTAGCTGTGTTCTTCACAGATATCATTGAGAAGGGTAAAATTCCTCACGCAATGAAGCAATCAAAAATCATTGCTATTTTGAAACCTGGGAAACCGGATGACGATCCAAAAAGTTATCTCCCCATAGCACTGCTGAGCATGATATATAAACTCCTAGAAATAGTACTTCTTAATAGAATAGGGACTAAAATTCTTGAGCGAGTTCCGATTGAGCAGGCTGGATTTCGACCAAAGAGAAGCTGCACAGACCAGGTTATGTCGTTAACAACGCATATAGAAGCAGGATTCCAAAAAAAGTTAAAAACATCGGCCGCCTTTATTGACTTGTCAGCAGCTTATGATACAGTGTGGAGACACGGTCTCCTATATAAGCTCATACAAATAATTCCATGTGCAAGAACAATTAGATTTGTTGATAATATGCTCGCAAATAGAACTTTCCAGGTTATACTCCACAATCAAATAAGCTCTTCAAAGATACTGAACGAAGGGCTACCACAAGGATCTGTTTTGGCACCACTGCTCTTCAGCCTATACTTATCTGATATGCCGGAGACTAAATCGAGAAAATTTGGCTATGCGGACGATTGGGTCATAGCTACCAGACATCAATATTTTGAGGAAATTGAAGAAACGTTAACAGTTGACCTAAGAACACTAGGAACTTACTTTTGCAAGTGGAGATTGAGGCCCAATCCTACTAAGACAGAGACGTCTTGTTTCCACCTCTGCAACAAAGACGCAGCCAGAGAACTCCAAGTTCACTTCGAGGGAAGACTCCTCCACCACAACACTCACCCAAAATATCTAGGAGTTACTTTGGATAGAACGCTGTCCTACAGAAAACATTTAGAAAACACAGCTGCCAAACTGCGAACGCGAAATAACATCCTTCACAAACTTTGTGGCACAACATGGGGCTCTTCTGCTAACACCTTACGCACCTCAGCAATTGGACTTGTTTATTCGGCTGCAGAACACAGTGCTCCTGTTTGGATAAACAGTGCACACCTACATAAAGTTGATGTCCAATTAAATAATACCATGAGGATTGTGTCTGGCACCCTGAAATCTACTCCCATACACTGGCTTCCTGTGCTAAGCCACATACCCCCACCAGACCTCCGACGTAAAACTGCCCTCCTTCGTGAGTATGAAAAAATTCAAGAAAATCCGTTACTG
This sequence comes from Galeruca laticollis, assembly GCA_963921935.1. Classification (NCBI taxonomy): domain Eukaryota; kingdom Metazoa; phylum Arthropoda; class Insecta; order Coleoptera; family Chrysomelidae; genus Galeruca; species Galeruca laticollis. The sequence continues at coordinate 36,447,669 of OY998179.1, read as the reverse complement.
CCTATACACGCCGACGTAAGCGACTTGGACAAGAACAGACTGCGTTCCAGAAGACCCCCATGAGAACCGCCAAAGAGCTGGATGCCTTAGAGTTTAATTCTGCACACTTTTTGGAACGAGAATGGAGAGACGCCTGTCCAGTCCACTGTAGAGATCTTCCTTGTATAACAGAGAAGCCACCTGCCTATGAGCAACCACGGAAAATATGGACCTCCATTAACCGAATACGCACTGGCCATGGTAGGTTCGGGGATTCACTCTACAAGTGGGGAAAAACACCATCTCCAGCATGTGACTGCGGTGCGGCTGATCAAACAGTTCACCACATCGTTACAGAGTGCCAGAAAAGATCCTACAACGGCAATTTCAACGACTTCCTGATAGCTACCAAAGAAGCGATCGATTATATTTGTAAATTAGATGTTTGTCTGTAATTTGATACGTGTGTCATATACCTATATATTTATGTTTATATTTTGTATTTTTATTGAATTAATTTATGTCATGTGTTACTGTGCCATACGATAAATATAATATAGTAACGCATCCGGCGAGAGAACATTTTCTACGTTAAAACGAGGAAAATCATATCTGAGAAATTCATTAATTGAAGAAAATGTTTCATCGCTGGCTATTCTAAATATAGAAAGCGATGTTCTCGATAAATTGATAAATGATATAATAGATAAGTTTTCAGAAATAAAAATACGTAAGAAAAAATTTGAATAGTGGTTTATTTTTATTAATTATTCTTTATTTTGTTCGTTGTCATATCGGATATTGGGTTACCGAAATTTTGTTTGTGCCTTGGGGCCCAACTAACTTAAAAATAGGCACTGGTGAATGTATATCAATCATTCTTTCTTAGAACTAACGCCTGCATATTTTCGACCCAGTTATTAATTATTGGTACCAATCGTTCTTGAAAAAGAACACCAATAGCACAAATTGCTTGATTATCTAATAATTGTTCTAGATCAATGTCAGACGATACGGAGTTGTTCTGTTTATGTTGTTCAAATAGAATTTGATAATTAGATTGCGAAAGTTACCAAAACTATTCACACAAAATGCACCACGCCTTTTGATATTTACAAATATATAAAGACGCACGGTTGGTGATAAATCATTATCTGGTACTTGCTGAGTCTGCAATACATTTATATAAGTAAAATGGCATTCAAAGTAAGTGAAATGTCGCTAATGATAAGTGTCTGACAATATTATTTTTTACTCACAATTTTTCTTAGAAATTATTTTTATGGACGTTTTGACAAAACAAAACCAAAACTAAAGTAAAGCAACATACATTCAAATCATGATTCACATAATTTTAGTTTTGCCTAATATTCTACTTTACTGTCTCTATTGTTAAATATTTTTATATACTATAACGCTGTATGTATTTTTTTTCAGTTCATCTGCTTCTTCGCTTTCCTTGTCTCCGCACAAGCAATTGCCTTGAACACCCGCCAAGCCTATTCAGATGCTCCCTCAGTATCATACTCCAGTCTGTCCACTCCAGAAGAATATGGAGCACCCGCTTATAATAAAGTAGCAGCGCAAGTATCTTACGCCGGTCCAACTATCACCAAATATGCCGCTCCAGTTTCATACTCGACTCCAGTTTCATACTCCGCTCCATCCTACAATAGTCCAGTTTACAAAAAAGCCATTGTATCTGAAGATTACTCAGCTCCAGCTCACTACGATTTCAGTTATGCTGTAGAAGACCCCCATACTGGTGACATCAAGAGCCAACAAGAAACTCGTGAAGGTGACGTAGTAAAAGGAAGTTACTCCCTTGTTGAAGCTGATGGTTCAAAAAGGATCGTAGAATATTCAGCTGACGCTCACAGTGGTTTCAACGCAATTGTACACCGTGAACCAGCAGCATACCAAGCAAAACCTGTAGCTGCTTACGCTCAACCTACCTACAAAGTAGCTGCTCCAGTTGCCTACGCCCAACCTTCCTATAGAGTATTGAAACAAACTGCTCCTGCTTATTACCACTAAATCTCTTCTGCTGTTAAATATTAATACCAAACTATTTATTTATTATTAGGTTTTAAGAACAATAAAAATCAAAATTTGAATAAGCATTTCAGTTCACCCCTAGCTTCCAACAACAACTTGAACATAATTCAGTTTCATTTCATAATTAGGTACTTTTTTTGTAAAATTGAAAATTTTCATTAAGAGTGAGTTTTAGAACCGTGTCTAACTAATTGGAAAATCAAATAAGTGTATTGTTCATATCTTTGATCATGTTTTTGTCCCAATAATTCATTAATGAAAATCTTGAACTCTAATCAAAATAATCATTTGAAAATATCGACGGAGAACCTGTTTATTAGGCGAAATTGATAATAGCAATGAAAAATAAATATCTATCATTTATTCTTTAGAAAATACAGAATAGTATATTGTACAATGAGCATGAAGGACATACATTTCCCACAAGTAAGTGTATGAAATCTTCATATACCTACGAGTGAGAAATTGGTCATTTTATGCTCATAGTTCAAAATACTTTTTCTGCGACCATCTGAATCATTAACAAAACTGTAATATTGTTCATAACACTCTTTATCATTAACTTTCCTGCCCAATTCCTGCACCAATTTTATGATTGAATATTGTTCAGGATATCTCACAGATGGGTGCTATAGTACTTGAAGTAAGACATTTTTAATGAAATTGACTGTCTCGACCCTTACTTCGTGGAATATGCTCATATTAGTGTTTTTAAATGAAACTCAAGGTCTCTAGTTAATTCCACAATATATATTGTGGAATTAACTAGAGACCTTGAGTTTCATTTAAAAACACTAAGACATTTTTTGAGAAATTTCAGTTTGTTAGCACGTTACAGCCTCCGGAGTGCAACCAGTCACCAATTTTATGATTGAATACTATTCAGGACATCACACAGACGAACCCTATTGTTTTTCAGCTTACTAGAGCCAGTACAACAAGTGCTATAGTACTTTAAGTACGACATTTTTGGAGAAATTTCAGTTTGTTAGCACGATACAGTCTCCGGAGTATATACAAGTGACCAATTTTATGATTGAATATTATTCAAGATATCTCACAGATGCACGCTAATGATTTTTAGCTGACTAGAGTGAGTACAGCGGGTCCTATAAATCGAGATATACTATATTTTTGGAGAACTTTCGGTTTGTTAACACGATACATCCCCCGAGGTGAATACAAGTGACAGTTTTATTATAGAATGTTGTTCAGGGCATCTCACGGATGCGAAACAGATTATTTGTTAATGAATTGGAATCATCTCGCTATTTTTCTATTATTGTCTACACCCGATACTACTTATTCTGATCAGCTGTGTTGTATTTTAAGATACATCAAAGACGGGAAGTATTGGAAGATTTTTGGGCTTCATTTGAAAAATATTGTTTTGGAAACAATAGCAAAATTAGAATAGGACTTTAACAATTGTCGGGTCAGTCATATAATAACGCGCGTCTAATATATCTGGCAAATGCAGCAGACTTCAATCTAAAATTGAAGAATCGTCACCAACGGCAATTTATATTCCATGTTCAACTTATTCCCTTAACTTGGTGATTAACTTCGCGAGCGAATCTTGCTTACAAGCGACTAATTTTGTTGGTATTGTGCAAGAAAGATTCGTCTTTATTTCGAGTTATACCCAACGGTGGGACTTAATGTCAAGTCGCTGCGGAATATCCGTTAAAAGAGTTATAGATACGAGATTATCAGCTAGAGCTGAAGCAATTACAGCACTACATATTAACTGTCTCGGCCCTTAATTTGTGGAATCTACTAATATTTGTGTTTGAAATGAAACCTACTATTTCTAGTTAACCCCACAATATATTGAAGAAATGTTAAAAATTCTAAAAAATGGACAATTGTTTCGATATTACCTAAATATCATCGTCAGAATGGACATACAGGCGTTTATTGATGGCTTACGTGACCCCGATATGCAGAGGACGACTCGCTTAGCCCATCCCAAGACATTAGTTGACGCAAAGACAGCTGCTCTTGAATATGAAGCAGCAACGAAGGCTTCGGGGTACAACAAAGTTAGGACCATCCAAGAAGAAGGCGACGAGGACAAGTTTGACCAGATCGTCAGCTTGATCAAATGTATGATGGACAAGAAGCCGAGAGAGATCAGATGCTGGAATTGTGGCGAGCTAGTGCATGTACGCAGTTCATGTAAGCGCCCCAGGACTCCTGCAATCCAAGAACCCCAGTCACAGGAAAACTAGAACGGGTCGGCTACGAGGGGGCAGCACCGACCCATGATCGTTCCAAAGACCCTCTCATACTGATAGCTTCTCTCAGATGTCGCAACAACAGTTTATATGTGGATGGCGAAGTAAATGGTAAGAAATATGCTCTGCCGGTTGACACTGGAGCAACTAGAACCATTATACGACCAGAGATAATAAACCCCAAGAAGAAGCTTCTACCAACGAGACTGCGACTGCGGACCGCCACAGGCGAGAGTTTCAACGTTCACGGGGAAACACAAATCCAATTGGGAATTGGCGCAGAAAAGTTCACGCATACGGTAATCGTAGCTGACATTGAAGAAGATGTGATTCTGGGAATGGACGTAATGAATGTACATTGTTTCCAATTAGTCTTTAGAAACAGAACCATTAAAGTGGGTTCCGAGGAGGTAATCCTTCATCCATATGAAGGCAGCGCGGTGTTGGCAGCTGTACAGGAAGATACCGTTCTACCTGCACGAAGCGAAACCATGATAGTAGTACGGCTACAGGGAATCATGGAGGAAGGTACACCGGTTATGATGGAGCCAAGGAATCACGACGACGAGGTTGGCAAAGCAGTACTATTTGGAAAAGGATTAGTTACGTCGGCGAAAGAGATCCCAGTACGTGTGATAAACGTGAAAACGTGAATGATTACCCAGTTACCATCAAGAAGGAAACCTGGATTGGATCCTGCGTACCAGTGACGTCTATAGTCCGCCAAACAACGACCACTGATAATTCTTATGCCAGATTCGAACAAATGTTATCAGTAGCTGGTCAATATTTGGATCGAGCTGAAAAAAAGAGAATGAGACAATTTCTCTTGCAGTATCGAGACCTATGCGTACCAAACGGAAGAAAGACTGGTAGAACATCAACCGTCAACCACAAAATCGATACTGGTAATGCTAAACCAATTAGGCATTCGGCTCGAAGACATCCACGAGCGAGGAGAGAGGAAGCTGAAAAAATAATTCGAGAGATGGTAGAAGAAAACGTAATAGAACCCTCTACTAGTCCATGGGTGTCTCCAGTAGTGCTCGTCAAGAAAAAGGATGGAACTACAAGATTCTACGTGGATTATCGCCAGCTTAACAACGTGACGAAGAAAGATAGCTATCCTCTTCCTCGCATTGACGATATGCTAGATACTTTGGCCGGCAGTTAACTGTTTTCCACCTTGGACCTGAAGTCAGGTTATTGGCAAGTGGAAATGGCCCCAGAAGACAAAGAGAAGACTGCTTTTACCACCGGATCTGGATTATGGCAATTCAACGTCATGCCATTCGGGCTCTGTAATACGCCTGCGACATTTGCAAAACTCATGGAAAATCTCTTGAGAGGGTTGTCTTGGAAGACATGCTTGGTCCATTTGGACGACATCGTAGTACTGGGGAAGACATTTGATGAACGCTTGAAGAATTTGGAAGACGTATTCAAACGACTCCAAGCTGCCCAGCTCATGTTAAACCCGAAGAAATGTCGGCTGTTCCAAAACCGAGTCAACTATCTAGGTCATATAGTGAGCAATAAACGAGTGGCGGTGGATCCAGAGAAAATTGCTTCCATTCAGCAATGGTCGCAACCAACCGACAAACATCAAATTGGGAGTTTCCTTGGACTTTGCACGTATTATAGAAGATTTATCAGGAAGTTTGGAGATATTGCCAAGCCTCTAACTCGACTTACAGAAGAACCGACACGTTTCCAATGGGACGAAGACTGTCAAATGGCTTTTGAAATCTTGAAGAGGCATTTAACCTCGGCGCCGATATAAGGATATCCATTACCAGAGGGAGACTTTATTCTTGACACTGACGCAAGCAACGTAGGAATTGGTGGAGTGCTCTCACAGATCCAAGGGGGACAATAAAGATTGCTGGGATATTACAGTAAAGTCCTCTCCAAACCAGAACGAAACTACTACGTCACAAGAAGAGAACTTTTGGCAGTAGTAAAGTCCGTGGAACACTTTTACCAGTATCTCTATGGTAGGAAGTTTTTAATCCAGACTGATCATGCAGCACTTAAGTGGTTGATGCAGTTCCAGAATCCGGAGGGCCAGATCGCTAGATGGATTGAACGACTTCAAGAGTACGATTTCAACATCGAACATCGAGCCAGTATGAGTAACCGAAATGCTGACTCCCTGTCCAGACGGCCGTACCCAACAGACTGCTCCCATTGCAACAAGGTGGAATATAGGGAAGCTGCAGTTTCAAGAACTACTGTAGTCAACGAGGAATGGTCACCCACCAGGATCAGAGAAGATCAGGAAAATGATCCTAACCTGAAGATGATCCGACAATGGAAGAAAGAAACTGAAGGCGTATTGGACTCAGTAGGACTCCCTTGTCCTGGAAGAAGAGCAGTTAAAAAGAGTCCTTGAAAACGATGAAGGTTCCGAGATAAGGAGACAGCTAATTATCCCGAGAACAAGAGTAGCTGAAGCACTAAAGAAGTTACACGACAGTCCATCGGGAGGTCATCTGGGAGTGAAGAAAACCGTCCAGCGAATCCGTGAGAGGTTTTATTGGATGAACAGCTCCGATGATGTGAAGGACTGGTGTAAGATATGTACGACTTGTGCTACGACTAATGGACCACATCGCAAGAGGAAGGCACCCATGAAACAGTACAATGTTGGAAGCAATTTCGAAAGGATTGCTTTAGATATCGCTGGACCATTTCCGACGACAGAAAATGGTGGCAAATACATACTGGTTGTAATGGATTATTTCATAAAGTGGGTAGAAATTTGCGCTATCCCGAACCAAGAGACCACAACTGTCGCGGAAGTATTGGTGAAAGAATTTATCAGCCGATATGGAGTGCCCTTGGAAATCTACAGTGACCAGGGAAGAAATTTTGAAAGCCATCTATTCCAGGAGATTTGTGACAAGCTGGGAATGAAGAAGACCAGGACAACAGCATTACATTCACAGTTAGATGGAATGGTTGAGAGAAGGAACTGGACTATTGGAAAATACATGTCGACCGGGCCATCAGAGAGACTGGGACCAGTATATTTCCCTATTCGCATTGGCTTATCGATCTGCCGTCAATGAGTCCACGGGTGAAACACCTGCGGAAATTCTGTTTGGACGTGAAATGAGGCTTCCTTGTGACCTGGAATTTGGCTGTCGGCCTGGAGAAGATCTAGCAGGAGAAGACTACGTGATCCAATTGAGAAGAAGGCTGGACGATATTCATGAATCAGTTCGCACAAATCTTCAAGTTACCAGCGACAGAATGAAGAGTCGGTACGACACGCAGGCCACAGAAGGCGGTTTTGAAGAAGGGGACAAAGTATGGTTACACAACCCGACGAGGAAAAAAGGATTTCCTCCAAAA